>JAVIAB010000139.1:77229500-77632000 GCA_032433765.1 Megaustenia siamemsis | reverse complement strand
ATATCTAATGGTGTACTATAATTATATAAGTTTGGATCGTAATATCTAAGGGTGTACTATAATTATATAAGTTCGGATCGTAATATCTAAGGGTGTACTATAATTATATAAGTTTAGGTCGTAATATCTAACGGTGTACTATAATTATATACGTTTGGATCGTAATATCTAAGGGTTTGCTATAATAATATAAGTTTAGATTGTAATATCTAAGGTTTTGCTATAATAATATAAGTTTAGATCGTAATATCTAAGGGTGTACTATAATTATATAAGTTCGGATCGTAATATCTAAGGGTGTACTATAATTATATACGTTTGGATCGTAATATCTAAGGGTGTGCTATAATTATATAAGTTTGGATCGTAATATCTAAGGGTGTGCTATAATTATATAAGTTTGGATCGTAATATCTAAGGGTGTACTATAATTATATAAGTTTGGATCGTAATATCTAAGGGTGTACTATAATTATATAAGTTCGGATCGTAATATCTAAGGGTGTACTATAATTATATAAGTTTGGATCGTAATATCTAAGGGTGTACTATAATTATATAAGTTTGGATCGTAATATCTAAGGATGTACTATAATTATATAAGTTTGGATCGTAATATCTAAGGGTGTACTATAATTATATAAGTTTGGATCGTAATATCTAAGGGTGTACTATAATTATGTAAGTTTGGATCGTAATATCTAAGGGTGTACTATAATTATATAAGTTTGGATCGTAATATCTAAGGGTGTACTATAATTATATACGTTTGGATCGTAATATCTAAGGGTGTACTATAATTATATAAGTTTGGATCGTACTATCTAAGGGTGTACTATAATTATATAAGTTTGGATCGTAATATCTAAGGGTGTACTATAATTATATAAGTTCGGATCGTAATATCTAAGGGTGTACTATAATTATATAAGTTTGGATCGTAATATCTAAGGGTGTACTATAATTATATACGTTTGGATCGTAATATCTAAGGGTGTACTATAATTATATAAGTTTAGATCGTAATATCTAAGGGTGTACTATAATTATATACGTTTGGATCGTAATATCTAAGGGTTTGCTATAATAATATAAGTTTAGATTGCAATATCTAAGGGTTTGCTATAATAATATAAGTTTAGATTGTAAAATCTAAGGGTTTGCTATAATAATATAAGTTTAGATTGTAATATCTAAGGGTGTCATCATCATCATCACGTACCAAGCCTGCTGCCGTAGGTGATCATGTATCTCCACAACTTTCGATTTCCACAGTTATTTATCATTTCTGTCGTTGACCTTCTGCCAAGCCATTCTCTTAAGCTGTCTTGTATCTTATCTCTTTGCTTCCCTCTATCTCTTCGTCCCTCAATTTTCCCATTTGTTACAATATATTCCAGCTATTCTCTTCTCGTTACATGGCCTAAAAATTATGATTGTTTCTTCCTAATATTGGAAATTAGCTCTCTTTTTGCTTTGGCTCCTTTCAGAACGTTTTCATTACTCTTCTTAGCTGTCCATGATTTTCTCAACATTCTTCTGTAAAACCACATTTCTACAACCTCCAGTGATTTTCTTGTCTGTTGTCCTATGGATGATGCAAATCCATATGTTAAAATTGGCTCTACATAACATTTAAGAACTCTTTTTCTTGTTTCTATTGTCAAAAATGGATTGCATAGTATCTTCCTCATTTTTTGGAAAGCTAATTTTGTCTGGGCTATTCTGCATCTCACCTCTGTTGTACACCTTACCATCTGAGGTTAACACAGTTCCCAAATATTTAAATTCATTTACCTGTTTTAATACTGTTCCACTTGTCTTTATTTTGCACTGAGGTGATGTCTTTTTCTTTGTTGTTACCATTACCTCTGTCTTTTTGCTATTAAGGCTGAGTCCTTTATTTGTGCTATCTTTCACTATAATGTCTAACATTTCTTGTAACTCATTTTCACTCTTAGCGATTAATACTGTACCATCAGCATACCTTAGATTATTTATATTATGATCTCCAATTGTTATTCCAGGCATGTCCCTTATGGATCTTAAAATAATCTCACTATAAATATTAAACAAATCTGATGACAGCACACAACCTCGTCTAACACTCTGTTTTATTTGTTGAAACATTCCCAATTGGTTTCCAGTTCTTATGGCCGCTGTTTGTTGCCAGTGCATGTTCTTTATTATTCTTAGATCTTTGCTGTCTACCTTTATGCTTTCTAAAATTTGGATTATTTCTTGGTGCTTTACTTTGTCAAATGCTTTGGTATAATCTATGAAACATAGGTATAGATCTGTTTTCACCTCTATGGCTCTTTCTACTAAAGAGCTTATGATGTATGTGGCATTGCTTGTTCCTTTATCTCTAACAAAACCACACTGTTCATCACTAATTTTTGGACTGATTTAGTTTCGCACTCTTCGCATGATGAGTCTTAGTAATATCTTAATCATGTGACTCATAAGGCTTATTGTGCGATGATCAATCGCACCCGATTTCTTTGGTAGGGATATGAATATTGATTTCAGCAGGTCGTCTGGTATATATCCACTGTTGCAGATATCATTCAATATTTTTGTTATTATTTATATTCCAAAATCACACATGGATTCAATCTATTTTTTAGTTATATTATCTGGTTCAGGAGCTTCCCCTGCTTTCATATTGCGAAAGGCATCTTCCGCTTCTTCTTTGGGTATTTCTTGACCTTCTCCATTATCTTTAAATATTTACTTCTGTTCGTTCATCATTATACAGATCTTTAATGTATTCTGTCCATCGTTCCCTTATGCTTTCTTATTCAATCAACAGTTCTCCTTCCTTTGATCGCGTTTTTCTTCCTGTTAATTCTTCAATTTGTTTGTATATAGCTTTGGTATCTCCTTTTTGTTGCAACCTAAGGATGTACTATAATAATATAAGTTTGGATTGTAATATCAAAGGGTGTGCTATAATAATATAAGTTTGGATTGTAATATCTAAGGTGTGCTATAATAATTTAAGTTAGGATTATAATTTGACTGAGATTATCTAGCAGGAAGTTAGAATAGACAGGCTTTGGCTATCTATTGGCTGGCTGGGGTTATGCAGCGAGAAGCTGTATTTTCGATAGAGCGGCTGTGAAAATCTTTTGAAAAGCTTTGGTTATCTTTAATTATAGAAAGGCTGTGAATTTCAATTGAAAGGCTGTGATTAACTGTTGTGTGACTGTGATTATACGTTGAGGGATCATGATTATCTATTGTGAGGTTGTGATTATGCATTGTGAGACGATGATTATACATTGAGAAGCTGTGAATGTCATTTGAAAAGCTATAATTAATTATTGAGAAGTTGGGAGTTTGTTATGATTTATTGACAGGCTGGGAGGTTGTTATGATTTATTGACAGGCTGGGATTATAAAATGGGAAGTTGTTATGATTTATTGACAGGCAGGGATTATAAAATGGGTGGTTGTTATGATTTATTGACAGGCTGGGATTATAAAATGGGTGGTTGTTATGATTTATTGACAGGCTGGGATGATAAAATTGGTGGTTGTTGTGATTTATTGACAGGCTGGGATAATAAAATAGGGGGTTGTTATGATTTATTGACAGGCTGGAATTATAAAATGGGAGGTTGTTATGATTTATTGACAGGCTGGGATTATAAAATGGGAGGTTGTTATGATTTATTGACAGGCTGGGATTATAAAATGGGAGATTGTTACGATTTATTGACAGGCTGGTATTATAAAATGGGTGGTTGTTATGATTTATTGACAGGCTGGGATAATAAAATGGGAGGTTGTTATGATTTATTGACAGGCTGGGATTATAAAATGGGTGGTTGTTATGATTTATTGACAGGCTGGGATTATAAAATGGGTGGTTGAATACGATTTATTGACAGGCTGGGATTATAAAATGGGAGGTTGTTATGATTTATTGACAGGCTGGGATTATAAAATGGGAGGTTGTTATGATTTATTGACATGCTGGGATTATAAAATGGGAGGTTGTTATGATTTATTGACAGGCTGGGATTATAAAATGGGTGGTTGTTATGATTTATTGACAGGCTGGGATTATAAAATGAGAGATTGTTATGATTTATTGACAGGCTGGGATTATAGAATGGGTGGTTGTTATGATTTATTGACAGGCTGTGATTATAAAATGGGAGGTTATTATGATTTATTGACAGGCTGGGATTATAAAATGGGTGGTTGTTATGATTGATTGACAGGCTGGGATTATAAAATGGGTGGTTGAATATGATTTATTGACAGGCTGGGATTATAAAATGGGAGGTTATTATGATTTATTGACAGACTGGGATTATAAAATGGGAAGTTATTATGATTTATTGACAGGCTGGATTATAAAATGGGAGGTTGTTATGATTTATTGACAGGCTGGGATTATAAAATGGGAGGTTGTTATGATTTATTGACAGGCTGGGATTATATAATGGGAGGTTTTTATGATTTATTGACAGGCTGGATTATAAAATGGGAGGTTGTTATGATTTATTGACAGGCTGGATTATAAAATGGGAAGTTGTTATATTTTATTGACAGGCTGGGATTATAAAATGGGAGGTTATTATGATTTATTGACAGGCTGTGATTATAAAATGAAAGGTTATTATGATTTATTGACAGGCTGGGATTATAAAATGGGTGGTTGAATATGATTTATTGACAGGCTGGGATTATAAAATGGGAGGTTGTTATGATTTATTGACAGGCTGGGATTATAAAATGGGAGGTTGTTATGATTTATTGACAGGCTGGATTATAAAATGGGAGGTTGTTATGATTTATTGACAGGCTGGATTATAAAATGGGTGGTTGTTATGATTTATTGACAGGTTGATTTGTATTAATAAAGATAATAACATTTACTTCAGTCTCTGTTTGGACGGTACACTCCGAGAGTAGTTCTGTTTGGACGGTACACTCCGAGAGTAGTTATGTTTGGACGGTACACTCCCAGAATAGTTCTGTTTGGACGGTACACTCCGAGAGTAGTCCTGTTTGAACGGTACATCCCGAGAGTAGTTCTGTTTGGACGGTACACTCCGACAGTAGTTCTGTTTGGACGGTACACTCCGAGAGTAGTCATGTTTGAACGGTACACTCCGAGAGTAGTTCTGTATGGACGGTACACTCCGAGAGTAGTTTTGTTTGGACGGTACACTCCGAGAGTAGTTCTGTTTGGACGGTACACTCCGAGAGTAGTTTTGTTTGGACGGTACACTCCGAGAGTAGTTCTGTTTGGACGGTACACTCCGAGAGTAGTTCTGTTTGGACGGTACACTCCGAGAGTAGTTCTGTTTGGACGGTACACTCCGAGAGTAGTTCTGTTTGGACGGTACACTCCTGGAGTAGGTGGTAGAAGACGCTGTCCCTTTAACCGGTATTATTTTCCTGGCAATAATCTTCTCCATCAACTGGATCACCGTGTTTGGCATGGTGATAACGCGACATACTTGTTGCAAAATGACAACATCTCTTAAACAACATGATATTTTATCTATAAATGACAACATCTCTTAAACCACCTGTTATTTTATCTATAAATGACAATATCTCTTAAACCACATGTTATTTTATCTATAAATGGCAACATCTCTTAAACCACATGTTATTTTATCTATAAATGACAACATCTCTTAAACCACATGATATTTTATCTATAAATGACAACATCTCTTAAACCACATGTTATTTTATCTATAAATGACAACATCTCTTAAAGCACATGTTATTTTATTTATAAATGACAACATCTCTTAAGCCACATGATATTTTATCTATAAATGACAACATCTCTTAAACCACCTGTTATTTTATCTATAAATGACAACATCTCTTAAAGCACATGTTATTTTATTTATAAATGACAACATCTCTTAAACTACATGTTGTCTTTTCTACAATTGACAAGATCTCTTAAACTAAATGTTATATCTAAAAATGCAAGATAACATTATACATATGCTATCCTGTCTTCGAATGACGAGATCTTTTAAACTGCATCTTATCATATCTAAAAATGACAAGATATGTTAATATCTAAGGGTGTACTATAATTATTTAAGTTCGGATCGTAATATCTAAGGGTTTGCTATAATAATATAAGTTTAGATTGTAATATCTAAGGTTTTGCTATAATAATATAAGTTTAGATCGTAATATCTAAGGGTGTACTATAATTATATAAGTTTGGATCGTAATATCTAAGGGTGTGCTATAATTATATAAGTTTGGATCGTAATATCTAAGGGTGTGCTATAATTATATAAGTTTGGATCGTAATATCTAAGGGTGTGCTATAATTATATAAGTTTGGATCGTAATATCTAAGGATGTACTATAATTATATAAGTTTGGATCGTAATATCTAAGGGTGTACTATAATTATATAAGTTTGGATCGTAATATCTAAGGGTGTTCTATAATTATATACGTTTGGATCGTAATATCTAAGGGTGTACTATAATTATATAAGTTTAGATCGTAATATCTAAGGGTGTACTATAATTATATAAGTTTGGATCGTAATATCTAAGGGTGTACTATAATTATATAAGTTTGGATCGTAATATCTAAGGGTGTACTATAATTATATACGTTTGAATCGTAATATCTAAGGGTGTACTATAATTATATAAGTTTAGATCGTAATATCTAAGGGTGTACTATAATTATATACGTTTGGATCGTAATATCTAAGGGTGTACTATAATTATATAAGTTTGGATCGTACTATCTAAGGGTGTACTATAATTATATAAGTTTGGATCGTAATATCTAAGGGTGTACTATAATTATATAAGTTCGGATCGTAATATCTAAGGGTGTACTATAATTATATAAGTTTGGATCGTAATATCTAAGGGTGTACTATAATTATATACGTTTGGATCGTAATATCTAAGGGTGTACTATAATTATATAAGTTTAGAATCGTAATATCTAAGGGTGTACTATAATTATATACGTTTGTATCGTAATATCTAAGGGTTTGCTATAATAATATAAGTTTAGATTGCAATATCTAAGGGTTTGCTATAATAATATAAGTTTAGATTGTAAAATCTAAGGGTTTGCTATAATAATATAAGTTTAGATTGTAATATCTAAGGGTGTCATCATCATCATCACGTACCAAGCCTGCTGCCGTAGGTGATCATGTATCTCCACAACTTTCGATTTCCACAGTTATTTATCATTTCTGTCGTTGACCTTCTGCCAAGCCATTCTCTTAAGCTGTCTTGTATCTTATCTCTTTGCTTACCTCTATCTCTTCGTCCCTCAATTTTCCCATTTGTTACAATATATTCCAGCTATTCTCTTCTCGTTACATGGCCAAAAAATTATGATTGTTTCTTCCTAATATTGGAAATTAGCTCTCTTTTGCTTTGGCTCCTTTCAGAACGTTTTCATTACTCTTCTTAGCTGTCCATGATTTTCTCAACATTCTTCTGTAAAACCACATTTCTACAACCTCCAGTGATTTTCTTGTCTGTTGTCCTATGGATGATGCAAATCCATATGTTAAAATTGGCTCTACATAACATTTAAGAACTCTTTTTCTTGTTTCTATTGTCAAAAATGGATTGCATAGTATCTTCCTCATTTTTTGGAAAGCTAATTTTGTCTGGGCTATTCTGCATCTCACCTCTGTTGTACACCTTACCATCTGAGGTTAACACAGTTCCCAAATATTTAAATTCATTTACCTGTTTTAATATTGTTCCACTTGTCTTTATTTTGCACTGAGGTGATGTCTTTTTCTTTGTTGTTACCATTACCTCTGTCTTTTTGCTATTAAGGCTGAGTCCTTTATTTGTGCTATCTTTCACTATAATGTCTAACATTTCTTGTAACTCATTTTCACTCTTAGCGATTAATACTGTACCATCAGCATACCTTAGATTATTTATATTATGATCTCCAATTGTTATTCCAGGCATGTCCCTTATGGATCTTAAAATAATCTCACTATAAATATTAAACAAATCTGATGACAGCACACAACCTCGTCTAACACTGTTTTATTTGTTGAAACATTCCCAATTGGTTTCCAGTTCTTATGGCCGCTGTTTGTTGCCAGTGCATGTTCTTTATTATTCTTAGATCTTTGCTGTCTACCTTTATGCTTTCTAAAATTTGGATTATTTCTTGGTGCTTTACTTTGTCAAATGCTTTGGTATAATCTATGAAACATAGGTATAGATCTGTTTTCACCTCTATGGCTCTTTCTACTAAAGAGCTTATGATGTATGTGGCATTGCTTGTTCCTTTATCTCTAACAAAACCACACTGTTCATCACTAATTTTTGGACTGATTTAGTTTCGCACTCTTCGCATGATGAGTCTTAGTAATATCTTAATCATGTGACTCATAAGGCTTATTGTGCGATGATCAATCGCACCCGATTTCTTTGGTAGGGATATGAATATTGATTTCAGCAGGTCGTCTGGTATATATCCACTGTTGCAGATATCATTCAATATTTTTGTTATTATTTATATTCCAAAATCACACATGGATTCAATCTATTTTTTAGTTATATTATCTGGTTCAGGAGCTTCCCCTGCTTTCATATTGCGAAAGGCATCTTCCGCTTCTTCTTTGGGTATTTCTTGACCTTCTCCATTATCTTTAAATATTTACTTCTGTTCGTTCATCATTATACAGATCTTTAATGTATTCTGTCCATCGTTCCCTTATGCTTTCTTATTCAATCAACAGTTCTCCTTCCTTTGATCGCGTTTTTCTTCCTGTTAATTCTTCAATTTGTTTGTATATAGCTTTGGTATCTCCTTTTTGTTGCAACCTAAGGATGTACTATAATAATATAAGTTTGGATTGTAATATCAAAGGGTGTGCTATAATAATATAAGTTTGGATTGTAATATCTAAGGTGTGCTATAATAATTTAAGTTAGGATTATAATTTGACTGAGATTATCTAGCAGGAAGTTAGAATAGACAGGCTTTGGCTATCTATTGGCTGGCTGGGGTTATGCAGCGAGAAGCTGTATTTTCGATAGAGCGGCTGTGAAAATCTTTTGAAAAGCTTTGGTTATCTTTAATTATAGAAAGGCTGTGAATTTCAATTGAAAGGCTGTGATTAACTGTTGTGTGACTGTGATTATACGTTGAGGGATCATGATTATCTATTGTGAGGTTGTGATTATGCATTGTGAGACGATGATTATACATTGAGAAGCTGTGAATGTCATTTGAAAAGCTATAATTAATTATTGAGAAGTTGGGAGTTTGTTATGATTTATTGACAGGCTGGGAGGTTGTTATGATTTATTGACAGGCTGGGATTATAAAATGGGAAGTTGTTATGATTTATTGACAGGCAGGGATTATAAAATGGGTGGTTGTTATGATTTATTGACAGGCTGGGATTATAAAATGGGTGGTTGTTATGATTTATTGACAGGCTGGGATGATAAAATTGGTGGTTGTTGTGATTTATTGACAGGCTGGGATAATAAAATAGGGGGTTGTTATGATTTATTGACAGGCTGGAATTATAAAATGGGAGGTTGTTATGATTTATTGACAGGCTGGGATTATAAAATGGGAGGTTGTTATGATTTATTGACAGGCTGGGATTATAAAATGGGAGATTGTTACGATTTATTGACAGGCTGGTATTATAAAATGGGTGGTTGTTATGATTTATTGACAGGCTGGGATAATAAAATGGGAGGTTGTTATGATTTATTGACAGGCTGGGATTATAAAATGGGTGGTTGTTATGATTTATTGACAGGCTGGGATTATAAAATGGGAGATTGTTATGATTTATTGACAGGCTGGGATTATAGAATGGGTGGTTGTTATGATTTATTGACAGGCTGTGATTATAAAATGGGAGGTTATTATGATTTATTGACAGGCTGGGATTATAAAATGGGTGGTTGTTATGATTGATTGACAGGCTGGGATTATAAAATGGGTGGTTGAATATGATTTATTGACAGGCTGGGATTATAAAATGGGAGGTTATTATGATTTATTGACAGACTGGGATTATAAAATGGGAAGTTATTATGATTTATTGAGAGGCTGGATTATAAAATGGGAGGTTGTTATGATTTATTGACAGGCTGGGATTATAAAATGGGAGGTTGTTATGATTTATTGACAGGCTGGATTATAAAATGGGAGGTTGTTATGATTTATTGACAGGCTGGATTATAAAATGGGTGGTTGTTATGATTTATTGACAGGTTGATTTGTATTAATAAAGATAATAACATTTACTTCAGTCTCTGTTTGGACGGTACACTCCGAGAGTAGTTCTGTTTGGACGGTACACTCCGAGAGTAGTTCTGTTTGGACGGTACACTCCGAGAATAGTTCTGTTTGGACGGTACACTCCGAGAGTAGTCCTGTTTGAACGGTACATCCCGAGAGTAGTTCTGTTTGGACGGTACACTCCGACAGTAGTTCTGTTTGGACGGTACACTCCGAGAGTAGTCATGTTTGAACGGTACACTCCGAGAGTAGTTCTGTATGGACGGTACACTCCGAGAGTAGTTTTGTTTGGACGGTACACTCCGAGAGTAGTTCTGTTTGGACGGTACACTCCGAGAGTAGTTTTGTTTGGACGGTACACTCCGAGAGTAGTTCTGTTTGGACGGTACACTCCGAGAGTAGTTCTGTTTGGACGGTACACTCCGAGAGTAGTTCTGTTTGGACGGTACACTCCGAGAGTAGTTCTGTTTGGACGGTACACTCCTAGAGTAGGTGGTAGAAGACGCTGTCCCTTTAACCGGTATTATTTTCCTGGCAATAATCTTCTCCATCAACTGGATCACCGTGTTTGGCATGGTGATAACGCGACATACTTGTTGCAAAATGACAACATCTCTTAAACAACATGATATTTTATCTATAAATGACAACATCTCTTAAACCACCTGTTATTTTATCTATAAATGACAATATCTCTTAAACCACATGTTATTTTATCTATAAATGGCAACATCTCTTAAACCACATGTTATTTTATCTATAAATGACAACATCTCTTAAACCACATGATATTTTATCTATAAATGACAACATCTCTTAAACCACCTGTTATTTTATCTATAAATGACAACATCTCTTAAAACACATGTTATTTTATTTATAAATGACAACATCTCTTAAGCCACATGATATTTTATCTATAAATGACAACATCTCTTAAACCACCTGTTATTTTATCTATAAATGACAACATCTCTTAAAGCACATGTTATTTTATTTATAAATGACAACATCTCTTAAACTACATGTTGTCTTTTCTACAATTGACAAGATCTCTTAAACTAAATGTTATATCTAAAAATGCAAGATAACATTATATATATGCTATCCTGTCTTCGAATGACGAGATCTTTTAAACTGCATCTTATCATATCTAAAAATGACAAGATATGTTAATATCTAAGGGTGTACTATAATTATTTAAGTTCGGATCGTAATATCTAAGGGTTTGCTATAATAATATAAGTTTAGATTGTAATATCTAAGGTTTTGCTATAATAATATAAGTTTAGATCGTAATATCTAAGGGTGTACTATAATTATATAAGTTCGGATCGTAATATCTAAGGGTGTACTATAATTATATACGTTTGGATCGTAATATGTAAGGGTGTGCTATAATTATATAAGTTTGGATCGTAATATCTAAGGGTGTGCTATAATTATATAAGTTTGGATCGTAATATCTAAGGGTGTACTATAATTATATAAGTTTGGATCGTAATATCTAAGGGTGTACTATAATTATATAAGTTCGGATCGTAATATCTAAGGGTGTACTATAATTATATAAGTTTGGATCGTAATATCTAAGGGTGTACTATAATTATATAAGCTTGGATCGTAATATCTAAGGATGTACTATAATTATATAAGTTTGGATCGTAATATCTAAGGGTGTACTATAATTATATAAGTTTGGATCGTAATATCTAAGGGTGTACTATAATTATATACGTTTGGATCGTAATATCTAAGGGTGTACAATAATTATATAAGTTTAGATCGTAATATCTAAGGGTGTACTATAATTATATAAGTTTGGATCGTAATATCTAAGGGTGTACTATAATTATATAAGTTTGGATCGTAATATCTAAGGGTGTACTATAATTATATACGTTTGAATCGTAATATCTAAGGGTGTACTATAATTATATAAGTTTAGATCGTAATATCTAAGGGTGTACTATAATTATATACGTTTGGATCGTAATATCTAAGGGTGTACTATAATTATATAAGTTTGGATCGTACTATCTAAGGGTGTACTATAATTATATAAGTTTGGATCGTAATATCTAAGGGTGTACTATAATTATATAAGTTCGGATCGTAATATCTAAGGGTGTACTATAATTATATACGTTTGGATCGTAATATCTAAGGGTGTACTATAATTATATACGTTTGTATCGTAATATCTAAGGGTGTACTATAATTATATAAGTTTAGATCGTAATATCTAAGGGTGTACTATAATTATATACGTTTGGATCGTAATATCTAAGGGTTTGCTATAATAATATAAGTTTAGATTGCAATATCTAAGGGTTTGCTATAATAATATAAGTTTAGATTGTAAAATCTAAGGGTTTGCTATAATAATATAAGTTTAGATTGTAATATCTAAGGGTGTCATCATCATCATCACGTACCAAGCCTGCTGCCGTAGGTGATCATGTATCTCCACAACTTTCGATTTCCACAGTTATTTATCATTTTTGTCGTTGACCTTCTGCCAAGCCATTCTCTTAAGCTGTCTTGTATCTTATCTCTTTGCTTCCCTCTATCTCTTCGTCCCTCAATTTTCCCATTTGTTACAATATATTCCAGCTATTCTCTTCTCGTTACATGGCCAAAAAATTATGATTGTTTCTTCCTAATATTGGAAATTAGCTCTCTTTTTGCTTTGGCTCCTTTCAGAACGTTTTCATTACTCTTCTTAGCTGTCCATGATTTTCTCAACATTCTTCTGTAAAACCACATTTCTACAACCTCCAGTGATTTTCTTGTCTGTTGTCCTATGGATGATGCAAATCCATATGTTAAAATTGGCTCTACATAACATTTAAGAACTCTTTTTCTTGTTTCTATTGTCAAAAATGGATTGCATAGTATCTTCCTCATTTTTTGGAAAGCTAATTTTGTCTGGGCTATTCTGCATCTCACCTCTGTTGTACACCTTACCATCTGAGGTTAACACAGTTCCCAAATATTTAAATTCATTTACCTGTTTTAATATTGTTCCACTTGTCTTTATTTTGCACTGAGGTGATGTCTTTTTCTTTGTTGTTACCATTACCTCTGTCTTTTTGCTATTAAGGCTGAGTCCTTTATTTGTGCTATCTTTCACTATAATGTCTAACATTTCTTGTAACTCATTTTCACTCTTAGCGATTAATACTGTACCATCAGCATACCTTAGATTATTTATATTATGATCTCCAATTGTTATTCCAGGCATGTCCCTTATGGATCTTAAAATAATCTCACTATAAATATTAAACAAATCTGATGACAGCACACAACCTCGTCTAACACTGTTTTATTTGTTGAAACATTCCCAATTGGTTTCCAGTTCTTATGGCCGCTGTTTGTTGCCAGTGCATGTTCTTTATTATTCTTAGATCTTTGCTGTCTACCTTTATGCTTTCTAAAATTTGGATTATTTCTTGGTGCTTTACTTTGTCAAATGCTTTGGTATAATCTATGAAACATAGGTATAGATCTGTTTTCACCTCTATGGCTCTTTCTACTAAAGAGCTTATGATGTATGTGGCATTGCTTGTTCCTTTATCTCTAACAAAACCACACTGTTCATCACTAATTTTTGGACTGATTTAGTTTCGCACTCTTCGCATGATGAGTCTTAGTAATATCTTAATCATGTGACTCATAAGGCTTATTGTGCGATGATCAATCGCACCCGATTTCTTTGGTAGGGATATGAATATTGATTTCAGCAGGTCGTCTGGTATATATCCACTGTTGCAGATATCATTCAATATTTTTGTTATTATTTATATTCCAAAATCACACATGGATTCAATCTATTTTTTAGTTATATTATCTGGTTCAGGAGCTTCCCCTGCTTTCATATTGCGAAAGGCATCTTCCGCTTCTTCTTTGGGTATTTCTTGACCTTCTCCATTATCTTTAAATATTTACTTCTGTTCGTTCATCATTATACAGATCTTTAATGTATTCTGTCCATCGTTCCCTTATGCTTTCTTATTCAATCAACAGTTCTCCTTCCTTTGATCGCGTTTTTCTTCCTGTTAATTCTTCAATTTGTTTGTATATAGCTTTGGTATCTCCTTTTTGTTGCAACCTAAGGATGTACTATAATAATATAAGTTTGGATTGTAATATCAAAGGGTGTGCTATAATAATATAAGTTTGGATTGTAATATCTAAGGTGTGCTATAATAATTTAAGTTAGGATTATAATTTGACTGAGATTATCTAGCAGGAAGTTAGAATAGACAGGCTTTGGCTATCTATTGGCTGGCTGGGGTTATGCAGCGAGAAGCTGTATTTTCGATAGAGCGGCTGTGAAAATCTTTTGAAAAGCTTTGGTTATCTTTAATTATAGAAAGGCTGTGAATTTCAATTGAAAGGCTGTGATTAACTGTTGTGTGACTGTGATTATACGTTGAGGGATCATGATTATCTATTGTGAGGTTGTGATTATGCATTGTGAGACGATGATTATACATTGAGAAGCTGTGAATGTCATTTGAAAAGCTATAATTAATTATTGAGAAGTTGGGAGTTTGTTATGATTTATTGACAGGCTGGGAGGTTGTTATGATTTATTGACAGGCTGGGATTATAAAATGGGAAGTTGTTATGATTTATTGACAGGCAGGGATTATAAAATGGGTGGTTGTTATGATTTATTGACAGGCTGGGATTATAAAATGGGTGGTTGTTATGATTTATTGACAGGCTGGGATGATAAAATTGGTGGTTGTTGTGATTTATTGACAGGCTGGGATAATAAAATAGGGGGTTGTTATGATTTATTGACAGGCTGGAATTATAAAATGGGAGGTTATTATGATTTATTGACAGGCTGGGATTATAAAATGGGAGGTTGCTATGATTTATTGACAGGCTGGGATTATAAAATGGGAGATTGTTACGATTTATTGACAGGCTGGTATTATAAAATGGGTGGTTGTTATGATTTATTGACAGGCTGGGATAATAAAATGGGAGGTTGTTATGATTTATTGACAGGCTGGGATTATAAAATGGGTGGTTGTTATGATTTATTGACAGGCTGGGATTATAAAATGGGAGATTGTTATGATTTATTGACAGGCTGGGATTATAGAATGGGTGGTTGTTATGATTTATTGACAGGCTGTGATTATAAAATGGGAGGTTATTATGATTTATTGACAGGCTGGGATTATAAAATGGGTGGTTGTTATGATTGATTGACAGGCTGGGATTATAAAATGGGTGGTTGAATATGATTTATTGACAGGCTGGGATTATAAAATGGGAGGTTATTATGATTTATTGACAGACTGGGATTATAAAATGGGAAGTTATTATGATTTATTGACAGGCTGGATTATAAAATGGGAGGTTGTTATGATTTATTGACAGGCTGGGATTATAAAATGGGAGGTTGTTATGATTTATTGACAGGCTGGATTATAAAATGGGAGGTTGTTATGATTTATTGACAGGCTGGATTATAAAATGGGTGGTTGTTATGATTTATTGACAGGTTGATTTGTATTAATAAAGATAATAACATTTACTTCAGTCTCTGTTTGGACGGTACACTCCGAGAGTAGTTCTGTTTGGACGGTACACTCCGAGAGTAGTTCTGTTTGGACGGTACACTCCGAGAATAGTTCTGTTTGGACGGTACACTCCGAGAGTAGTCCTGTTTGAACGGTACATCCCGAGAGTAGTTCTGTTTGGACGGTACACTCCGACAGTAGTTCTGTTTGGACGGTACACTCCGAGAGTAGTCATGTTTGAACGGTACACTCCGAGAGTAGTTCTGTATGGACGGTACACTCCGAGAGTAGTTTTGTTTGGACGGTACACTCCGAGAGTAGTTCTGTTTGGACGGTACACTCCGAGAGTAGTTTTTGTTTGGACGGTACACTCCGAGAGTAGTTCTGTTTGGACGGTACACTCCGAGAGTAGTTCTGTTTGGACGGTACACTCCGAGAGTAGTTCTGTTTGGACGGTACACTCCGAGAGTAGTTCTGTTTGGACGGTACACTCCTGGAGTAGGTGGTAGAAGACGCTGTCCCTTTAACCGGTATTATTTTCCTGGCAATAATCTTCTCCATCAACTGGATCACCGTGTTTGGCATGGTGATAACGCGACATACTTGTTGCAAAATGACAACATCTCTTAAACAACATGATATTTTATCTATAAATGACAACATCTCTTAAACCACCTGTTATTTTATCTATAAATGACAATATCTCTTAAACCACATGTTATTTTATCTATAAATGGCAACATCTCTTAAACCACATGTTATTTTATCTATAAATGACAACATCTCTTAAACCACATGATATTTTATCTATAAATGACAACATCTCTTAAACCACATGTTATTTTATCTATAAATGACAACATCTCTTAAAGCACATGTTATTTTATTTATAAATGACAACATCTCTTAAGCCACATGATATTTTATCTATAAATGACAACATCTCTTAAACCACCTGTTATTTTATCTATAAATGACAACATCTCTTAAAGCACATGTTATTTTATTTATAAATGACAACATCTCTTAAACTACATGTTGTCTTTTCTACAATTGACAAGATCTCTTAAACTAAATGTTATATCTAAAAATGCAAGATAACATTATATATATGCTATCCTGTCTTCGAATGACGAGATCTTTTAAACTGCATCTTATCATATCTAAAAATGACAAGATATGTTAATATCTAAGGGTGTACTATAATTATTTAAGTTCGGATCGTAATATCTAAGGGTTTGCTATAATAATATAAGTTTAGATTGTAATATCTAAGGTTTTGCTATAATAATATAAGTTTAGATCGTAATATCTAAGGGTGTACTATAATTATATAAGTTCGGATCGTAATATCTAAGGGTGTACTATAATTATATACGTTTGGATCGTAATATGTAAGGGTGTGCTATAATTATATAAGTTTGGATCGTAATATCTAAGGGTGTGCTATAATTATATAAGTTTGGATCGTAATATCTAAGGGTGTACTATAATTATATAAGTTTGGATCGTAATATCTAAGGGTGTGCTATAATTATATAAGTTTGGATCGTAATATCTAAGGGTGTACTATAATTATATAAGTTTAGATCGTAATATCTAAGGGTGTACTATAATTATATACGTTTGGATCGTAATATCTAAGGGTTTGCTATAATAATATAAGTTTAGATTGCAATATCTAAGGGTTTGCTATAATAATATAAGTTTAGATTGTAAAATCTAAGGGTTTGCTATAATAATATAAGTTTAGATTGTAATATCTAAGGGTGTCATCATCATCATCACGTACCAAGCCTGCTGCCGTAGGTGATCATGTATCTCCACAACTTTCGATTTCCACAGTTATTTATCATTTCTGTCGTTGACCTTCTGCCAAGCCATTCTCTTAAGCTGTCTTGTATCTTATCTCTTTGCTTCCCTCTATCTCTTCGTCCCTCAATTTTCCCATTTGTTACAATATATTCCAGCTATTCTCTTCTCGTTACATGGCCAAAAAATTATGATTGTTTCTTCCTAATATTGGAAATTAGCTCTCTTTTTGCTTTGGCTCCTTTCAGAACGTTTTCATTACTCTTCTTAGCTGTCCATGATTTTCTCAACATTCTTCTGTAAAACCACATTTCTACAACCTCCAGTGATTTTCTTGTCTGTTGTCCTATGGATGATGCAAATCCATATGTTAAAATTGGCTCTACATAACATTTAAGAACTCTTTTTCTTGTTTCTATTGTCAAAAATGGATTGCATAGTATCTTCCTCATTTTTTGGAAAGCTAATTTTGTCTGGGCTATTCTGCATCTCACCTCTGTTGTACACCTTACCATCTGAGGTTAACACAGTTCCCAAATATTTAAATTCATTTACCTGTTTTAATATTGTTCCACTTGTCTTTATTTTGCACTGAGGTGATGTCTTTTTCTTTGTTGTTACCATTACCTCTGTCTTTTTGCTATTAAGGCTGAGTCCTTTATTTGTGCTATCTTTCACTATAATGTCTAACATTTCTTGTAACTCATTTTCACTCTTAGCGATTAATACTGTACCATCAGCATACCTTAGATTATTTATATTATGATCTCCAATTGTTATTCCAGGCATGTCCCTTATGGATCTTAAAATAATCTCACTATAAATATTAAACAAATCTGATGACAGCACACAACCTCGTCTAACACTGTTTTATTTGTTGAAACATTCCAATTGGTTTCCAGTTCTTATGGCCGCTGTTTGTTGCCAGTGCATGTTCTTTATTATTCTTAGATCTTTGCTGTCTACCTTTATGCTTTCTAAAATTTGGATTATTTCTTGGTGCTTTACTTTGTCAAATGCTTTGGTATAATCTATGAAACATAGGTATAGATCTGTTTTCACCTCTATGGCTCTTTCTACTAAAGAGCTTATGATGTATGTGGCATTGCTTGTTCCTTTATCTCTAACAAAACCACACTGTTCATCACTAATTTTTGGACTGATTTAGTTTCGCACTCTTCGCATGATGAGTCTTAGTAATATCTTAATCATGTGACTCATAAGGCTTATTGTGCGATGATCAATCGCACCCGATTTCTTTGGTAGGGATATGAATATTGATTTCAGCAGGTCGTCTGGTATATATCCACTGTTGCAGATATCATTCAATATTTTTGTTATTATTTATATTCCAAAATCACACATGGATTCAATCTATTTTTTAGTTATATTATCTGGTTCAGGAGCTTCCCCTGCTTTCATATTGCGAAAGGCATCTTCCGCTTCTTCTTTGGGTATTTCTTGACCTTCTCCATTATCTTTAAATATTTACTTCTGTTCGTTCATCATTATACAGATCTTTAATGTATTCTGTCCATCGTTCCCTTATGCTTTCTTATTCAATCAACAGTTCTCCTTCCTTTGATCGCGTTTTTCTTCCTGTTAATTCTTCAATTTGTTTGTATATAGCTTTGGTATCTCCTTTTTGTTGCAACCTAAGGATGTACTATAATAATATAAGTTTGGATTGTAATATCAAAGGGTGTGCTATAATAATATAAGTTTGGATTGTAATATCTAAGGTGTGCTATAATAATTTAAGTTAGGATTATAATTTGACTGAGATTATCTAGCAGGAAGTTAGAATAGACAGGCTTTGGCTATCTATTGGCTGGCTGGGGTTATGCAGCGAGAAGCTGTATTTTCGATAGAGCGGCTGTGAAAATCTTTTGAAAAGCTTTGGTTATCTTTAATTATAGAAAGGCTGTGAATTTCAATTGAAAGGCTGTGATTAACTGTTGTGTGACTGTGATTATACGTTGAGGGATCATGATTATCTATTGTGAGGTTGTGATTATGCATTGTGAGACGATGATTATACATTGAGAAGCTGTGAATGTCATTTGAAAAGCTATAATTAATTATTGAGAAGTTGGGAGTTTGTTATGATTTATTGACAGGCTGGGAGGTTGTTATGATTTATTGACAGGCTGGGATTATAAAATGGGAAGTTGTTATGATTTATTGACAGGCAGGGATTATAAAATGGGTGGTTGTTATGATTTATTGACAGGCTGGGATTATAAAATGGGTGGTTGTTATGATTTATTGACAGGCTGGGATGATAAAATTGGTGGTTGTTGTGATTTATTGACAGGCTGGGATAATAAAATAGGGGGTTGTTATGATTTATTGACAGGCTGGAATTATAAAATGGGAGGTTGTTATGATTTATTGACAGGCTGGGATTATAAAATGGGAGGTTGTTATGATTTATTGACAGGCTGGGATTATAAAATGGGAGATTGTTACGATTTATTGACAGGCTGGTATTATAAAATGGGTGGTTGTTATGATTTATTGACAGGCTGGGATAATAAAATGGGAGGTTGTTATGATTTATTGACAGGCTGGGATTATAAAATGGGTGGTTCTTATGATTTATTGACAGGCTGGGATTATAAAATGGGAGGTTGTTATGATTTATTGACAGGCTGGGATTATAGAATGGGTGGTTGTTATGATTTATTGACAGGCTGTGATTATAAAATGGGAGGTTATTATGATTTATTGACAGGCTGGGATTATAAAATGGGTGGTTGTTATGATTGATTGACAGGCTGGGATTATAAAATGGGTGGTTGAATATGATTTATTGACAGGCTGGGATTATAAAATGGGAGGTTATTATGATTTATTGACAGACTGGGATTATAAAATGGGAAGTTATTATGATTTATTGACAGGCTGGATTATAAAATGGGAGGTTGTTATGATTTATTGACAGGCTGGGATTATAAAATGGGAGGTTATTATGATTTATTGACAGGCTGTGATTATAAAATGGGAGGTTATTATGATTTATTGACAGGCTGGGATTATAAAATGGGTGGTTGAATACGATTTATTGACAGGCTGGGATTATAAAATGGGAGGTTGTTATGATTTATTGACAGGCTGGGATTATAAAATGGGAGGTTGTTATGATTTATTGACAGGCTGGGATTATATAATGGGAGGTTGTTATGATTTATTGACAGGCTGGATTATAAAATGGGAGGTTGTTATGATTTATTGACAGGCTGGATTATAAAATGGGAAGTTGTTATGTTTTATTGACAGGCTGGGATTATAAAATGGGAGGTTATTATGATTTATTGACAGGCTGTGATTATAAAATGGGAGGTTATTATGATTTATTGACAGGCTGGGATTATAAAATGGGTGGTTGAATATGATTTATTGACAGGCTGGGATTATAAAATGGGAGGTTGTTATGATTTATTGACAGGCTGGGATTATAAAATGGGAGGTTGTTATGATTTATTGACAGGCTGGATTATAAAATGGGAGGTTGTTATGATTTATTGACAGGCTGGATTATAAAATGGGTGGTTGTTATGATTTATTGACAGGTTGATTTGTATTAATAAAGATAATAACATTTACTTCAGTCTCTGTTTGGACGGTACACTCCGAGAGTAGTTCTGTTTGGACGGTACACTCCGAGAGTAGTTCTGTTTGGACGGTACACTCCGAGAATAGTTCTGTTTGGACGGTACACTCCGAGAGTAGTCCTGTTTGAACGGTACATCCCGAGAGTAGTTCTGTTTGGACGGTACACTCCGACAGTAGTTCTGTTTGGACGGTACACTCCGAGAGTAGTCATGTTTGAACGGTACACTCCGAGAGTAGTTCTGTATGGACGGTACACTCCGAGAGTAGTTTTGTTTGGACGGTACACTCCGAGAGTAGTTCTGTTTGGACGGTACACTCCGAGAGTAGTTTTGTTTGGACGGTACACTCCGAGAGTAGTTCTGTTTGGACGGTACACTCCGAGAGTAGTTCTGTTTGGACGGTACACTCCGAGAGTAGTTCTGTTTGGACGGTACACTCCGAGAGTAGTTCTGTTTGGACGGTACACTCCTGGAGTAGGTGGTAGAAGACGCTGTCCCTTTAACCGGTATTATTTTCCTGGCAATAATCTTCTCCATCAACTGGATCACCGTGTTTGGCATGGTGATAACGCGACATACATGTTGCAAAATGACAACATCTCTTAAACCACCTGTTATTTTATCTATAAATGACAATATCTCTTAAACCACATGTTATTTTATCTATAAATGGCAACATCTCTTAAACCACATGTTATTTTATCTATAAATGACAACATCTCTTAAACCACATGATATTTTATCTATAAATGACAACATCTCTTAAACCACCTGTTATTTTATCTATAAATGACAACATCTCTTAAAGCACATGTTATTTTATTTATAAATGACAACATCTCTTAAACCACATGATATTTTATCTATAAATGACAACATCTCTTAAACCACCTGTTATTTTATCTATAAATGACAACATCTCTTAAAGCACATGTTATTTTATTTATAAATGACAACATCTTTTAAACTACATGTTGTCTTTTCTACAATTGACAAGATCTCTTAAACTAAATGTTATATCTAAAAATGCAAGATAACATTATATATATGCTATCCTGTCTTCGAATGACGAGATCTTTTAAACTGCATCTTATCATATCTAAAAATGACAAGATATGTTAAACTATATGTTATCAGATCTGCAAATGGCGAGATATCGTCATCATATACGGGTTGGCGTAGGCGATATGTCCTTCCACAATCTTCAAACTACCGCTCATCGTATCAATTCTGTTGTTGACTGTTTTCCATGCCATGGCACCAAGTTATCAAGTATTTTCTTTCTTTATCGCCCGTGATATCTCTTTCCCTGTATTTTGCAAGTTATAACAAAGCATTCAAAATTTCTTCTTCTCATAATGTGAAAAAAAAATTTGATTGTTTTTTTCTGATGTTTTTTAGGAGCTCCATTTTTGTGTTGGCCTCTTTGAAAATTTCCTCGTTGATCTTTTTAGCTGTCCGAGGAACTTTCAACATTCTTCTGAGAAATCCTATCCCTGTGGCCTCTAATCGTCTTTTCATTTATTTGTTTGCAGTCCATGATTCGCTTCCACGGGTCGGAATTGGCTCTACACAGCACCAATGAACTCTATTTAAAATTCTGGGCGAGACACAGTTTAAAAGAAAAAAGATTTCTTGTGGTTTCTTCAATGAACATACACATCTATACAAGTCTATATTAAATTACAACTGTATGGTTGTGCTGCTACTCCTTCGAGTTCTTCTAAGGTCGAACGACGAACATTGCTCTTTGCCCTTAGTTCTGACAAGTCCATTAAATGAGCGTAATTAACATTGAGTCGCTATCTAATGAAAACTGCGATATCTACACAATTCGGCCCATAACATCCGACTTCAGCATTGAAAATTATGCCCCATGATGCCTTCTAACTTTGGTCTTGACTAGTTGGCCAGATTAGTTTGTATTTTCCATGGCCACTAAGAAGTAAAATATGATTTTGATCACTCCTGGTTCGCTGATCTTGATACAAGCAGTCAGCTATGAGTCGCTGACTGCCTTCAGCCCATATGCTATCCTGCGACTTAACAGAATTATATTAATTTAAGGTTAATAAATATCCACTATTTGAGTCAATGTTTTCTATCTCTAATATCCGTTGCATGAGTTCTTCCTTATTTTCTTCTTTCTTGTATCTCACTGTAGAGCATAGGTCTTCAAGAAGAATCCGGGAGATACTTGTCTTAATAGGAAAACACAGTTGCACATTTCATTCCCAAGTTGTGATCGTAACTCTATGCTATAGTCACAGGCGCTGTGCTATTGAGTACGGGTTCGATCCTGCTTCGGACCATATATTGTTCTTTTTTTTTTTTTAGTTAACCATGAGTTAGCCTTGAGCTCCAGTGTTTGGTTTGTCGTAGCAAGGCACTGTGCCGTAGAGTACGGGTTCAATCCTGATTCGGACCACATATTGACCTTTGTTTTTATTCTGTTGTTGATTATTTGTGATTTTTTTCCGAGTGCTGTAAACATATCTCCTCCTCTGAAATGATTCGCTGACTTTCCAAGACATTCTGTCTCCTGCAATTCTTTTAAGATCGTTCTATTATGTCTTCCCCATCATCTCCATCTCTGCTTCACCTGTCTTCTCCAATAATATTGTGGTCTTTCTGTTTGTTTTCCAGCCCGGGGATACAAAAAAGAGCTTGTCATATAATATGTTCAATTGGCTTCCGCCCTAACCATCGCCGGCGTCTTCGTCGTATCTCTTTGTCCACGGGTACTTGACTGGTACTTTCCCATAATTCACCGTTAGTGATTTTGTTCTGTCATTTCCGTCCTTTTATTCTGTGCAAGCATTAATGAAGGTCAGTATCTTCGTGATTATCACTTTTGTTGTTCTCCATGTTTCACATCCATACAATAGGACTGATTTAACATTGGAGTTGCACATTTTTATTTTTGTATTTAACCTAATTTGTTGCAGGACGTTGTGCCCTTCTATATAATGATTATTTTTTAAAAATTAACTATGACCAAGAAACGACAAAACTCCACTCCGAGCAAGGTCATAAATCGAGCAAGGTCATAAGTGTTAAGCCCTCTACTGTAGATAACAATAGGCATACCTTAATCATACTGATTAATGAGCTGCACGATAAACAGTAGCTATTTAAATGATCTTCTGAAAATGTCAGTGGCGTAGTTTCAATACTTTAGAGGCCCTAACCTGGGTAGGCTAAGCTGTGTTGTTATACTGATTAACGAACTGCACGATAAACAATAGCTATTTGGTCCTCTCACTGAATGTCAGTGGCGTAGTATCAAGACTTGGCGAGGCCGTAACCTGGGTAGGCTAAGCTGTGTTGTTGTGCTTTCTGACTTGGAATTTTATTTCATGTGTATAGTTTGTTTAATATACCTGATGAAGGTTTTTGTCGAAACGTTGTAGTTTGTTTTGTTTTTTTCTGCTAGTCTAGCTGCTAAATACCGCGTTATGTTTATTTTATATGTTTTCTGCAGCTATTCTCGCGGCCCGCATCTTCTTCTTCTTTTGTCCTCATTTGCCTTTCAGCATCGAGGGAAGATATTTGCGGTCTTTTACTCTTCTGTTCGTCTCTGCTGCTGTTATGTTTCCTGGTGTTTCTAATATTCCGTGTATTCCGTATTTCGGGGCTTCCGGTTCCAAGATGGTTAAAAAAGTTCATGTTCTCTTGACCGTTTCAGTAAGTGCATTAGGGGACAGATTAAATTCGGCTCTCCAATGAAATTTTCTGTGATAAAGTCCATCTGATGTTCCACTTAACATATTTGCGCCCATGATGCGGAGTCGTACACACGGCAATATTCCTCTTTGAGAAGTCAAATGGTGTGAATGCGAACTTCGCCTTTCTAAAGAGATAGGCTGTTCACGTCAACACATTGATTGCTGTTCAAAGGCCGTCGTTGGAATTGTTTGACGCCAATTATTTGCATGTTACAACTCATTAATATGGACTGCTCTGCCGAGTCAACCGAAGTTTTCACATGTTAGAGATTTTGTACCATCATTTCGTGTGTTGTTGGCTGTTTATTAGAGTAATCAGAATTTTATGGGCGCAGCCATTGTTGTATGTGCTACGTCATCATAATGGCTGATTGTATCCCTAAAACGGCCGTAAGCTAATTGTAAAAGGCGAAATGAAGGAGTTTCGTTCATGACATTGCAGCTCCGGGGTCACTCCCGGAGTTTCATGTTAGTCAGGAGGGGTGTTGTCTAGATTCAAGAGGGCCACTGTGAGATCAAGGGTGAACATGTGAACTGATTTATAATTTCACAAATTCACATTGCAGGGAGATCTTACAGTCTGTTGTTTGATGTGCGACTGGGATAATCCGACGACTAACTGTGTTTCATATGTTCGGATTTGGAGTCAAAAACGATGTCCTAACATCATCAAGCGCTATGCATAAAAAAAAAATATGACGATAATCATTTTCAGGAGCACGTGAACTTCCGGTCAATATGGTGGATAGACGGCAGGAACCATTAAAGGCTCTGTCTGAAAAGTGTTCCTTGTTGCAGTTTCCTCATATTCCAAGTCCGGCTTGTTGCAGGAGCAACTGAGCTAAGTGCTCTATCTGCACACAGTGAGATGTGAGTTTCATCTGTTTTGACCGTGTTTCGATATTGCTATTGCTTACGATGAATTGTTTATCGTAGGATGGAGAACAGATTGCTGTGTTCACTTTCTGTGCGGTTTCGCCTTATGTCTTTTGGCGCGTGCTGAGACTGTTATGATGGGGACTACAGCTGCCTTTCTTTGTTTGGGAGATGAGATAGTAATTCGGATGATTCCACTGGCACGGACGGTTGAGCAATTATGGATTTTAATTCGTTCGGAGTGATACCGGGGCCTTCCATAACTATAACCATATTCCGTCAATTCATCTTTTTCGAAGTCGTCCCTTGGGTATGATGTTCTCGCAAAGTTTATTGAAGGCTCCTTGTGTTGTGTTTTGATCTTTCTGCCATGTCATGTGGCCAAACCAAACAATTTTATCTGTTGTTTCTTTATATATTCTATGGCGGGAGTTATTATTAGCTTTTTTCTCAGTTTTTCATTTCTGATCTTATCTCTCAGGCTGTTTCCTGTAATTCGTCTGACACATTTAATCTCAGTAGAGGTCATTTTTCTTATTGTTCTTGCATCTAGGGTCCTGGTCTAGCATTGGTAGCACAAAGTTGGGATGAAGATTGTATTGTAGAGTGCCCGTTTTGCCTCTAGAGTTATTTCCTTTTTGGACAATAGTAGTGACAGCTGTCATTGATTTGACAAAGTTTGTTGCATCTTGAGTTTATTTCTGCTGTTTGTGAATTGTCGTTTGTCACTAGACTTTTAAGGTATTTAAATTCTTGTCTGCTGTCTATAGTTATGTTGCTGTTATGTTTCTCTTTTACGATATTCATGCCATCTGTTTTGTTGATGTTGATTTTCATGTTGTATTTTGTGTTTGTGCTGTTGAGTCTATTTAAGTGTTCTTGTAGGTCTTCTATTTTTCCATGTTTTAGTGCCTGATCGTCTGCAAATAGAAGCTCGTTGATCTCCTGTGTCTCCGATGGGTTGGCTAACTTGCATATATGGTCCATGATTGTAATAAACAGTAAGGGGATAGCATGCACCCCTGTCTTACACCTGATCTAACTTCTAAATTCACTAACCACTGAGCTAATGCGGCTCTCAACAATTCGGGAGTGGTGATAGAGAATTTACAGAAACCAGGGACGGTGGGTTCAAATTTGGGAATCACTGGTTTAGTGAGTAATGTTTGTAGAAACGTGTTTCTAATCAACGAGAGGGATATTAAAGTTCAGGGGTCAGTAAGAGATGGAGTTTTCTTCGATTTCCTGCAGTCTTATAAGGGAAAAAGTCGTTGGGTATATATACGTTTGTCATTCTTATTTGCCGTGGCCAGTCTGAAGGGAAAGTTGTATGTTGACGTTCCAATGAGTGGAGGTCATGTTATTATATGATTTAGATTGATAAGATATGGCGTTTTTTCCAATGTTTTTCTTCGCTGCCGCAAAAAGTCTTTTTCTTCTACTTCCTCTTTTACTTCTTCTTGTCATTCTTGTTCTTGTTATTCTTTTTCTTGTTCTTACTTCTTCATGTTTTTCTTCACATTCTTGTTATTCTTTTTTCTTTTTTCTTTTACTTCTTCTTCCTCCTTTCCGTCTTCATCATCTTCTTGTTCTTATTCGTTTTCTTCTTCATCTTGTTCTTGTTCTTCTTGTTCTTTTTTGTTCCTCTTCTTCTTGTTCTTGTTCTTCTCTTTCTTGTTGTTATTCTTCTTGTTCTTGTTTTGCTTCTTCTTCCTTTTCATCTTCGTCTTCTTCTTCTTCGCTTTCTTCTTCTTATTCTTGTTCTTCTTCCTCCCCTACTTCTCCTTCTTCTTGGACTGCTTCTTCTCCTAGCAATCGATCTTTTTTTTTCTTCTACTTCTTCTCCTTCTCCTTCTTCTTCTTCTCCTTCTCCTTCTTCTTCTCCTTCTTCTACTTCTTCTCCTTCTCCTTCTTCTTCTCCTTCTTCTTCTTCTTCTCCTTCTTCTTCTTCTTCTTCTACTTATTCTTGGACTGCTTCTTCTCCTAGCAATCGATCTTTTTCTTCGATTGCATTCGGTTTCCTTTTCCCATCGCCAGCCATTAAAAAGACGAAAATGGACGTAAGTGCGTTGTGTTGTAGCTTACATCATCATCATCATCATCATCATCATCATCATCATCATCATCATCATCATCATCGTGTGCTCTCTCCGCAACGAAGGTTGGCTACCATGGATAGCCATTCTACTCTGTTTCTTGCTTTGATGGTGCAGGTTGACATAGATTGCCTTGTCCATCTTTTGATGTTACTCGTCCATGTTAGTCTTGGTCTGCCTCTGCCTCTTTTGCCTTGTATTTTTCCTTCCAATATTAC
The DNA here is from genome assembly GCA_032433765.1 of Megaustenia siamemsis. Classification (NCBI taxonomy): domain Eukaryota; kingdom Metazoa; phylum Mollusca; class Gastropoda; order Stylommatophora; family Ariophantidae; genus Megaustenia; species Megaustenia siamemsis. The sequence continues at coordinate 77,603,820 of JAVIAB010000139.1, read as the reverse complement.
TTTTAGTAGGCTGTTGTGTCTTTTAACATGCCCCCAAAATTTAATTTGAATTGTCTTAATTGTGTTCAGCAGTTCTCTTTTTATTTTCTTTTGTTTTAAAACTTCATCGTTTGTTATCTTTTGTTTCCATCCAATTCTACCTATTCTTCTATAAATCCACATTTCAAAGGCTTCAATTTTCTGTTCTGTTTTCTTGTCTAATGCCCATGTTTCTGCACCATACAGGAATATTGAGAAGATGTAACATTTTGCCATTCTTAGTTTCAGCCCTGCTGAAATTTGTTTTGTTGTTAGTATATTTTTCATGGCATTAAAATTACTTTTTGCCATACCTATTCTTTTGTTTATTTCAGTTTGGCATTTTACATAATCGGTTATAGTATGTCTCAGGTAGTTGTAACTCTGGACTGTCTCCAGATGTATTCCCTCAACTGTGATATTTAATTGTAGGTCTTGAGAATTTTCTTTGTTTATGATCATAGTTTTAGTCTTTTTGATATTCATTTCTAGTCCATACTTTTTGCTTCTTGTGTTTATCACATTAAGTAATTGTTGTAGGTCTTTAGGATTTTCTGCTTGTAGAACAGTATCATCAGCATATCTCAGGTTATTGATTATCTTTCCATTAATGTTTAGGCCTGGTATCTCTGAGATGTTTTTAAAGATTTGCTCAGTTTGTGGCTTACAGCAAGCTATGAAACATGTTTTTCGGTCCAACATAATTCTGAATGGTATTTTAGAATATCGAGTTATTTTCTTGTTTCTGTAGCTACTCAATTGGACAAACCTGTTGGTCTGTTTCATGGGACCTCTGGGTGATAGAATAGCATCTCGATCAGCTCTGGATTTCTGATCCTGACGCAAATAGCTAGCTATGAGTCGCTGATCGCTTCCACCAGGCCCTAAAAACAGTGATTGCTTCCCTTGTGTCACAGTTTACAGACACCAGCCTCGCAACTCTTGACTCATAACTTTGCGTATGGTCACTGAATATTGAAGATATCTACGATCTGTAACATTAATGATGACAGTAATCGAGGAAACATCAATAGTAACATTAGTAGTGGAAACATCAATAGTAGCAGTAGTAGTGGAAACATCAATAGTAGCAGTAGTAGTGGAAACATCAATAATAGCAGTAGTAGTGGAAACATCAATAATAACAGTAGTAGTGGAAACATCTATAGTAACAGTAGTAGTGGAAACATCTATAGTAACAGTAGAAGTGGAAACATCTATAGTAATAGTTGAAGATGAAACATCAATAGTAACAGTAGTAGTGGAAACATCTATAGTAATAGTAGTAGTGGAAACATATATAGTAACAGTAGTAGTGGAAACATCTATAGTAACAGTAGAAGAGGAAACATATATATAGTAACAGTAGAAGTGGAAACATATATATAGTAACAGTAGACGAGGATAAATCTATAGTAACAGTAGTAGTGGAAACATCTATAGTAATAGTAGAAGAGGAAACATCTATAGTAATATTAGAAGAGGAAACATCTATAGTAATAGTAGACGTTGAAACATCAATAGTAACAGTAGTAGTGGAAACATCAATAGTAACAGTAGTAATGGAAACGTGAATAGCAACAATAGGGGTGGAAACATCAATAATAACAGTAGTAGTGGAAACATCAATAGTAACATTAGTAGTGGAAATATCAATAGCAACAGCAGTAGAGGAAACACGTCATTGATACGGAACTCGTCATATATTTGATGATTTACAGCTAAAGAGGAAATTGAAAAGACATTTGAAGTGGATTTACTTCATTTTGTAAGAAATGGGACGACATCATAACATAAGCTGGAAGTAACCGCCATTTGCGCCGAAACACGACAATTATTATTGAGGAAATGAGAGGTTTCATAGCGAGTGGGATACACATTAATCTTCTGCAACTAGACATCAACTTTCGTAGTTATGAAATCCATAAACTCCCCTGATTTAATATGTACTACGTCGGGTTAGTGAGCTCTTTAAAAAACATAAGAAAGAAACAATCAACATTTTTCGGGCACATCATGAGAAGAGGAAAGTTGGAATACTTGGTTACAACTGGCAAAATACAAGGAAAGAGATATCGCCAACGACAAAGGGAGAAAATACTAGATAGCTTGGTGTCATGACATGAACAACAGTCAACAACAGAACTGATACGATGCACAGTAGATAGAAGATTGTATAAGGACATGATCGCCTACGCTAACTGGTATGGCACATGGTGATAATGACGTCGGTTTAAAAAAAGAAAGAAAGCTTATAAACTACAGGATCAATAATTATTATTTAAAAAAAACGCACTGCGTTTTCAAAATAAAACTAAAAACTAAAATACTACAACTGGAACATTCATTCATTCTCATATTTTTTCCCAATATGCCAGTTTGAATTAACACATTCTTGGTTTCTTCTTTCTGTTTTGGTTTTAAAAACTGCGAAAATCTGCAGTTTAAATGAAGCGATATGGAGAAGTGAGGAGAGGAGCGGTCATTAAGTCTTCAATGTTCAGTGAAGAGCGACTCTGTGAAATTTAATATGACGTCCACTTCCTTTTGGGTGTCTTCTTTCTTCTCAGACGCATGGGATGTTTGGAGAACAAAGCGTTATGTCGTCTTCTCTATCACAATTTATTTCTCACATTCTTTACTTTTTTTGGTTTCTGTCCTGCATTTTCTCTCTCTCTCTCTCTCTCTCTCTCTCTCTCTCTCTCTCTCTCTCTCTTTCTTTGTCCTTTGATATCTCCCTTTATATCTTGGCCTGTTCTCTTTATCCAAAATATTTTTTTTGTTTCTGTCCTTTTCACCACATCCGCAACTCTTCTATAAAAAATATAACATTCAGAACTTCAGATTATTAAATATTAGAGTTGCAAACATCTATATAATTAAAACAAATATAAAAAAATAAATAACAAATTTAGACGTGTTCCACACAACATTGGATTTGTTCGAAAGTTTTTCTCATATTTCATGTAAACTTTTGTCATATTTCACTTAAACATTTATCAAATTTCACCTGTACTTGTGTTACATTTTTTTTTTTTTTCTTTGAGCTATCGAATCAGATCCGCTATGCAGCATGTCCCGCAGTGTGCAGCGACTAATGACCCAACTTTGTTCCTACTTCATGTAATCTTTTCTTATATTTCAATTATCAACTCTTTATTTTTTCCACGTAAACTTTTGTCATGTTTAATGCTTTGCAATTTGTCATATTTTATGTAAACATGCATGTCCATATAGAATTGGGATTGTAAATGTCCACTCAAAACTATTACATTTTCCTGATGTTTTTTTTTTTCATATACGATATAAAAGTGGGTTTACCTGCAAATATTTACACATCCAAATATCGGTATCTTGTTCACAAAAATTGTTTCGTGTCCCATAGAAGAGTTATATTAGGGAAAGGGGAAAGAATGATAGTCTTCAATTTTGTAATAGTAGAATCTATAATAATAGTTGAATAGTGGCAATTGTTACACCATATAAAATTGTTGCCCTTTAGCATATGCCTCTCATGTTCTGCGTAGATCTGCTTTTTTTTTTCTTTTCTTCTCACTCTTTTAAACGTTGTTAGATAGGAATAATTCCCGCATAGAATATATAAGAGACAGCGGATAAAATGGCTTGGCCACGTGATGAGACGGAAAGATCAAAACACAACACAACGAGCCTTTAATAAACGTTACAAGAACACCAGACTCAAGGGCCGACCACGATAAAGGTAAAGTACGAGACCTGAACCGGCGTCTTAGGACACGGATTTATGGGATTTTAGAAACACTAGGAAACATAACAACAGCAGAGGTCATCAGAAGAGCAAAAGACTACAAACTACATCTCCATTAGACGCTCACAAGGTAAATGAGGAATAAAGCAGAATAAGAAACTTTTGTTAATGCCACACAAAACTACACTCTTCGCAAACTGTTGGTACATTCCACATTAATATATTTCTTTCCTGTCAAACACGTGGCTCATTTGCAAACTAAAACTCTTTTCTTATACAAACGTGTGTAGTGTTCAACACGCAATTGCTTATGTCAACATACATTTAACATTTATGGCTTAACACTGATAGTGTTCACAACTTTTGTCATCTCATTTCAAATAATGTTCACAACTTTCGCCATCTCACTACTAAATCAGATAATGTTCACAACTGTCACCATCTTACTACTAAATCAGATAATGTTCACAGCTGTCGCCATCTCACTACTAAATCAGATATTGTTTACAACTGTCGCCATCTCACTACTAAATCAGATATTGTTTACAACTGTCGCCATCTCACTACTAAATCAGATAATATTAACAACTGTCGCCATCTCACTACTAAATCAGAAAATATTTTCAACTGTCGCCATCTCCCCTACTAAATCAGATATTTTTCACAACTGTCGCCATCCACTACTAAATCAGATAATATTAACAACTGTCGCCATCTCACTACTAAATCGGATAATGTTCACAACTTTCGCCATCTCACTACTAAATCAGGTAATATTCACAATTGTCGCCATCTCACTACTAAATCAGATATTGTTTACAACTGTCGCCATCTCACTACTAAATCAGATATTGTTTACAACTGTCGCCATCTCACTACTAAATCAGGTAATCTCACAATTGTCGACATCTCACTACTAATTCAGATAATATTCACAATTGTCGCCATCTCACTACTAAATCAGGTAATCTCACAATTGTCGCCTTCTCACTACTAAATCAGATAATATTCACAATTGTCGTCATCTCACTACTAAATTAGATAATATTCACAATTGTCGCCATCTCACTACTAAATCAGGTAATCTTACAATTGTCGCCATCTGACTACTAAATCAGATAATATTCACAATTGTCGTCATCTCACTACTAAATCAGACAATATTCACAATTGTCGCCATCTCACTAATAAATCAGGTAATCTTACAATTGTCGCCATCTCACTACTAAATCAGACAATATTCAAAATTGTCGCCATCTCACTACTAAATCAGATAATATTCACAATTGTCGTCATCTCACTACTAAATCAGATAATATTCACAATTGTCGCCATCTCACTACTAAGTCAAGTAATCTCACAATTGTCGCCATCTCACTACTAAATCAGATAATCTCACAATTGTCGCCATCTCACTACTAAATCAGGTAATCTCACAATTGTTGCCATCTCACTACTAAATCAGACATTGTACACAACTTTCGCCATCTCACTACTAAATCAGACATTGTTCACAACTTTCGCCATCTCACTACTAAATCAGATATTGTTCACAACTTTCGTCATCTCACCACTAAATCAGACATTGTTCACAACTTTCGCCATCTCACTAGTAAATGAGATATTGTTCACAACTTTCGCCATCTCACTACTAAATCAGACATTGTTCACAACTTTCGTCATCTCACTACTAAATCAGACATTGTTCACAACTTTCGTCATCTCACCACTATATCAGACATTGTTCACAACTTTCGCCATTTCACTAGTAAATGAGACATTGTTCACAACTTTCGCCATCTCACTACTAAATCAGACATTGTTCACAACTTTCGCCATCTCACTAGTAAATGAGATATTGTTCACAACTTTCGCCATCTCATTACTATATCAGACATTGTTCACAACTTTCGCCATCTCACTAGTAAATGAGATATTGTTCACAACTTTCGCCATCTCACTAGTAAATGAGACATTGGTCACAACTTTCGCCATCTCACTACTAAATCAGATATTGTTCACAACTTTCGCCATCTCACTACTAAATCAGATATTGTTCACAACTTTCGCCATCTCACTACTAAATCAGACATTGTTCACAACTTTCGTCATCTCACCACTAAATCAGACATTGTTCACAAATTTCGCCATCTCACTAGTAAATGAGATATTGTTCACAACATTCGCCATCTCACTACTAAATCAGACATTGTTCACAACTTTCGCCATCTCACTACTAAATCAGACATTGTTCACAACTTTCGCCATCTCACTACTAAATCAGACATTGTTCACAACTTTCGTCATCTCACCACTATATCAGACATTGTTCACAACTTGCGCCATCTTATTACTAAATCAGACATTGTTCACAACTTTCGCCATCTCACTACTATATCAGACATTGTTTACAACTATTGTTATCTCACTACTATATCAGACATTGTTCACAACTTTCGCCATCTCACCACTAAATCAGACACTGTTCACAACTTTCGCCATCTCACTAGTAAATGAGATATTGTTCACAACTTTCGTCATCTCACTACTATATCAGACATTGTTCACAACTTTCGCCATCTCACTAGTAAATGAGATATTGTTCACAACTTTCACCATCTCACTAGTAAATGAGACATTGTTCACAACTTTCGCCATCTCACTACTAAATCAGATATTGTTCACAACTTTCGCCATCTCACTAGTAAATGAGATATTGTTCACAACTTTCACCATCTCACTAGTAAATGAGACATTGTTTACAACTTTCGCCATCTCACTACTAAATCAGATATTGTTCACAACTTTCGCCATCTCACTACTAAATCAGATATTGTTCACAACTTTCGCCATCTCACTAGTAAATCAGATTTTAAATTTTATTTATTATCTGGCTACGAAATAGAATGTCATCAGGACATTTTAATATTGTATATAGCAAGTATTTTAAATATATTTTCTGATTACATTATTTTTCATATAAAAATATATTCAAGGAGAACGGGTAGTCGAATAGATAACTCGTCGGACTTCAAACCTGGAGAATGCGGGTTCGAGTCCCAGTAGGGTCAAATTTTTCTTTCAATCTGGGGTAAAATACAAACTCATACCTCGTGGCGATTGTTCATACTTCATATAAACTTTTCTTATATTTCAATTATTAACTCTTTATTTTTTCCACGTAAGCTTTTGTCATGTTTCATGCTTTGCACTTTGTCATATTTTATGTTATGAAGAAATTGGCAGGAATGGACTGGGGAGCAGACAGCAATATTTTGAAAAGACTATACATAGGAAGAGTCAGACCAGTTCTAGAGTATGGAGTCACAGCCTGGGCTATGGTTCCAAATCACACCTTAGCAAAATTAACAGAACACAGAACTAAGTTGCCCGTATCATCACTGGTGCTATGAAATCTACACCTATCAAAACTCTAGAAACAGTAACAGGTTTACAACCCTTAGATGACAGACGGGTCACTAAAGTATTGCAACAAACGGAGAAATACAGAAGGCACCTTAGCCTGTGCATGGGGTATGCACCAAAGAATAACTGGTTTCGGAATTGTACCACTAAAGAGGAGCAACTTCATTGTGATTGCCAATGAACTAACTACTGGAGACCCAGTACTTTCCCAAACAATATCGAAACCCTTGGGCCCATCTGATATGTCTCCTCCTGGAAAACATAAAATACCAGAACTTAAGGAAAATATAACAGGAATCATGAAAAAAAGCACCCAATCAGACACAGAAAGAAAACACATAGCAGAAAAACACATACACGATACCTACCCACATGACTCTTGGTCCCACATATACACTGATGGCTCTGCTACAAATGCCACCAGAAATGGAGGAGGAGGTGTGTTCTTGACGTTGAATAATCAGAACGAGATCACCAAGTCAATAGCTACTGGGAAATTCTCAAATAACTTTAAAGCAGAAACTGAGGCCATCAGAGATGCTGCAACACTGGCTACTAAACACAAAAATAACATGCGCAATAAATTGGTGATTCTGACTGATGCACTGTCAGTACTATCGGCTCTAAAAAGTCCCAAGAATAATGAACTAGATGACTTGAGAACAACCCTGGACTAACTATGCAATAACTTCCAGAGAGTAGTCATTCAGTGGATACCATCACACTGTAATATACACGGGAACGAACGCGCAGACAAATTAGCTAAAGAGGGAGGGAGATTACCACAAGAGAACCGTCCGCTCAGTTATGATGAAGCCAAATCCATCCTCAAAAGTCAGTACCGTGAAAAATGGAAACGAGAACACCCTAAGCATAACGAGAGTGACGGATACCACCAACTATCAAGGAGGGATCAAGTCATCATACTTCGCGTACGCACTGGCCACAATAGAATGAGAAATCACATGTTCACCAAATTCAAAATAGGTACAACCAGCCTATGCCACTGTACACTGGACAATATGACAACAAAACATGTTCTACAGGATTGCCCCCAGTACACAGACCTGAGAAGAGCAATGTGGTCCACTCCCACTTCCCTGGAAGAGAAACTATATGGGACAATCGATTCGCTTAGACAGCTGACTTCATGAGAGAATCTGGAATCCTACTCTGATCGAGTCTTGATCGCAGAGAGAGAGAGAGAGAGAGAGAGAGAAAGAGAGAGAGAGAGAGAGAGGGAGAGAGAGAAAGAGATTTTATGTAAACATGCATGTTCGTATTGAATTGGGATTGTAAATGACCACTCAAAACTATTACATTTCGCGACTGCGGTCCAGTACAGTGACCACAACGTCACATGGCTCTTAGAGACTGCGGTCCAGTACAGTGACCACAACGTCACATGGCTCTTAGAGACTGTGGTCCAGTACAGTGACCACAACGTCACATGGCTCTTAGAGACTGTGGTCTTTTATTCTCCGATTCTATATGAGTCTCTCCCCCCCCCCCCCCCCCCCCCCCCGTACGTCAGACCTTTGTAATGAGAAAATGCGGTACAGATTACTCATATTATATTATTTACAACAGAGCTTTAGAGGTTGGAAAATACCCAAAGGCTAATTGTAAAAATAACACCAAACAAACATGTCCGCCAGATTTGCATATTTGAACTTCTACCCTTTTGGTCAGTGACGAGCGAACTAACAAATTTGCCTTGGCGGTTTTTCTGCGCTCGTTTAATGTTCGAAATGGCAACAAATGAAGAGTGGTAGTGGTTGGACGAATACAAAAAGAAAGCTAAAAAGAACGAAAGAAAGAAAAAGAAAGAAAGAAAAAGAAAGAACGGAAGAAAGAAAACATTCCTTTAAATATTCTTCCTTTTCATGTTATATTTCAACATGATTTGGACTAAGAGTGTATCAGGTCACATTGTTTAAACACAAAAAGGATATATTTTCATTTGAGTTTACTTTCATCTGGCTTTAAAGCTCTTCAATGTAGAGTAACAATGACGTGTTCGAGACTGTCTCCTGCACGGCTGTTGGTTTTCATCATATAGTGGTATTTTAGATATCATCATCATCATCAGTACAGGGCCTGCTGGCGTAGGTCATCATGTCTCACAACAACTTTCGATCTCGACAGTTATTTAGCATTACTGTTGTTGACCTTCTGCCAAGCCATTCTCTTAAGCTGTCTGGAAACTTTTCTCTTTGCTTCCCTCTTTCTCTTCGTCCTCGATTTGTCCAGTTGTTACAATATATTCCAACTGTTCTCTTATCATTACATCGCCAAAAAAAATGATGATTGTTTCTTCCTTCTATTCGAAATTAGCTCTCTTTTTGCTTTCTCTTTTTTTTTTAGAACGTTTTCATTACTCTTCTTAGCCGTCCATGGTGTTCTCAATATTCTTCTGTAAAACATTTCTACAGCCTCCTGCGATTTTCTTGTCTGTTGTCATACTGTCCATGATCCACATCCATGTGTTAAGAATGGCTCTACATAACATTTAAGAACTATATTTCTTGTTACTATTGTCAAATATGTATTGCACAGTATCATCCTCACTTTTTGGAAAGTTACTTTTGCCTGAGCCATTTTGCGTCCCACCTCTGTTGTACACCTACCATCTGAGGTTAACAATGTTCCTAGATAGATATTGAAATTCATTTACCTGTTTTAATAATAAATTTAATTATTATAATTTTAGATATAGTCCTAGCAATTGTGAAGCATTTATAGATCAAGATGCCTTACATTTACTACATTCCAAACATCTCCACAGTGGATATTCTTTAATTGAGTGATTCCAACTTGTAACACCGTACAGTAAAATAACTTTTATATGCTAATTAATGTTTTGAAAGAGAGTTCATTGGTGCTATATAGAACCAATTCTGACCTATGAAAGCGAATCATGGACAGTAGACAAGCAAATGAAAAGACGATTAGAGGCCACAGAGATGGGATTTCTCAGAAGAATGTTGAAAGTTCCCTGGACAGCAAAAAGACCAATGAGGAAGTTCTCAAAGAGGCCAAAAAAAGTAGCTTCTAAAAAACATAAGAAAGAAACAATCAACATTTTTCGGGCACATCATGAGAAGAGGAAAGTTGGAATACTTGGTTACAACTGGCAAAATAAAAAGAAAGAGTGATCGCGGACGACAAAGGGAGAAAATACTGGATAGCTTGGTGTCATGGCATGGAAAACAGTCAACAACAGAACTGATACGATGCACTGTAGATAGAAGATTGTGGAAGGACATGATCGCCTACGCCAACCGGTATGGCACATGATGATGAATGTTTTGTTATAGTTATTCGAAGGCCCCGGTATCACAGCAAGTGAATTAAAATCCATAATTGCTCACCCTACCGTGGCAGTGCAATCATCAGAATTAACATTTCATCGAATATCCAAACAAACAAAAAAGAAGTTGCAGCCCCTATCGTAGCAAACATAGCCCACGTCAAAGGACATACGGCATAGTAGCACCAATAGTGAACGCACCTGAACTGTCCTTCGTCATAAAATATCATCATTCATCGTAAGTAATCTGAATATAGAAACACCATTCGGTAAAATACACAGCTCACGGTGTACACAGGACAGTAATCTTAGTAGCTCCTGCAGCTAGCCGGACTTGGGATATGAGGAAACTGAAACAATGAAGTTTTTCAAACAATGCCCCGGTTGTTCATTGCAGCTTATCCGCCATATTGACCGGAAGTCCTAATGTTTTGTATTAAACTCTTTCCGTACGGAAGCTTTTTATCAATGTAAGGGATGAGATTTCAGAGACACAATTTTTAATTATTTTAAGAATCAATCTACGTATATATATATATATAACATATCTATCTCTTCTCTTTCTCTTTCTCACTGGTACAGAAAAGGTGTGGTTATATCACTTTTCGTTCTTGAGCTGCTCGAACTGTCTGAATTAGTGATTTTCCTTTGTTGTTACATGTCTCTGTCACTGCATCTATCCATCTTCTTCTGGGTCTTCCTCTTGGTCTTTTTCCAAACATTCTCGAGAAAAACGCCCTTGATGGCAATTGGTAAGGATTCATTCTGACCAGGCGGCCAAACCATTTAAGTTGTTCTTGTTCTATATATTCTTGGCAGGGTTTTGTTACTACCATTTTTCTTATGGTTTCATTTGGTATTCTATCTCTTCTTTTGTTGTTTGTTACTTTCCTCAAGCATCGCATCTCACATGTATTGATCTTTCTTAAATGTGATTTAGAAAGGGTCCATGTTTGACTTTCATAGCACAAAGTTGGTATGAAAATGCTATTTATCATTTGTTGTTTAGATGTCATAGAAATGTTTAGATGTCTTAGCAATGGTGAAAATGCATATATCTTATGTTATCTAACATATAAAATATGATATACGCATTTTTAGACAATTGAACAAGATATTAGATTTCACCAATACCAAGATGATACAAGACACGTAAAAAGAATATGGATTGATGACGGTTCACACTAATCAAATCGAGAGTGGTGCACTATGCAGCGAAACGTAGGCGGCCAAATCGGCATGGCGCACAGTGCGGCGAGACGTACGGAAAGATATTCTAGTAGATAAGGGCGAGAAATATTTCAGACTGAACATTTTAACACTTTTTGACGTTTAATATTCAAAGCCTAAACATAAAGGTTGTTAAGATATAGTAATATAGCATGTCCTTATCAGCAGGACCATACAATAGTAGACTTAAATACAAGTTATATTTTGGAATGAACAAATTAGCAAGATAACTAAAATATCGATATTAATAATTGTAATCACTATGTCTGATTTTATTTAATATTTTATTTTCTACGAGCCCTGTGACGTTGTGGTCACAGTTTTGGCTTGCCGACGTGATGGTTCAGGGATCAAACGAAAGCTGAGACCAAATTATCTTCCTATCTAAAAAGCACTCGATGTCCACCCAGACTCTCTAAATTGGTCGAAAAAAAACTATTTTTACTGCATTTTCACATTTCTTGGGTCTGCCGTGGAGTGGGGGAAGGGTGGGACATATAGGAATGAAGAATAACGGACTCTTGTCCTGGGCAGTCGCCACGAGGTGTTCGGGTCTACGTTTTTATTTCACTCCCTTTAGAAAAAAAGGAGACCATTTGGAGGACCTCGACTTTGCTGATGATATAGTTCTCATCAGCTGTCAGATAAAAACGATGCAGGAAAACACAAATGAACTATCATCAATAGGCAGCAAAATTGGGCTTGAGATCAATCATGAAAAGACTAAGGTCATGAAAAGCTTAATTCCTACAGACGACAAAATATACATGGAAAACAAACCAGTGGAAGAGATCAATCATTTTATCTATCTTGGAAGTCACATTGATCGAGAAGGGGATACAAGCAAAGAAATTAGAATCAGAATAGCTAAAGCAGCAATGTCATTCAGAAGCTTTGAAAAGTTGTGAAAATCAAAACTAATCAGCACAAACACAAAACTTAAGACTATTCAAATCAAATGTACTATCAACCCTTACGTATGCGTGTGAAAGCTGGAAAACAACGAGAGAGATAGAAACAAAGTTGAACGGTTTCGAAAATAAATGTCTAAGGAAATTACTTGGTATAGCGTGGAACGAATTCAAAACAAACGAGGAAATTAGAGAAATCGCCAATCAACCACTAATATCTTCAGTAATAAAGAAAAGACGATGGTCATATGTTAGACATGCGATGAGAAGAAATAATAACCGAATAGCAAAGCAGGCCCTCATATGGGAAACAGCAGGTAAGAGGAAAAGAGGAAGCCCAGAGAGACACTGAGAAGAACATTGATGAGAGAGGCAAGAGCAGCAGGAATCGGCTCCCTCAATGAGATAGAGTTGTTTGCACAGAACAGAAACAAATGGCGAGATTTAATAAAGTATCATTAAAAATTTAAAACTGCTAGAATAAAAATTCAGATAAGAGAAGGAGTATCTTGGTCTACGCCCTATGGGCCGGCTACGGCTCGAAAGGTCAATAGATAGATAGAAAAAAAAACGTTTGGTCCTACCGGGATTTGAACCTGATTTTTCCTGGTGTGGAACAGGACAGGCTATCGATTCGACCACCCGCTCTCATTAAATGCCAGAGATAATCTGTGTGTATAGAGAGGCAGCGATGAAGGGAACTGGCCACTGCACCTCATGAAGCTGAGGTACAGGTGTCTGATCAAGCTCCGGACCACAGAAAAGTGACTTACTTCCCTTTTTAGATAGTCTAGTATAGTATCGCCATGTAATTAGATTTCTGTGTATATCCTTATATATATTTTGTTGTTGTTCATTGTTCACATCCTATGATCATAAACAAAGAAAATTCTCAAGACCTACAATTAAATATCAAAGTTGAGGGAATACATCTAGAGACAGTTCAGAACTACAACTACCTGGGACATACTACAACCAATGATGGAAAATGTACAACTGAAATAAATAAAAGAATAGGTATGGCAAAAAGTAATTTCAATGCCATGAAAAATATACTAACATCAAAACAAATAATAACAGGGCTAAAACTAAGAATAGCAAAATGTTACATCTTCTCAACATTCCTGTATGGTGCAGAAACATGGACATTAGACCAGAAAACTGAACAGAAAATTTAGGCCTTTGAAATGTGGATTTACAGAAGAATAGGTAGAATTGGATGGAAAGAAAATAAAACAAACGAGGAAGTTTTAGGACGACTAAGGGTGAAAAAAAAGAACTACTAAACACAATTAGAGCAAGATAAATGACATTTGTTGGTCATGTTAAAAGACACGACAGTGTAATAAAAGTAATATTAGAGGGGAAAATACAAGGTAAAACAGGCAAAGGCAGACCAAGACTAAAATGGACAAGTAACATCAAAAGATGGACAAGTCAGCCTATGACAATCTGCACCATCAAAGCAAGAGACAGAGTGGAATGGCGCTCCATGGTAGCCAACCTTCGATGCGGAGAAGGCACACGATGATGATGATGATGTTCATTGTCCAGTTGAACGACTACTGGGCCGAAGTGTGTTTTTACTTTTGTTTTGTTTCTGACATACGTAAAGCTGTGACCATACCACTTTTTGCTTTTCTTTTAATTGTCATGCTTAGTACAGTGATGTTAAAGACAGAAGTAATGGTAGCAACAACGAAAATGACATCACCGCAATGCACAATAAAGACAAGTGGAAAAATATGAAAACAGGCAAATGAATTTAAATCCTGGGAACAATGTTAACCACCGATGGTAGGTGTACAACAGAGGTGAGATGGAGAATGGCTCAGGCAAAAGTAGCTTTCCAAAAAATGAGGAAGATGCTGTGCAATCCATTTTTGACAACAGAAATAAGAAAAAGAGTTCTTAAATGTTATGTAGAACCAGTCTTATCATATGGATGTGAATCATGGACAATAGGACAACAGACAAGAAAAGCACTGGAGTCTGTAGAAATGTGGTTTTACAGAAGAATGTTGAGAATACCATGGAGAGCTTAGACGAGCAATGAAAATGTTATGAAAAAGGCCAAATAAAAAAAGAGAGCTAATATCCAATATTAGGAAGAAACAATCATAATTTTTTAGACATGTTAGGAGAAGGAAACAGCTGGAATATATTGTAACAACTTGAAAAATTGAGGGAAGAAGAGATAGACGGAAGCAAAGAGAAAAGATACCAGACAGCTTAAGAGAATGGCTTGGCAGATGGTCAACAACAGAAATGATAAATATCTGTCGAGATCGAAAGTTGTGGAGAGACATGATCACCTACACCATCAGGCACGGTACTTGATGATGATAATGATGACAGTTATGCCACTAACACTTCATTGTACAACAGCAGTTGCTATGAGACTACCTTTATCTTTACCTTTTATCATCTGCTACATTATTATTCCCATCATGTATTTTAAATCCTGAGCTAAAGGAACTCTACCTGAATGTTTTTCCACCCGCCGTGTCATTCAGTAATCCACTTAACCCGCCTCAATCCCGCCCAGTCCACTCGCTACTGGGAAACCATTCCTCCATATTGTACCCGCTCCTTACTCTTGTGTGGGGCGGTGATCAACTGACAGATCCCATAGTGATGAAGACAATCGTGATGCTATCAAGTTCCTTTTGCTCAAGTGTCGTGCAAACAGCCACCCGAGAGATTCGTCATACCACCGTTCCCGTCTTACTACCTACACTATCACAGAAGAGGTCTACATCATCAAAGACCAGCGGAACACAGGGAACTTTACGCGTTCAAAATCTTAACACGAGTGTCACGAACAATGGCCGGTTTATACAGGTTTTGAAATATATCAAGATATTAATTTTGCCCTGTCCTTTCAGGGTATCCAGAGTGCAATTTAACTGGAGTTTGTGTTAGATTATCTTCCTACGTTTTCCAGGCGACAGGTTAGTTCAGATTACTTTGTTCCCAGCAGCCGAGGTCTGGGTTGAAACTTGGACACGTCACGGCTGTAATGCTCGCTACGTCCTCGGAAATCCTAACGTCAACATGGCTTTATTCTCTCGTGTTCTCTTCATGAGCAAGGTGTGCAAGTTAAATAAAGAAATTAAAGAAAAATATGTATATAGAATGTTATAGTGTTAGAAAATCCATCTACAAGACGGTGATTCTAAACTTTTAAAGGCGGCCTGTTCTATAGCATCATCATCGGGTGCCGTCTCCGTAGCGAAGGTTGGCTACCATGGATCGCCATTACACTCTGTTTCTTGCTTTGATGGTGCAGACTGTCATAGATTGACTTGTCCATCTTTTGATGTTACTCGTCCATGTTAGTCTTGGTCTACCTCTGCCTCTTTTACCTTGTATTTTCCCTTCCAATATTACTTTTATTATGCTGTTGTGTCTTTTAACATGCCCCAAAAATTTCATTTGTCTTGTTCTAATTGTTTTTAGTAGTTCTTTTTTTAATTTTTAGTTGTTTTAAAACTTCATCGTTTGATTTATTTTCTTTCCATCCAATTCTACCTATTCTTCTATAGCTATATTTCTATAGCAGCCGACAATAAAGCCAAACGCATGTCTTCTGGTATCTTCTGGTTGTAATACAACGCTTCCACTTTTTTCACCCGACATCAATTATTGAAAGTGTGCCCCGAGTTTGACCAGTACTGCAAAGCCTTTCTCTACTTCTCGTCGTTACCTTGTATGTGGTCTGATCATTTCTGGGATCCACTGCAGGTAATTTCTTGTTGTTAGCTCCATGTTCTTGTCAAACTACGTGGTCTGCCCAGCTCTGCTGTCTCCATGGTAACAAACTGCATGTTATCCATATTTTTGCGGGTTCTTCTTCTTCTTCTACTTTCCTTCCTCATCTCCCTTTCAGCGTCGAGGGGAGATATAATTTGCGGTCTTTTGCTCTTCTGTTAGTCTCTGCTGCTGTTATGTTTCCTAGTGCTTCTAATATTCCATCGACCCATCTTTTTCGTGGTCGACCCTTGGGTCTGGTGTTCTCACAACGTTTGTTGAAGGCTCGTTGTGTTGTGTTTTGTTCTTCCTGCCTTGTCACGTGGCCAAACCATTTTATCTGTTGTTTCCTTATATATTCTATGGCGGGGGCTATTCCTAGCTTTTTTCTCAGTTCTTCATTTCTGATCTTATCTCTCAGACTGTTTCCTGTCATTCGTCTAACACATTTCATCTCAGTAGAGGTTATTTTTCTTATTGTTCTTGCACCTAGGGTCCAGGCCTGGCATTGGTAGCACAGCGTTGGGATGAAGATTGTATTGTATAGTGCTCGTTTTGCCTCCAGAGTTATTTCCTTGTTGGACAATAGTGGTGATAACTGTCCAATGATTTGACAAGCTTTGTTGCATCTTGATTCTATCTCTGCTGTTTGAGAATTATCGTTTGTCATTAGACTTCCTAGGTATTTGAATTCCTCTACTTGTTTTAGTTGTCTGCCTTCTATAGTTATGTTGATGTTCTTTTTTTTTTGGCGACATTCATGACTTCTGTTTTGTTGATGTTGATTTTCATGTTGTATTTTGTGCATGAGATGCTGAGTTTGTTTAAGTGTTCTTGTAGGTCTTCTATTGTTTCATGTATTAGTGCCTGATCGTCTGAAAATAGAAGCTCTTTGATCTCCTCTGTCTCTGATGGGTTGGCTAGCTTGCATATATGGTCCATGTATGTAATAAACAGTAGGGGGGATAGTACGCACCCCTGTCTTACGCCTGATCTAACCTCGAAGTGGTCTGTCTAGCCTGCTGCTGTGGAAGGATTGTTCCTTGGTTTGCTGGTTGGATTGTTCTTATCTGCTGATTTTATTACACCAAACAAAAATTTAAAAAAAACATTTTCCTCATGAAATTATTTTCTACCATTAAAACATATCTTCACGTCACTATCACATTGCTGGGGTCTGTCAAGGGAGGGAAAAAGGGGGGGGGGGGATATTGGATCGGTGAATAAAGGTCGTATGACCTAAGCAGTCGCTACGAGGTGTTCGGGTCCGATATTTTATTTTATCCACTACAGTGAAAAACCTTTGACCCTACCGGGACTATAATTCGCGTTTTTCTTGTTTGGAGCACGACCAGTTATCGATTCGGACACCGGTTTTTTCTCAGGAAGTTTGTATGAAATTATTATTAACCAGAGGTTTCTATTGCTGCTGTTTTTCAGCAGTTAGAACTATATAGAAGCCTGTTTTGTCCATTACCACGTAAAGCTGTCACCATACCAGCTTTTTCATCTTTTTTAAAAAAAATGCCATTATCATCATCTTTACAACGGCTTCGCATCTCTACGCATCTTGATGCTTTTGCCTCTTATATAGAAGCACATGGATCGCGTAGAATTAATTTATCCTTATTTTTTGCTGTTGTACACGGTGAATCTGTACGAGTAAATATTATTGTTGTTGTTGTTAGGAGCATCAACATTGGGGCCTCGGTAGCCTACTTGGGTAAACCACCCGACAAGGCTACCGAAGTTCGGACAAGCCGTGTTCGATTCCCGCTGGAAGCAGTGTGAATTATACTCGTGGTTGGAAAATAAAATACACCTACGGTCGACCCAGCTGCTGGCAGGAATGGGTACCAGGGTAGTACTCTGCGAAGGTGAGGAATGCCGCCTCGCATCATGAGGTTTCGATGCTTAAAGCGACACTATCCAGAAGTCTCCGAACATTTCTGGATAGGCGGCCTAGCACATATAGGTGAAAAATCACGTGCTAAGACGCCGATTCAAGTCTCGTACTTTACCTTTATCATTAACATTGCACACCGGACGAACCAATAGGTGCTCCGACAACCCCTTCGAGAAACTGGAGAAAACCCCAACTCCGTAGCACGGCCTGGGTTTCTCACCGTGGCCAAGATTTTGCTGACAATTTGCCTGAACAGCGGTCAAATTTATGGCCTAACGTGCCTTTAACGTGCACGAGTGCACACGAGACCTTTTTTTTAAACCCTTATCCCAGAAGGCTAGATATCTTTATCCAAGTGTTCAGGGGAGGGTACTGTCAGGACGAAGCCAGGAATTAATTTTTCCTATTTCTTTCTTAAATCACCACCGCCTGCCGTGGGCTTTCAATCTGGGGACCCTGCCTGTTCAAAGTTCGAGGTCGTACGCTTTTACTACCCCCCCCCCCAACCTGTCTCTCTCCCCCACACCTCCCCCTCCCTCTCCCCACCCACACCTCTCTTCTCCCCCCCCCCCCCCCCCCAAAAAAAAAGTAAATTTCCCCCGTCACGCCAAGTAGCATATAGGGAATATGATGTTAGTGACCATAAATTTTGCAGACCTTCGGCACATGATTTTTGGGGTAATGTGGTCGATATTACGCACGTGCCGCTTTACTTTCCCAGAAAAAAATTCCAGTACCCATTAAAGACTGGGTGAACCGGACCCCGTCGGTTGGGATAGAATCCTACCCCTTGTCCTTTGTAGTCCAGTTCACTAACATCTGAGCTATCGCGGTTACCACTCAACCCCCAAGTAAATATTATTTGGCTACATAAAGTTATTCCAATTTTACCAATCTATCTTTCTGTTAATATTCTCGTTGGCTTCACCATATAATGTCAACATAAAGACTTCAGAAAGAATGGGCGCAATTTATTAATACCGTTCTATGTTTGCTGTGATAGTTTCTCGTGTATGTTTTTTTTTTTTTTCGATATACTCGAGTTACATTAACCGACTATAGGTACTCATTTTTCAATGATGTCATGAAATTGTTACTTATGGAGCCAATTCTGCCTTGCTTACGAACGTTATAACATAACTCTGCACAATGGCTGCTCATGTCGCCTTGTTTTGGCAGAGATTAAACATAGTTGCTTAAGCCGTTTAGGTGGCGTTGTTTGTTTTGAATTGTTTGTTTTAAATATTTGTTTTAAAGGAAACTGGAGCAAGGAAGTGACGGTGCACTCTTTTTTGTCCATGGAAGCGTTATGGCGTTTTGAAATCTTCGTCTGTGCATATTATAGCGCATATAATGAAGTCGACCTAGCCAATAGAATTATCCGACGGCGCCAACAGGTTTTTGGTGAGCTGTAGCATGAGGTAAAACGGACATGGGGGATATTCGACTGCAATGAAGCTCGATTCCGTGTATATAATAGAATAGAATTTAACATCTATGAGAATATATTCTAACGTAGAAGAACTTATGTTTTTTCCGCCCCCACCTTTATTTGTATAACAGCTCTTGTGTTATCAATACTTATTCTTCATCCCATAGTTACTTATTATCTTTGAGTTATTTACAGGTCATCATCATTGCACTCCGAACATGTCCATAGGTGCTCAGATCCCCTCCTCAGCAAATCCCGCAGTGTCCAGCGACTGACGACTCTAGTTCCGTGTTGGTTGATAAGTCTTCTTATGTACCCAATAAGTTTCTCGATTCTGGCTGTGCTCATCTTAATCCCATCTTTTTCATCCGAAGGAGTGACGTGGACTCATGATTGTTGAAGTCCTGTGCCCTTCCCACATCTCTGAGGGCATTGATGACGTCATCTAAATCCATTGGTTGACAGTCTTCAACGACAACGCAGCTAGCCAACCTGTCCGCTCTTTTATTTCCCCGTACTCCCGCATGTCTTTCTCCGGCTTGGACCGTTGATCTGAGGTTTAACAAGCCGCTATCGTAACAACTATTTCGTTAATGAAACGTAGACCTGATTAATAACCGAATATCAAGGCAAGCCCTCATGTGGGAAACAACAGATAAGAGGAAAAGAGGAAGACCCAGAGCGACACTGAGAAGAACACTGAAGAGAGAGGCAAGAGCAGTAGGAATCTGCTCCCTCAGTGAGATAGAGCTGCTTGCACAGAACAGAGACAATGGCGAGAAGTGATAAAATATCTTTAAAAGAATTGAAAACTGTTAAAATAAAATTTATATAAGAAAAGGAGTATCTTGGTCTACGTGTACGCCCTATGGACCGGCTACGGCTCGAAAGGGTCAATATATAGATAGATAGACTCCTGCATATTCAAGGACGTAGACAAAGGTGACCTTGCGTATTTTTAACTTCTGCATTGACTCTACCCATTGCGTCTGTACAGAGCTCGTCTCCATTGTTTTTTATCATGCTCATCGAATCACTTAGTATGCAGGCGTGAGTGTAGTCGTGTGACTCTAACCACATGAATGCCTTGGTCACTGCCATCACCTCCGTCGTCATGCTACTCGTTGTCTTAACGTATACACCACTGTCTTCTTTGACTATTTTGCCTGCCGAGCTTGATGTGAATGCCCATACACTCCTTTTGTGTTGTAATACAGATCCGTCTGTATAGATGACTGCATATTTCTTATCGGCGTTGTCTCAGATGAGACCGTTGACCTCCGCATCGACCACGACTGAGTTCTGTTGCTTATTATCTGGACAAAACAAACGCGCCGAGGATAGATGACGGAGCCAGACAAAGAATAAAAATGGATTGATGGAACATAAAGACACTTGATGGAACATAAAGACACTTGATGGAACATAAAGACACTTGATGGAATATAAAGACACTTGATGGAACATAAAGACACTTGATGGAATATAAAGACACTTGATGGAACATAAAGACACTTGATGGAACGTAAAGACACTTGATGAAACATAAAGACACTTGATGGAACGTAAAGACATTATAAAACATAGCGGTAGAGGAGATCAACAAAAAAAGCTAAAAGGAGCAAACTGCATCTTCCCCAAGCGCTCAACATGCAAATGAGAAAGGAATGTAATGTTTTGATGAATTGTCTTGTTAGTCTCATGTATTCAACACAGCTATACTTTTTTCCTTCCTTTTCTTCGCTCGCCAAAGTCTGGTGTTGCTGTCACCTCGTGGACTGTGTGTCGTCTTCAGCATTTCATGTTAAAGGGAGGCACAATTCAGTAGCTAGTATTTAGATCAATATGTCTTAGATTAATATGTCTTAGATTAATATGTCTTAGATTAATATGTCTTAGATCAATATGTCTTAGATTAATATGTCTTAGATTAATATGTCTTAGATTAATATGTCTTAGATCAATATGTCTTAGATTAATATGTCTTAGATTAATATGTCTTAGATCAATATGTCTTAGATTAATATGTCTTAGATTAATATGTCTTAGATCAATATGTCTTAGATTAATATGTCTTAGATTAATATGTCTTAGATCAATATGTCTTAGATTAATATGTCTTAGATTAATATGTTTTAGATTAATATGCCTTAGATCAATATGTCTTAGATTAATATGTCTTAGATCAATATGTCTTAGATTAATATGTCTTAGATTAATATGTCTTAGATTAATATGTCTTAGATCAATATGTTTTAGATTAATATGCCTTAGATCAATATGTCTTAGATTAATATGTCTTAGATTAATATGTCTTAGATCAATATGTCTTAGATTAATATGTCTTAGATTAATATGTCTTAGATTAATATGTCTTAGATCAATATGTTTTAGATTAATATGCCTTAGATCAATATGTCTTAGATTAATATGTCTTAGATTAATATGTCTTAGATCAATATGTTTTAGATTAATATGTCTTAGATTAATATGTCTTAGATTAATATGTCTTAGATAAATATGTCTTAGATCAATATGTCTTAGATTAATATGTCTTAGATTAATATGTCTTAGATCAATATGTCTTAGATTAATATGTCTTAGATCAATATGTCTTAGATTAATATGTCTTACAATAATATTTCTTAGATTAATATGTCTTAGATTAATATGTCTTACAATAATATTTCTTAGATCAATATATCTCACATCAATATATGTCTTAGATCAATACATCTCACATCAAAATATGTCTTAGATCAATATATCTTACATCAAAATATGTCTTAGATCAATATATATATATATCGCATCAAAATATGTCTTAGATCAATATATCTCACATCAATATATGTCTTACATCAATATATCTTACATCAATATATGCCTTACATCAATATATCTTACATCAATATATGTCTTAGATCAATATGTCTTAGATTAATATGTCTTAGATCAATATGTCTTAGATTAATATGTCTTACAATAATATTTCTTAGATCAATATGTCTTAGATTAATATGTCTTAGATTAATATGTCTTAGATTAATATGTCTTAGATTAATATGTCTTAGATTAATATGCCTTAGATCAATATGTCTTAGATTAATATGTCTTAGATTAATATGTCTTAGATCAATATGTCTTAGATTAATATGTCTTAGATTAATATGTCTTAGATCAATATGTTTTAGATTAATATGCCTTAGATCAATATGTCTTAGATTAATATGTCTTAGATTAATATGTCTTAGATCAATATGTCTTAGATTAATATGTCTTAGATTAATATGTCTTAGATTAATATGTCTTAGATAAATATGTCTTAGATTAATATGTCTTAGATTAATATGTCTTAGATTAATATGCCTTAGATCAATATGTCTTAGATTAATATGTCTTAGATTAATATGTCTTAGATCAATATGTCTTAGATTAATATGTCTTAGATTAATATGTCTTAGATTAATATGTCTTAGATCAATATGTTTTAGATTAATGTGCCTTAGATCAATATGTCTTAGATTAATATGTCTTAGATTAATATGTCTTTGATCAATATGTCTTAGATTAATATGTCTTAGATTAATATGTCTTAGATTAATATGTCTTAGATAAATATGTCTTAGATTAATATGTCTTAGATTAATATGTCTTAGATCAATATGTCTTAGATTAATATGTCTTAGATCAATATGTCTTAGATTAGTATGTCTTACAATAATATTTCTTAGATTAATATGTCTTAGATTAATATGTCTAACAATAATATTTCTTAGATCAATATATCTCACATCAATATATGTCTTAGATCAATATATCTCACATCAAAATATGTCTTAGATCAATATATCTTACATCAAAATATGTCTTAGATCAATATATATATATCGCATCAAAATATGTCTTAGATCAATATATCTCACATCAATATATGTCTTACATCAATATATCTTACATCAATATATGCCTTACATCAATATATCTTACATCAATATATGTCTTAGATCAATATATCTTATATCAATATATGTCTTACTTCAATATGTGTCTTAGATCAATATATATCTTACATCAATATATGTCTTAGATCAATATATATCTTACATCAATATATGTCTTAGATCAATATATATCTTACATCAATATATGTCTTAGATCAATATATATCTTACATCAATATATGTCTTAGATCAATATGTCTTACATCAATATATGTCTTAGATCAATATGCCTCAAGGGGTAGATGTGTACGACAGCAACAAAGCTAAAAGTTTTCAGCGACTCATAGACGATGGCTTGCGTCCAACGATCATTTAACGTCCTTTTAAGGATGGACTATAATAAGTGGTCGCAGTCTGAGGACTGTCGCAAAATATCGTTTGTTTCCCAGATTTTGTAAATTAACATCCTCCACACCTTCTCTTTCTCTAAAAACAAAGTCATTCTCATATACAACTTGATTTCAATCAATCAATCAATCAATCAATCAATCAATCAATCAATCAATCAATCAATCAATCAGCCACAGAGAATGTTCTTGAAGTCATCATTGGAAACTGACAGATAAGCTGTATGGTGACGTCATCAGGCTTGAACTGGCGAACGCTTTCTTCGAGTTTATTAATATTAATGTCTAGATGTTTTTGCAGAAGAAATAGTCAACAAATCAAAATGACCGTTAGACCATTTTTGGAGCACAGGCCACGGACAAGGTCTCTTCAAACAAACACTGTTCTTGGACATTTTCTCGACTTCTCTCTAGTCTCTAATCTGTCTGTCAATGTGATTCTGGAGATAAACTAATCTGTCTGTCAATGTGAGTCTGGAGATAAACTAATCTGTCTGTCAATGTGAGTCTGGAGTAAAACTAATCTGTCTGTCTATGTGAGTCTGGAGATAAACTAATCTATCTGTCAATGTGAGTCTGGAGATAAACTAATCTATCTGTCAATGTGAGTCTGGAGATAAACTAATCTGTCAATGTGAGTCTGGAGATAAACTAATCTATCTGTCAATGTGAATTTGGAGACAAACTAATCTATCTGTCAATGAGAGTCTGGAGACAAACTAATCTGTCTGTCAATGTGAGTCTGGAGATAAACTAATCTGTCTGTCAATGTGAGTCTGGAGATAAACTAATCTATCTGTCAATGTGAGTCTGGAGATAAACTAATCTATCTGTCAATGTGAGTCTGGAGATAAACTAATCTGTCTGTCAATATGAGTCTGGAGATAAACTAATCTATCTGTTCAATGTGAGTCTGGAGACAAACTAATCTGTCTGTCAATGTGAGTCTGGAGATAAACTAATCTGTCTGTCAATGTGAGTCTGGAGATAAACTAATCTATCTGTCAATGTGAGTCTGGAGACAAACTAATCTATCTGTCAATGTGAGTCTGGAGATAAACTAATCTATCTGGTAATGTGAGTCTGGAGATAAACTAATCTATCTGTCAATGTGAGTCTGGAGACAAACTAATCTGTCTGTCAATGTGAGTCTGGAGACAAACTAATCTGTCTGTCGATGTGAGTCTGGAGATAAACTAATCTATATATCAATGTGAGTCTGGAGACAAACTAATCTATCTGTCAATGTGAGTCTGGAGATAAACTAATCTATCTGTCAATGTGAGTCTGGAGATAAACTAATCAATCTGTCAATGTGAGTCTGGAGATAAACTAATCAATCTGTCAATGTAATTCTGGAGATAAACTAATCTATCTGTCAATGTGAGTCTAGAGATAAACTAATCTGTCAATGTTTGTCTGGAGATAAACTAATCAATCTGTCCAAATTTGCTCCTGAGACTGATTAATCAGGGAGCTGCTTTAGCTCAGTGGTTAGTGAACTGGACTACAAAGGAGAAGAGGTAGGGTTCGATCCAAACCGAAGGCTTCCGGGTTCACCCAGCCTTAAATGGGTACCGTATTTTTTCTGGGAAAGTAAAGCGGCACGGGCGTAATACCGACCACATTACCCCAACAATTATGTGCTGAAGGTCTGTAAAACCTTGGTCACTAACACCATATTCCCCATACGGCACTGGGCGTGACGGGGCTCTTTACTTTTACTTACAGACTAATCAATCTAGCCATGACATGAGTGATCAATGAGGGAAAGAAACTTGGTACCGAAAATGTCATGTTTTAGCCGGATGTTATGGTTCGAAGGGCACATATATTGCAATTTGCTGGAACCACGATACAACGCAGTTACGCCCATTTAATGTCATTTTTAAGGGAGGGCTTCGAAAAGGAATGGTCGTTGGATAAATGGTCTCAAAATGTCCGTTCTTTCTCTGGTTTCATAAATTACCACTCACCACAGATCCTCGTACTTTCATTAATGGATGCTTGCGCAGAATAAAAGGATGGAAATGGCAGGACAAAATCACTAACATGGAATTATGGAAATGTACCAGTTCAAATACCGGTGGATAAAGAGATATTGCGAAGACGATGGCGCTGGATAGGACACACACTGCGGAAGCCAACTGAGAGTATTACACAACAGGCCCTATTTGGAATCCCCAAGGGAAAAGACAAAGAGGAAAACCAAGGAATTCTTGGAGAAGGCAGACAGAAGCAGAGATGAAGATGATGGGGAAGACATGGAATGATCTTAAAAGATGGATAAAAAACAGAACGGCTTGGAAAGTGTTTGTTGAAGACCTATGCTCCACAGGGAGCTGAAAGGTAGTAGAAGAAGTAGAAGACAGCTCCTCGTGTTTCTTTTTCTTTTTCCTCGCAGAAAATGTCATTCTCACATAAAACTTGGTTTTGGTTTCATGAACTCATCTCTACCATAAATGTGGTGCTAGCGAACCATTGAGGCCGTTCGGTTGTTTCATGAACTCATCTCTACCATAAATGTGGTGCTAGCGATCCATTGTGACCTTTCGGTTGGTTTCATGAACTCATCTCTACCATAAATGTGGTGCTAGCGATCCATTGTGACCGTTCGCTTGGTTTCATGAACTCATCTCTACCATAAATGTGGTGCTAGCGAACCATTGAGACCGTTCGGTTGGTTTCATGAACTCATCTCTACCATAAATGTGGTGCTAGCGAACTATTGAGACCGTTCGGTTGGTTTCATGAACTCATCTCTACCATAAATGTGGTGCTAGCGAACCATTGTGACCGTTGGGTTGGTTTCATGAACTCATCTCTACCATAAATGTGGTGCTAGCAAACCATTGTGACCGTTCGCTTGGTTTCATCATCACCATCTGTCAGTTGCATATGTTCAAGGCATCATGAATCGCCTTCTTTAAGTCTTTAAATTCTATCTTCTTACATTTATTTGAGAGCCACGATAGCTCAGTGGTTAGTGAACTGGACTACAAAGGACGAGAGGTAAGGTTCGATCCCAATCGATGGCTTCCAGTTCACCCAGCCTTTAATGGGTACCGGATTTTTTTTCTTGCAAAATAAAGCGGCGCGGGCGTAATACCGACCACATTACCGCAAAAATCATGTGCCCGAGGTCTGTAAAATTTATGGTCACTAACACCATATTCCCTATACACCACTTGGCGTGACAGAGGTACTTTACGTTTTCTTTTTAAACTCTTAAATTCATTTATTCATTCCAAACTCTCTCATCACTTCTAAAGAGTCATTCCAATATTTCTATACACTTCTACAAAGTCATTTCCATGTCTCATCTCACTTCTATAAAGCCATTCTAATATTTCTCCTCACTTCTATAAAGTCGTTCTAATATTTTTCCTCTTTTCTATAAAGTAATTTCCATATCTCTTCTGATTTCTATAAAGTCATTCCAAACTCTCTCCTCACCTATATAAAGTCATTCCCAATATTTCTCCTCACTTCTAAAAAGTCATTCCCATCTCCCTTCTCACATCTACAAAGTCATTCCTATCTCCCTCCTCACTTCAACTAAGTCATTTCCATCTCTCTCCTCACTTATACAAAGTCATTCTGACCACCCCCTTACCTCCGTTCTCTCTCAATAAACTCATTCTTAGCAATGCCCACACATCTGTAGACACATCTCATCGCCTTACCCACGCCCATAAACACATTCTCGGTGTCTTCCGCGCAACCCTAAACTCATCCTCACGCACAACAAAGCCGTCTCACCGCCTTCCTCACTGTCAAAGACCCATCGTTACCGCCTTCCTCACTGTCAAAGACCCATCGTTACCGCCTTCCTCACTGTCAAGACCCATCGTTACCGCCTTCCTCACTGTCAAAGACCCATCGTTACCGCCTTCCTCACTGTCAAAGACCCATCGTTACCGCCTTCCTCACTGTCAAAGACCCATCGTTACCGCCTTCCTCACTGTCAAAGACCCATCGTTACCGCCTTCCTCACTGTCAAAGACCCATCGTTACCGCCTTCCTCACTGTCAAAGACCCATCGTTACCGCCTTCCTCACTGTCAAAGACCCATCGTTACCGCCTTCCTCACTGTCAAAGACTCATCGTTACCGCCTTCCTCACTGTCAAAGACTCATCATTACCGCCTTCCTCACTGTCAAAGACTCATCGTTACCGCCTTCCTCACTGTCAAAGATCCATCGTTACCGCCTTCCTCACTGTCAAAGACCCATCGTTACCGCCTTCCTCACTGTCAAAGACTCATCGTTACCGCCTTCCTCACTGTCAAAGACCCATCGTTACCGCCTTCCTCACTGTCAAAGACCCATCGTTACCGCCTTCCTCACTGTCAAAGACTCATCGTTACCGCCTTCCTCACTGTCAAAGACTCATCGTTACCGCCTTCCTCACTGTCAAAGACCCATCGTTACCGCCTTCCTCACTTTCAAAGACTCATCGTTACCGCCTTCCTTACTATCAAAGACTCATCGTTACCGCCTTCCTTACTTTCAAAGATTCATCGTTACCGCCTTCCTTACTTTCAAAGACTCATCGTTACCACCTTCCTTACTTTCAAAGACTCATCGTTACCGCCTTCCTTACTTTCAAAGACTCATCGTTACCGCCTTCCTTACTATCAAAGACTCATCGTTACCGCCTTCCTTACTTTCAAAGATTCATAGTTACCGCCTTCCTTCTTGTCAAAGACTCATCGTTACCACCTTCCTTACTTTCAAAGACTCATCGTTACCGCCTTCCTCACTGTCAAACACTCATCGTTACCACCTTCCTTACTTTCAAAGACTCATCGTTACCGCCTTCCTTACTATCAAAGACTCATCGTTACCGCCTTCCTTACTTTCAAAGATTCATAGTTACCGCCTTCCTTCTTGTCAAAGACTCATCGTTACCACCTTCCTTACTTTCAAAGACTCATCGTTACCGCCTTCCTTACTTTAAAGACTCATCGTTACCGCCTTCCTTACTTTCAAAGACTCTTCGTTACCGCCTTCCTCACTATCAAAGACTCATCGTTACCGCCTTCCTTACTTTCAAAGATTCATCGTTAACGCCTTCCTTATTGTCAAAGACTCATCGTTACCGCCTTCCTTACTTTCAAAGACTCATCGTTACCGCCTTCCTTACTTTCAAAGACTCACGTTACCGCCTTCCTTACTTTCAAAGACTCACGTTACCGCCTTCCTTACTTTCAAAGACTCACGTTACCGCCTTCTTTACTGTCAAAGACTCATCCTTACCGCTTTCCGTACTTTCAAAGACTCATCGTTACCGCCTTCCTTACTGTCAAAGATGCATCGTCGCCACCTTCCTTACTGTGAAAAACTCATCCTTACCGCCTTCCTTACTTTCAAAGACTCATCGTTACCGCCTTCCTTACTTTCAAAGACTCATCGTCGCCGCCTTCCTTACTGTCAAAGATGCATTGACGCCACCTTCCTTACTGTCGAAGACTCATCCTTACCTCCTTCCTTACTTTCAAAGACTCATCGTTACCGCCTTCCTTACTATCAAAGACTCATCCTTACCGCCTTCCTTACTTTCAAAGACTCATCGTTACCGCCTTCTTAACCGTCAAAGACTCATCCTTATTGCCTTCCTTACTTTCAAAGACTCATCCTTACCGCCTTCCTTGCTTTCAAAGACTCATCGTCACAGCCTTCCTTACTGTCAAAGACTCATCCTTACCGCCTTCCTTACTTTCAAAGACTCATCGTTACCGCCTTCCTTACTGTCAAAGACTCATCCTTACCGCCTTCCTTACTTTCAAAGACTCATCGTTACCGCCTTCTTAACCGTCAAAGACTCATCCGTATTGCCTTCCTTACTTTCAAAGACTCATCCTTACCGCCTTCCTTGCTTTCAAAGACTCATCGTCACCGCCTTTCTTACTTTCAACACGCTCTTCCAGCAACTGAGCTGAGTGCGATCAGCGACCCATAGATGACGAAGGGCGAATGACGAAGAGGATTATTCAGTCCTAGTGATCGGATGAACGCCAGAAATAAAGAAGGAAAGTATTTACCCTGAACAAGCTTTGGGTTATCACGTGCATTTGCTTTGCGTTCGCCAGCTTTTTACCTCTGACGAAGTCCATAGAGGCTAGGAACTGAATTTTGCGTGTTAATCCGTTTATCCATGGCAGCCGTGTGCACAGGGGTCCCTCGCCGCACAGGCAGGTAACTCCGTCTTCGAGGTACTCATATTGTGTCCGTCCATGAGTAACTGACGTTTCAAGCCGGGCCTCGCTGCTGAAACCAGTGGTAGCTGCCGCAGAGAGAAATCATAAATAAAAATTCCTACTGGTGCAGCCGGGATTTTAACCCACAACCTCTCTGTCTCGAGGCCGGCGTCTTGCCACGAGACAA
Organism: Megaustenia siamemsis; assembly: GCA_032433765.1. Taxonomy (NCBI): domain Eukaryota; kingdom Metazoa; phylum Mollusca; class Gastropoda; order Stylommatophora; family Ariophantidae; genus Megaustenia; species Megaustenia siamemsis. The sequence goes on along the minus strand of JAVIAB010000139.1, from coordinate 77,573,364 downwards.
ATCAGTCCGCCATCCAGTACAATTTGAGAGCCATCGCCCTTAAATGCACTCTTACTGGAAGGTCCTGTTATAAGTTCTTTGTATTCACTCCGAGGAATGTTAATAACTTCGCTTACATATTCTACATGGCGGTTATGTTGTTTGAACGACGTAATCCCCCTGTATACACGATGCGAGATATCATTGTGTTAATAATTGCTCATATGCATCTGTTATCATTCCGTCCGTTTACTAAGAAGCTAAGGCCATAATAGTAAAAGTAAAGTGCCCCGTCACGCCAAGTGGCGTATAGGGAATATGGTGTTAGTGATCATAATTTTTACAGACCTTCAGCACATTATTTTTGGGGTAATGTGGTCGGTATTATATCCGTGCCGCTTTCATCATCATCATCAAGTACCGGGCCTACTGGCGTAGGTGATCATGTCTCTTCACAACCTTCGATCTCAGCAGCTATTTATCATTTCTGTTGTTGACCTTCTACCAAGCCATTCTCTTAAGCTGTCTGTTATTTTTCCTCTTTGCTACCCTCTATTTCTTCGTCCCTCAATTTTACGAGTTGTTACAATATATTCCAGTTGTTCTCTTCTCATTACATTTTCCAAAAAATAATGATTGTTTCTTCCTAATATTTTAAATTAGCTCTCTTTTTGCTTTGGCCATTTTCCAGAAAATTTTCATTACTCTTCTTAGCTGTCCGTGGTATTCTTAACATTATTCTGTAAAACATTTCTACAGACTCCATTAATTTTCGTGCCGCTTTACTTTCCCCAAAAAACAATCTGGTACCCATTTAAGGCTAAGGCCATAATGGTCGACCAATACTTTTGTACATGAAAGGAGATAAGCAACTATATAAAATTTATGGAATATTAAAAACTATGCAAAGCCGTGAGTAGAGCTGCAGAAAACAATGTAAAATAAACATAAAATGCTATCACCATCATCATCATCATCATCAGCAGCAGCAGCATCATCATAATGTGCCATACCGGTTGGCGAAGACGATCATGTCCTTCCACATACTTCTATCTACAGTGCATCGCGTCAATTATGTCGTGGTCGTTTTCCGTGTCATGACACCAAGCTATCTAAAATTTTCTCTTTTTGTCGTCCACGATCTTTCTTTCCCTGTATTTTGCCAGTTGTAACCAAGTATTCCAACTTTCCTCTTCTCATGATGTGCCCGATAAAAAGGCTGATTGTTTCTTCCTGATGGTTCTTATGAGTTCCCTTTTTGTGTTGGCCTCTTTGAGAATGTCCTCGTTGTTGTTGTTTTTTGTTGTTGTTTTTTTTCTTTTAGCACAAAATGTTATAAAGCAGCTAATCTAATAGAGAGACAAGACGAACGACGACGTTTCGACAAAACCTTCATCAGGTATAAAACACAAACTATTCTAAAACAACGACAGAAATCCAAACATGGAAGCAAAACATCAATGTTCAGTGTGTTGCTGTTTAGCTTTCGTGTCTGGGTGTCTTTGTTTATTTTATAATAGTTTGCGTATTATACCCGATGAAGGCTTTTGTCGAAACGTCGTATTTTGCCTCGTCTCTATTCATTGAGCTGTTTTATGTCATTTTGTGCTTATTTTACATTATTTAGTTCATGGAAACCTGAGAGAGTGAGAGAGAGAGAGAGAGAGAGAGAGAGAGAGAGAGAGGGAAGAATGGGAGTGAGAATTGAGAGAGATAGAGTAGAAGAAAGAATGAGACTAGAATAGAGATGATGTGTGTGCTCTGAGAAAAAGAGAAGAAGAAAGGATGAGACTAGAATAGAGATGATATGTGTGCTCTGACAAAAAGAGAAGAAGAAAGAATGAGACTAGAATAGAGATGATGTGTGTGCTCTGAGAAAAAGAGAAGTAGAAAGAATGAGACTAGAATAGAGATTATGTGTGTGCTCTGACAAAAAGAGAAGAAGAAAGAATGAGACTAGAATAGAGATGATGTGTGTGCTCTGAGAAAAAGAGAAGCAGAATGAGTCTATGAAAAGTCTCTTCTTCATGGCGTTCACCGATTATGTGGACGAGGTTGCGTTGTGTCGCTAATTTACCGTAAAGCCGCGATATTTGCGACTTGAGTCCGGACACAACCGCCTTTGGCATGGGTACACTTATTAGTAACTTTAGCCCTGGGCAGGGGCGCTTTTTGTCTTACTCTTTTCAACTTTGGATTGCCAATTGCTCTTTAACGTGCTCAAGTTCACACGGGACCTCCTGTTTTATTTTACGCGTTCTGGCCCACTCACGAATAATCTCTTTAACCCTTTCGCTTGAATACTCACGACATCTTATCCACCATATTATATCCCCTTCTATTTCGAAAAAGCACTCCCTCCTCTCTCTCTCTAGTTTTCTCCTCTTTTTCCCCTCTTTCTCAAACACTCACTCCATAGTTTTCTCTCTTCTAACCACTCTATCTACACTTCTTCCCTCCCACCGATTCCTCACTTAAATCTTTTACATGAGCTATCACAAACAACCACACACAAGCTCCAGCCAAGAGCTACTCAAATGGAGTAAAGGCATCAAGATGCACCAATATCCTTATATATATATATTTAAGGGGGCTGGTTGGTCTCCGGCAAGACGCCGGCCTCGAGACAGAGAAGTTGTGGGTTAAAATCCCAGCTACACCGGTTGGCATTCTTATTTATGATTTCTCTCTACGGCAATTACCACTGGTCTCAGCAGCGAGGCCCGGCTTGAAACGTCAATTACTCATCGACGGAAAAATATAGGAGTACCTCCGAAGACGGAGTTACCTGCCTGTGCGGCGAGGGACTCCCCTATGCACACGGCTGCCATGGAAAAATGGATTAACACGAAAAATTCAGTTTCTAGTCTCTAGGGACTTCGTCAGAGGTAAAAGCTGGCGAACGAAGAAAAAAAAAAATATATATATATATGTGTTGTTGTTTGTTGTTCCAGCTGAAGGCATACTTGACCAAAACGTCGACTTTTGTTTTGTTAATTATCACTTAAAGCTGTTACCATACCACTTTTTTCTTTTTTTTTTTTTCTAAAATTGTCAGCTACTCAAATGCACTATTCAAATTACGTCATCGACGCTTGCACCAATGAATGGAAGAGACCTTCCTCCCCGTAGGCTAAACGTGACAGTTGTCAACCCGGACCACATGCTTTGCTCTTAAGCGTCTTGTAGTTCTGCGTGGACAGAGAACCGAAGCCTTTGAAATGTGGATAATATATGAAAGAATAGGTAGAATTGGATGGAAGGAAACGAAAACAAACAATGAAGTATTAAAACACCTAAAAATGAAAAGAGAACTACTAAACACAATTCAAATAAGACAAATGCAATTTTTGAGCCATGTTAAAACATCCTACTAAAAGTAATCTTGGAGGGGAAAATACAAGGTAAAAGAGGCAGACCAAGACTAACATGGACGAGTAACATCAAATGATGGACAAACCAACCTATGACAACTTGCACCATCAAAGCAAGAGACAGAGCAGAATGGCGCTCCATGGTAGCCAACCTTCGTTGCGGAGATGGCACTCGATGATGAGTTCCGCGTGGGTGTTTCCTACATTCAGTGGGGACTCTTATTGTAACCCGGCATTATTTAATATTGTCAAGGTCAATAGTTTTAATGGCAAAAGAATAAAAATGAACACGGCATTATAGAAAATAAAGAAAACAGAACAAGATAATTAAAAGCAATAACAACAAGGTTTTCCAAACAAAAAAAAACAAAGCACAATAATTTGGTTATTTGGTTATGAAAGGCCCCGGTATCACTGCAAACGAATTAAAATCCAAAACTGCTCAACCGCCCGTGCCAGCGTAATCATCCGAATCTCATCATAATAATATGTGGTGTCTCACTTATTGCCGAACAGGTCCAGACAAAGAAATGTAAAAAAAATTATTAAAGCTGATTGTAAATGGAAAATGAAAAAAAAAAACCCAGAAAATAATGTAATGCTTAAAAAAAAAGTAATGCACCCACGTCACGCCAAGTGGCGTATAGGGAGTATGGTTTTAGTGACTAAAAATTTTACAGACCCTCGGCAAATGATTTTTTGGGTAATGTGGTCGGTATTACGCCCGTGCCGCTTTACTTTCCCAAAAAAATATCCGGTACCCATTAAATGCTGGGTGAACCCGCCCGAAGCCGTCGGTTGGAATCGAACCCTACCTCTTGTCCTTTGTAGTCCAGTTCACTAACCACTGAGCTATCGCGGCTCCCATAATGGTTAAAGCTTTTCGTAATTACTGAACGGCACAAGCTTGAACGACGTTTCGACTCAGTAGGCCTTCAGCAGAAGCTACAAACAACATACAAGCAGATATGTAAGTAAAATTAAAATATGTATGTGTAAATATATTTTAATTTGTTATTTGTTGTCCCTTAAAAAAAAAAAGAAGTAAACTACACCCGTCACGCCAAGTGGCGTATAGGGAATACGGTATTAGTGACCATAAATTTTACAGACCTTCAGCATATGATTTTTGTGGTAGTGTGGTTGATATTACGGCCGTGCCGCTTTACTTTCCCAGAAAAAAATCCGGTACCCATTAAAGGCTGGGTGATCCCGGAAACCGTCGGTTGGGATCGAACCCTACCTCTTGTCCTTTGTAGTTCAGTGCACTAAACACTGAGCTATCGCGGCTCCCCATTTGTTGTTCATGCTGAAGGCTTGTTGAGTCAAAACGCCGTACAAATTTGTGTCGTCCTTTAATTACGTAAATATTTAACCATACCAATTTTTTTTCTACCCCCCCCCCCCCCCCCCTTTTTCACCTTGTTACTGAACCCAACATTTCTTTAATGGCTTTACTGTGAAGCACTCTCCAACAGAGTATACGGAATTTGATTGATTAAAATAAAACATCGGTTTAATTCATTCGGCTGTAATAAGCTCCCCCTTAAAAAGAGAAAGAGATATAGAGAGGGCGAGAGAAAGAGAGAGAAAGAGAGAGAAAGAGAGAGAGGGAGCGTGAGTGGGAGTGACAGAGAAAGAGAGAGAGAGAGAAAGAGAGAGAGAAAGAGAGCGTGAGAAAAAGAGAAAGTGAGAGAAAGAGAGAGAAAGAGCGTGAGAGAGAGAAAAAGAGAGAGAAAGAGAGAGAAAGAGAGTGAGAAAGAGCGTGAGAGAGAGAGAAAGAGAGAGAAGGAGAGAGATATAGAGAGAGAACAAAATAGAGAGTTGTTTCTGCGGTATGTATTAGAGTAACTTTATCACAAAGAAATAGGAGAAAATACAATTACACAGATAGATGAAGTGTGTACGATGATGATAGAATAGTTAAGAAGGATGATAATGATAAGACAAACTGTCAATGCGTAAATTGATCATCTACTTCCTCTAATTTACAATCATCATCATTATCATCATCTTCTTCTTATTGTTCTGTACCTTGGGCGTATAAAACGGACCTTATAGCGCACATCATCTTGTGTTGTTTTGGACAATTTTACTACACTTCACATCTGACAGCATCATCTTCTTGTGCTATGTGTTAGACACAATCACTGTATATCACATCTGGAAGTGTTGTCTTTGTGCACTATATGTTAGACACAATCACTGTATATCACATCTGGAAGTGTTGTCTTTATGTACTATATGTTAGACACAATCACTGTATATCACATCTGGAAGTGTTGTCTTTGTGCACTATGTGTTAGACACAATCACTGTATATCACATCTGGAAGTGTTGTCTTTGTGCACTATGTGTTAGACACAATCACTGTATATCATATCTGGAAGTGTTGTCTTTGTGCACTATGTGTTAGACACAATCACTGTATATCACATCTGGAAGTGTTGTCTTTGTGCACTATGTGTTAGACACAATCACTGTACTTCATCTTTTATAGTGCCAACTTGTTGTGTTGCAACGTTGAATATAAATGATAGATCTCACTAACCTCACAGTCTCATCTTTTCTGTTTTCTTCACTATCATCTTATTCTTCATTCTTTCTCTTCCTCTGATATCACCAATTCTATATTTCTATCTCCCTACCTCTATATTTCCTAGTACATTTCTCTTTGTAGATTTGCAACTTCTTTATCCATTTCTTTCTCCCTTCACGCATCTCTCATTCTAGTCTACTCTTTCTTTCTCCCTTCACGCATCTCTCATTCTAGTCTACTCTTTCTTTCTCCCTTCGCGCATCTCTCATTCTAATCTACTCTTTCTTTCTCCCTTCGCGCATCTCTCATTCTAGTCTACTCTTTCTTTCTCCCTTCACGCATCTCTCATTCTAGTCTACTCTTTCTTTCTCCCTTCACGCATCTCTCATTCTAGTCTACTCTTTCTTTCTCCCTTCACGCATCTCTCATTCTAGTCTACTCTTTCTTTCTCCCTTCACGCATCTCTCATTCTAGTCTACTCTTTCTTTCTCCCTTCACGCATCTCTCATTCTAATCTACTCTTTCTTTCTCCCTTCACGCATCTCTCATTCTAGTCTACTCTTTCTTTCTCCCTTCACGCATCTCTCATTCTAGTCTACTCTTTCTTTCTCCCTTCGCGCATCTCTCATTCTAATCTACTCTTTCTTTCTCCCTTCGCGCATCCTTCATTCTAGTCTACTCTTTCTTTCTCCCTTCGCGCATCCTTCATTCTAGTCTACTCTTTCTTTCTCCCTTCGCGCATCTCTCATTCTAGTCTACTCGTTCTTTCTCCCTTCGAGCATCTCTCATTCTAATCTACTCGTTCTTTCTCCCTTCGCACATCTCTCTTTCTAGTGTACTTTTCCTTTTTCAGTTCTCGACTTTTATTTGTATTTCTCTCACACTTTCTGCTTTTAATTGTCTCACACTTTGTTCCTTTAACTCTCTCACACTTTGTTCCTTTAATTCTCTCACACTTTGTTCCTTTAACTCTCTCACACTTTGTTCCTTTAACTCTCTCACACTTTGTTCCTTTAACTCTCTCACACTTTGTTCCTTTAACTCTCTCACACTTTGTTCCTTTAATTCTCTCACACTTTGTTCCTTTAATTCTCTCACACTTTGTTCCTTTAACTCTCTCACACCTTGTTCCTTTAACTCTCTCACACTTTGTTCCTTTAACTCTCTCACACTTTGTTCCTTTAATTCTCTCACACTTTGTTCCTTTAATTCTCTCACACTTTGTTCCTTTAATTCTCTCACACTTTGTTCCTTTAACTCTCTCACACTTTGTTCCTTTAACTCTCTCACACTTTCTTCCTTTAACTCTTTCACACTTTGTTCCTTTAACTCTCTCACACTTTGTTCCTTTAACTCTCTCACACTTTCTTCCTTTAACTCTTTCACACTTTGTTCCTTTAACTCTCTCACACTTTCTTCCGTATACTCTCTCACACTTTGTTCCTTTAACTCTCTCACACTTTGTTCCTTTAACCCTCTCACACTTTGTTCTTTTAGCTCTCTCACACTTTGTTCCTTTAATTCTCTCACACTTTGTTCCTTTAACTCTCTCACACTTTGTTCCTTTAACTCTCTCACACTTTGTTCCTTTAACCCTCTCACACTTTGCTCCTTTAGCTCTCTCACACTTTGTTCCTTTAATTCTCTCACACTTTGTTCCTTTAACTCTCTCACACTTTGTTCCTTTAACTCTCTCACACTTTGTTCCTTTAACTCTCTCATACTTTGTTCCTTTAACTCTCTCACACTTTGTTCTTTTAACTCTCTCACACTTTGTTCCTTTAACTCTCTCACACTTTTTTCCTTTAATTCTCTCACACTTTATTCCTTTAATTCTCTCACACTTTGTTCCTTTAATGCTCTCACACTTTGTTCTTTTAATTCTCTCACACTTTGTTCCTTTAACTCTCTCACACTTTGTTCCTTTAACTCACTCACACTTTGTTCCTTTAATTCTCTCACACTTTGTTCCTTTAACTCTCTCTCACACTTTGTTCCTTTAACTCTCTCACACTTTATTCCTTTAATTCTCTCACACCTTGTTCCTTTAACTCTCTCACACTTTGTTCATTTAACTCTCTCACACTTTGTTCCTTTAACTCTGTCACACTTTGTTCCTTTAACTCTCTCACACTTTGTTCCTTTAACTCTCTCACACTTTCTTCCTTTAACTCTCTCACACTTTGTTCCTTTAACTCTCTCACCCTTTGTTCCTATAACTCTTTCACACTTTGTTCCTTTAACTCTCTCACACTTTGTTCCTTTAACTCTCTCACACTTTGTTGCTTTAACTCTCTCACACTTTGTTCCTTTAACTCTCGCACACTTTGTTCCTTTAATTCTCTCATCCTTTCAGGCGTTCCACTATTCATACTCTTGTTCTATTTCGCTGACTCTTCTTATTATTCACTTCCGCTTTGCGGGCCTCGGTAGCCTAGTTTGGAAAACCACCCGACTGGACTACCGACGTTCGGACAACCCGTGTTCGATTTCCGCTGGGAGCAGTGTGAGTTGTACTCGTAGTTGGAAAAATAAAATACCCCCACCCAGCCGTTGGAAGAAATGGGTACCAGGGTATTACCCTGGGAAGTTGAGGAATGTCGCCTCGCATCGTGAGTTTCGATGCTTGAGGCGACACTATCCAGAAATCTCCGGACATTTCTAGATAGGCGGCCGAGCACATATGGGTGGAAACTCGCGTGCTAAGACGCCGGTTCAAGTCTCGTACATTACCTTTACCTTTACTTTCGCTTTCTCTTTCCTTCTATATATTTCCAACTCTCTTCCTATTCTTTCCTCCCTTCCCCCCTCATCACATCTCTCACGGTGCCAGGACAGACACTAGCACGGGGCTGATAGTGGTCAGCAAATCATAGCTGACTGAAGCAGGGGATACAATCCAACTCCACCTCCCTGTGGTGGTTCTTGGAACAGACTCAAAGAGGTCAAGTCAAGATGGAAACGATCGTGGGGGGAAGGCAACCCAGTGCACACAAAAAATGTGACGCTGAAGCCGGATGTGTTATGCATGAAGTCGCAAAATATCACATCTTGCCGTAAACAACAACACACCGCATCTAATGCCACTTAACGATCCTTTCAACTGCGGATAATAAAGAAAAAGATTAAAAAAAAAGTATGCCTCACCCCATCCCCCTCTTCTCCATTTATATCTTCATATTCTCATCCCCTCTCGTTATATCCTCCTTCTCTCTGCCCAAATCCTGTCATAAATAATGAAATCCTACCGACATCCTATTGACCCACTATTTAAATCCCCCATTATTATAACAGAGTCAACATAACACAATGAACTCATGGATTATTTCAAATCCGCGGCCCCAAGAGTGCATAAATAGAGACATCGAAAAGAACATTATGCCAGATTATGTCATGACGGGGAGGTAACCTGATACATGAAGTCACTCCAGGAGGTCCAAGAAGCTGGCGATCAGCAACGGATTAAATTTCTTAAAAGATCTCCCAGCTTGCATCCCACGCTTTCCTTGGTGGTATACTCGTAGTGTTGTGATCTTCAGCACTGAATTTCAATTAGTCACTAACATGAAGGCCTGTGTGTTGTTATAGCCAAACTGTAGAGCAAGTATGTTGTGATTTATAGCTTAAGTGAGTTTAGTCACAGCATGTTGTTATGGTAGACTAGGATCATTATCACAGCACACAGGACGAACCCATAGGTGCTCCGATTTTCCCCTCAAAATATCGAAATATTAAGAAGCTCCGATGAGAACACTGACCTGAAGTGTAAGAACTCCGTAGCACGGCCTTGGATCCATTGGTGCTTGGTAGATTTTTTAAATGACAATTCTTTTTACAGGCAGTAGCCATTCTTCCTTAATGCTTTCAATTGTAAACTGACAAAGCTTTTTTAACGTGCGCGAGTGCACACGGGAAATCGTGTGTCGTCGCCCCCCCCCCCCCCCCCCCCCCGCCCGCGTTATCGGAGAAGGCTAGACAACGGATCTCGCTACTCAGAGACCAAGTTAGTCCAAAGCCGCGAAGAAAACACGGATTGAACTTTTCTTTATTTTTGAAAAAAAAAAAAAAATATCCCTGACTGGTCTTAAATGAAATGTTTGAGGAAAGAGATTGGCGTGGTCAGTCGAGACTTGACTTAATTAATGTTAGGGCCAAGGCAAAAAAAGGCACATAAATGCATCAAAATTAATTTTAGTTGTGAGTTGGACATCGCCAAGTTTGTTCTTCATTTCCTAAAGAGAAGGGGAGAAGAATATGTGGAGCAATGATGTATACATTGAGAGACTCTTTCTAAAGGTGGAAAAGGGATCTGGTAGATCTGGAGGGCTTAGTGTGAAAAGTAGATGTATCTACAATCAACACATTACAGGAACAGTCAGTCTGTATACGCTTCTAGTAACGTTGGGACTGGTGGTGGAGCGAATAAAGGGATGCCATGACTGCGGTGAAGCTGATTTCATGGATAGAATAGAACAGAATAGAATAGAACATAATATAATAGAACAGAATAGAATAGAACATAATATAATAGAACAGAATAGAATAGAATCGATTAGAATAGAACATAATAGAATAGAATCGATCAGAATAGAACAGAATAGAATAGAATCGATTAGAATAGAACAGATTACAATAAAATTGAATAGAATAGAATAGAATAGAATAGAACAGAATCGATTACAATAGAACAGAATATAATAAAATTGATTAGAATAGAACAGAATAGAATAAAATCGATTAGAATAGAACATAATAGAATAGAATCGATCAGAATAAAACAGAATAGAATAGAATAGAATAGAATAGAATAGAATAGAATAGAATAGAATAGAATAGAATAGTTGTCAGTTGGGGGACTGGGAATTCTAGAGGTAAGACATCCGACTCTGGACAAGCAGATCCCCCATTAGAATCTCGTCAAAAGGTAGGAGTTTCTCACTTCCAATCCGTAGTTTCTTCAGAGCATCCCCTTGTCCTGGTCTCTGGGTAGTGAGATTCGATGTCTAGTTCTCTCTGGGTAGTGAGATATGATGTCTAGTCCTCTCTGGGTAGTGAGATCAGATGTCTAGTCCTCTCTGGGTAGTGAGATCCGATGGCTAGTCCTCTCTGGGTAGTGATATCCAATGCCTAGCTCTCTCTCTCTGGGCAGTGAGATCCGATGCCTGGCCTCTCTGGGTAGTGAGATCCGATGTCTAGCCCTCTCTGGGTAGTGGGATCCTATGTCTAGCATTCTCTGGGTAGTGAGATTCGATATCTAGTCCTCTCTGGGTGGTGAGATCCGATATCAAGCCCTCTCTGAGTAATGAGATCCTAGCCTGGTTTCTCTGGGTACTGAGATCCGATATCAAGTCCTCTCTGGGTAGTGAGACCCGATATCAAACCCTCTCTGGGTGATGAGGTCCCATGTCAGGCCCTCTCTAGGTAGTGAGATCCAATATCAAGTCCTCTCTGGGTAGTGAGATCCGATGCCTGGCTTCTCTGGGTCGTGAGATCCGATGTCTAGCCCTCTTTTGGTTGTGAGATCTGTAGCAAGAACAGAACAAGTATTCAAAGACTTGAATGGACTAGATAAAACATAAAATGCATATGGCATAGAGATAAATAATGAGAAGTCAAATTGATAACGTTTATGCGAGTGTATGTCATTTTACACCATAACATAAGTAAAAGTAAAGAGCTTTGTCACGCCAAATGGCGTGTGGCCAATATGGTGTTGGTGACCATCATTTTTATAAACCTTCGACATAGTTTTTGGGGTAATGTTGTCGCTATTAACCCCGTGTCGCTTTACTTTCCCAGAAAAAATCCGGTACCAATGTAGTCCAGTTCACTAACGACAGAGCTCTCGCGGCTTCCACCATGACATACAATCTTTCCTTCCTTAATTACCTTTCAGCGTCGAGGGGACCTCGGTTGCTTAGTCGGAAAAACCACCCGACTGGGCTACAGATGTTCGGACAACCAGTGTTCGAATCCCGATGAAAGCAGTGTGAATTGTACTCATAGTTGGAAAAAAATACGACCGCGACCGGCGACCGACCTAGACGTTGCCAGAAACAGGTACCAGGGCAGTACTCTGGGAAGGTGAGGAATGCCGCCTCTCATCGTGAGTTTCGATGCTTAAAGCGACACTATCCAGAAGTCTGCGAACACTTTGTGGATAGGCGGCTGAGCACATATGGGTGAAAACTCGCGTGCTAAGACGCCGATTCCAGTCTCGTATCTTACCTTTACCTTTACCTTTACCTTTACCTTTACCTTTACATTTACCTTTATCTTTACCTTTTCTTTACCTTTACCTTTACCTTTACCTTTATCTTTACCTTTATCTTTACCTTTATCAGGGTCAAGGGTATACAAATGATTTATTAAAAAATATTTCTTTCTGTCGATAGACGCTGTTTTGTGTTGCTGAAAAAATCGATGGTTAAAAAGAGCTAGAGTTTTTCCGATATTTTGTTTGCCTTGCCGTACTTCCTGTCTTTTTTTCATTTGTCCAATTTATTATCGTTGAGAATGTTATCAGGCCAAAATATCATTTCTCAAAATGGAAGACGTTTTATGCAACAAATCTATGTCAATAGAAATCAGAGAGTTCATCGGTGGTATGTAGAGCTGATATCTGACCTATGGAAGCAAATCATGGACTGTAAACAAACTAATGAAAAGACGATTAGAGACCACAGAGGTGGGATTTCTCAGAAGAATGTTGAAAGTTCCATGGACAGATAAAAAGACCAACGATGAAATTCTCAAAGAAGCCAAAACAAAAAGGGAGCTTCTTAGAAACATCAGAAAGAAACAATCAACATTTTTCGGGCACATCGTGAGAAGAGGAAAGTTGTAATACTTGGTTCAGCATCAAGTACCGGGCCTGCTGGCGTAGGTGATCATGTCTCTCCACAACTTTAGATCTCGGCAGCTATTTATCATTTCTGTTGTTGACCTTCTGCCAAGCCATTCTCTTAAGCTGTCTAGTATTTTGTCTCTTTGCTTCCCTCTATCTCTTCGTCCCTCAATTTATCCACTTGCTACAATATATTCCAGTTGTTCTCTTCTCATTCCATGGCCAAAAAATGATGATTGTTTCTTCCTAATATTGTAAATTAGCTCCCTTTTTGCTTTGGCCTCACTCAGAACAACTTCATTACTCTTCTTAGCTGTCCATGGTACTCTCAACATTCTTCTGTAAAACCACATTTCTATAGACTCCAGTGATTTTCTTGTCTGCTGTCCTATTGTCCATGATTCGCATTAATATGTTAAGACTGGCTCTACGTAACATTTAAGAACTCTTTTTTCTTGTTTATACTTTCTTGTTAATACATGTACTTGGTTATAACTGCCAAAATACAGGGAAAGAGAGATCGCGGGCGACAAAGAGAGAAAATACTGGATGGCTTGGTGTCACGACATGGAAAACAGTCAACAACAGAATTGATTAGGTGACGGTGGATAGAAGATTATGGAAGGACCTACACCAACCGGTATGGCACATGATGATGTTGAGAATGTTAAGTATTTCAAATCTGATTTATTTGATATCTTGACACACAAAACTATGTTTGATGTACATTTCTCTGTTGCATTTTTTGGTGTTGAAATTCTGCCTTTTTCATTTCTGTTTTCTATGTACCGTATGTTATTTATTTTGCTTTCGTGATTCAGAAGTATGAGATGGTGTTACGGTTTAAGAGTTGTACTTACTAACAATGCCTACTCGTTATCTCGTGTTAACAATTAATTTTTGTAAATGTGTTTTGCTTCGTAGAGCGCTCAGCGTCTTTTACTTTTCGCTTTTACAGCAGTAAAAAAGGAAAGTAAAGTACCCCCGTCACACCAAGTGGCGTATAGGGAAATATGGTGTTAGTGACCCTATATTTTACAGACCTTCAGCACATGATTTTTTGGGTAATGTGGTCGGCATTACGCCCGTGCTGCTTTATTTTCCCAGAAAAAAATCCGGTACCCATTTAAGGCTGCGTGAACCTGGAACCCGTCGGTTGGGATCGAACCCGACCCCTTGTCCTTTGTAGTCCAGTTCACTAACCACTGAGCTATCGCGGCTCCCTTTTACAGCAGCAAATAGATTTAATAATGGTCAATGTCATAATCAAATACCATGCCTGCTGACGTAGGTGATCATGTCTCTCCACAACATTCTATCTTGACAGTTATTTATCATTTCTAGCATATTATCGCCATGTAGTTAGATTTGTTAATATATCGTTATATATATTTTTTGTGTTTATTGTTCGTCCAGATGAAGGCCTACTTGGCCGAAACGTCGACTTTTGTTTTTTTCCATTACCACGTAAAGCTGTCACCATACTACTTTTTTCTTCCTTTTTTTAGTATTGCTATTTATCATTTCTGTCGTTGACTTTCTGCCAAGCCGTTCTCTTAAGCTGTCTGGTATATTTTCTCTTTGCTTTCCTCTATCTCTTCGTCCCTAAATTTTTCCAGTTATCACAATATATTCCAGCTATTCCCTTTTCATTACATGGCCCCCAAAAATTATCTTTGTTTCTTCCTGTTAGTGGAATTTAATTTAAAATGTAAGATTTAATAATACATTATCCATATTTGAAAACTTTCGAAATCTCAGCTTGTATGTGATTTATAACTGAGATTTGTATTTCATATTTCTGCTAACATAGAAGGTGTGTTTGAGTTTGTGATTTATAAATTATTTACAGGGGTTTTGGAGAGAAATAAGGCGAGTAACGAGAGAGGAAGTGTAAGATAAAACGCTGTAGAAATAAAACAAGCAATGATTAATGAGTGGGCACAAGAGAGAGAGAGAGAGAGAGAGAGAGAGAGATACAGAGAGAGAGAGACAGAGAGATAGATAGAGAGAAGCAAATAATTGTTAGAGGGAGAAAGATAAAAGTGTAAGCAAAGGAGACAAATAAAAATAATGTGGTATGGAGGAAGAGAAAACAGAAGAGACACATATGACGAAAGAAGAAGAAAAAGATAAAAGCAAGCAAAAGAGAAAAGTTTAGGTAATATGAGATGGAAAATAAACAAAGGAAAGGGAAAAAAAAATAATCGGAGATGGTGTTAGAGGAAAGAAAGTTTGTGATATTGTACTGATCCAGGAAGGATAAAATGGCAATCAGAGGAAGAATAGAAGAAGAATATGACGAACGTGAGAGGAATAATAAGTTGTGGTTGGTGTAGAATAACAAAGGAGACTTAGAATTAGCGAGCGTAAATTAGTCCAGCAAACTCAGAACGATGAGACGTAACAAACTTTGAGATTAGATGGATGTAGAATGTCGGCACACCTTTGACCGAGAGATCGCTGGACGGACTTTGAAATATTCGAAGATAGCCAGCCGACGAGGTAATGTAATCACGACCGCATGGAAGATTTCAGGTGCCGAGGTATCTTGTGGTGTCCAGTGGTAGAAAACGCTGAGTTGTCTCTGAGTAGGAGATCAAAAGATAGGGAGCCACAGAATGGGAGATCAACGTAAATTTTGAGGAAACTTAGGTTGGTCTAGGAGACTAATGGCAGTTTGTAAACTTGTAGCTAATAGGAGTGACTGACAGATGTTGTCGAGGCTTTACGGTAATTGACAGGCGATGGACAGACAGGCAGCAAATGGGTTGATAGTCTTAACAAAGTTCCCAAGATAGACCACGCCTGTATCCCAGAGTCCCAAAGATGGGCGTTGTCTTAATCAGGAGGAAAAAAAACCCGGAAAGCAGAGGAGAACAGATCAGATCAGATTCACCCTCGAAGCTTTTGGGACGTAACAGCAAAAACGTAGTAGACGAGTGCAGAGAACTGCCACAAGGCAGAGTGTAAGGGTTAGGTGTTAGATTAGACAGTTCGCTCAGAGATTTTGTGACGTTTACATTTAGAAGTTTGGAATTAGAATAGTTTTTAGAAGTCATCAGTCGAACAAAGTTAAAATACTTGGTTACAACTGGCAAAATAAAAGGAAAGAGAGATCGCGGACGACAAAGAGAGAAAATACTGGATAAGCTTATTGTCATGGCATGGAAAACAGTCAACAACAGAATTGATACGATGCACTGTAGATAGAAGATTATGGAAGGACATGATCGCCTACGCCAACCGGTATAGCACATGATGATCAGTCGAACTGTAGATATATTAGGATACAAATTAGTAGTTCTTAGAGATTGCTTAATGTGGTAATTAAAATAGGTTATTTATCAGCGATTCATGATTGAGTTCTTAAATGTTACGTAGAGCCAGTCTTAACATATGGATGCAAATCACGGACAATAGGACAACAGACAAGAAAATCACTGGAGCCTGTAGAAATGTGGTTTTACATAAGAATGTTGAGAGTACCATGGACAGCTAAGAAGAGAAATGAAGATGTTGTGAGAGAGGTCAAATCAAAAAGATAGCTAATTTTCATTATTAGGAAGAAACAATCATCATTTTTTGGCCATGTAATGAGAAGAGAACAACTAGAATATATTGTAACAACTGGAAAAATTGAGGGACGAAGAGTTAGAGGGAAGCAAAGAGTGAAAATAACAGACAGCCCGGTACTTGATGATGATGATGATTTTTCAGCACGAGAGTTTTTTTTTTTTTTTTAAGAGATTCTACGACGCCCTTACGGATCACACGACAAGAGATTGTGTGAATTCAACATAGAATTACAAACTAACCACTAAATTTTGTCAAAGAACTTTCGTACGATCACGAGGAGTTACTTTGTTAAACACCGCCGATTGGCTCTGCAAGGTAACAGAAGAGAATATAGAAATATAGAACATTGCTGATTGAGTTAGAAGATTGTTGTTATGCAATATTGAGATTAAGAATTAAGACTGTTGTATCTTGTTACCATAATGATGAGTTATGTGTGTCTATATACGAATGATGGTGCTAATTACAAGATATATAAATAATAGATGTTCAACAACAACTGTAACGTGTTACAGAGGGGACTGTGTGAACAAAGATAAATAATAAGGGAGAAAGGTAAGTGTAAAATAGAGAAGCACAAGCAATATGAAGAGAAAAAGAAAGAGAGAGAGAGAGAAAGAGAGAAAGTAAGAGGAAACAAAGAAACATAAATAATATGAGAAAGAGAGATATAGAAAGTGAGTAAAAGAAGAAAAGTAAGAGTGTAACATAGCTAAAGAGAGAAAGAGAGAGAGAGAGAGAGAGAGAGAGAGAGAGAGAGAGAAAGAGAGAGAGAGAGAATGATGTGCAAAACTAGTAAATAAAGAATATGTCAGACGGAAAAGGAGAAACGGAGGGATAATAATAGAGATGATGTGATATAAAAGGAGAGAGAGAACCAGGGAAAAGAGTGAGTGACTACAGGCGATGAGTATAGACAATCTAACAACAGCGTTAAGTGATAAATTGCAGCTCTTGCGTGCCAGCAAGACTGAAAATAGAATATACTTTTCCACCACATACGTTTAATGTAGAAATAATTGCGACATATGTTTCCCTTTCCGAAAACAAAACCGACGCTCTAGCGACATTTGAGTGCTAGAAATATGAGTGCACGGCTATTGCATGACGGGAAAATAGTTGGAAGGTTTCTAAATTGCCTGGCAACTGCTGTCGTGAGAAGGTCAAAGCAGAATAGCAAGGGCCATCTTTATTTGTCATTCTATACATGTAATATTGGTATTTATATTTCCAGCTTCTTATTTTATTCTCGCATTTTTGGGGGCCGCTGTAATATAATATCTAGCGTTGTTCTCTCTCTAGCAGCCCAGTTCTCTCAACCAAAGTGAATTCCAGTTTCATTTTTGGAAGGCGATTGCGGGTGTAACATTAGGAAGAAGACTTAGTTTGAGGGTGAACGGATCGTACCATGCTAAAAAGTAGACTCATCTCAGCTCAGCTTGATTCATCTCAACTCAACTCTCAACTCAGTTTAGTTTGACTCAGCTGAACTCAGCTCAATTCTTCTCAACTCAACTCAGCTGCATTCTCAGTGCACTGCACTCAAATTAACACCAACTCAACTCAGCTCAGTATGACACACCAAAACTTCACTCAGTTCAAACCGACGGACTCTACACGTTACCCAATGCAACTCAACTTCACTTATTTAAGCTCAATCTTATGATTTTGTTCATCATTTTTCAACCGTCACTAGCTAACAGGCTAGCTCCCTTGTTTGGCGGTGACGTGAACACGTGTTCCATTTCAGTTTGAATTTATGAAGGCAACGTTAGCGAAAAAAATGTGTACTTGATAGTTGAGTCGGATAGGGCATTAACAGCTAGAAGAGTATTGGTCCCTTAACTTCTAAATGTGGGATGAGGAACTGGTTGGTCTCGAGGCAGAGAGGTTGTGAGTTCAAATCCTGGCTGCACCAGTTGGGATTTTTATTTGTGATTTCTCTGCGGCAACCACCCCTGGTCTCAGCAGAGAGGTTCGGCTTGAAACGATTACTCATGGACGGAAAAATATGAGTGCCTCCTAAGACGGAGTTATCTGCCTGTGCGCCGTAGGACCCCTGTAATATGGATGCCAAGAAAAAAAACACGGATTAAAACGCAAAACTTAAGTTCCCAGTCTCTAGTGTCTTCGTCAGAGCTGAAAGCTGGTGATCGCAAGAACAAAATAATGTTTGATAATACGTCATTCCCGTATAACATCCTCTAATTTATGACGGCAACATACGTCATTCCGGTATAACATCATCTAATCTATGAAGGCAACATACGTCATTCCCGTATAACATCCTCTAATTTATGAAGGCAACATACGTCATTCCCGTATAACATCCTCTAATTTATGCAGGCAACATACGTCATTCCCGTAAAACATCCTCTAATTTATGAAGGCAACATACGTCATTCCCGTATAACATCCTCTAATCTATGAAGGCAACATACGTCATTCCCGTATAACATCCTCTAATTTATGAAGGCAACATACGTCATTCCCGTTTAACATCCTCTAATTTATGAAGGCAACATACGTCATTCCCGTATAACATCCTCTAATTTATGAAGGCAACATACGTCATTCCCGTATAACATCCTCTAATTTATGAAGGCAGCATACGTCATTCCCGCATAACATCTTCTAATTTATGAAGGCAACATACGTCATTCCCGTATAACATCTTCTAATTTATGAAGGCAACATACGTAATTCCCGTATAACATCCTCTAATTTACTAGTCTTTCTACATCCTTCGGGAGCTCAGTGGTTAGTGAACTGGACTACAAAGGGCAAGAGGTCGGGTTCGACCCTGATCGACCGCTTCCGGGTTCACCCAGCCTTAAATGGGTACCGGATTTTATATGGGAGAGTAAAGCGACACGGGCGTAATACCGACTACAATACCCCAAAAAATCATGTACCGAAGGTATACAAATTATGGTCTCTAACACGATATTACATATACGCTACTTATCGTTACGAGACACTTTATTTTACTTTTCTAAATCTTTCAACAAAACGTTACATTTTACGATAAATTCAGCGCCCTATCCTGATTAAGAGAAAATAATTGTTGACTAGATTTTTCGTCTATGTTCTTCTTTAGTTGTGTTAGCATGTCAGTTTATTAGTTTAACTGTCCAACTTAAAGGGCCGTTAATGTAGAGTATATACGTTATTATTTATTTTTCAACAACCTCCGATACCTTCAATATTCGGCCCAACAACATCCGGCATCAGCATGACATTTTTGTTACTAAATTATCCTCCTTCTCGATCTTTACTTGCTTGGGTTAATCGGATTTATTTAAAATCAACCTGATGGAGGTGCATCTTGATCAGCAGAACTAGACTACAAGACCAAGAAAATGGTCTCTAGTTCCGCTCAGCCTTCAATGACCGAATAACCTGGTCGCAATGTGTAGAAACGGAGGTCTATATAGACTGAAATATGACTTCAGCGACATTCCGGTTCTGACTGACATTTTTTTCTGTCTTTCATTCGACTATTAATAAAGCAGTTAATAGCCTCCTTCTTCACCGCCTAGTACGTTAAGTTAGTGTAGATAAGTTGTGTTGTGATTTGCAGTAAGTACTGTAAATTTTGCGTTTTTCAGTCCAAGATATCGGACTTTATCATGGCCTTTTTTTGAGTATCGGGTTGACGCCCCTCTCGATCGCTGTCACTTGGTCAGACGACTGGTTAATCAGCCACTGCGAAGAGATATATTAATATATGGATAGTTTTGGTTTTCTCATTCTGGCGCAAGCAGTCAGCTATGAGTCACCGACTGCTTTAAGTCTTGGTGTTTATGTGCGCCTTCGTCGTCTAATTAACATTTTAACGAAGAAATAATAGAAGAAATAATAGAAGAAATAATAGAAGAAATCATAGAAGAAATAATAGAAGAAATAATAGAAGAAATAATAGAAGAAATCATAGAAGAAATAATAGAAGAAATCATAGAAGAAATAATAGAAGAAATAATAGAAGAAATAATAGAAGAAATAATAGAAGAAATAACTAAAAGTGTAGGCTACTTCAAGAACTGAACGAACGCAATAAAGTCATGGCATCTTCTTTCATAAACGATGTCCCATTAACAAAGATGGAACTAAACAGCCACTTTTAGAATGAAACCTACAGACGTGCTTGCTACAGGTTAAAATTCTGTTATCCAGAAGAAATTGTTAAGCGGGTCTCGAGTTTCATCCCTTTCAAAGATCAAGGTACGGTGAAGGCACGGAAAATAAACCCCGAAATATTTAGCATACAACAAGACCTGGGTGTGCTTGTAGACGGACGATTCAGGAAAAGGCCATCTGTCACCCGGAAAATGATGATGTTTGCCCTTCGACCTAAAGGGGAGCCACTCTCAGACCAGGCAGGTCGCAAACTACCGGTGTCATATTGCGCCTGTCTTCCGGGAAGACCCCAGCCAATTTTTTAATTAAAGTATTTACAGAGTGTCTCTATTCACCTGTTTCGAGCAGGGAGATTTAGTGAGTGAGGAAGAAGTAAAATGATGGACGATTTTAAAAAAAAGTTCAGGTTAAAATATGAGGAGCAAAAGTGCCCTGACAGCAACAGAGATGAGAGCTGCCAGAGACTCAAAGATGGTGTCTTGCACCAGGATCGGTGAACCAAAACTATCCAGACCCTACGACACCTCTTTGTGGTGTTCCTAGTAACAGACCGACCAGTCTAGTCTAGCCAAGTGAGTAGGAATTGAGTGGGAAGACAACCCGGTACTCAATAACGCAATACACAATACCGAAGACAGGTTAAAAAAAATTAAAGTAAAGAGCCCCCGACACGCCAAGTGGCGTTTAGGGAATATGGTGTTAGTGACCATCAATTTTACAGACCTTCAGCACATGATTTTTTAGGTAATGCGGTCGGTATTACGCCCGTGCCGCTTTACTTTCCCATAAAAATTCCGGTACCCGTTTAAGGCTGGGTGAACCCAGTGGCCGTCGGTTGGGATCACTGAAGACTGGTGTGTTGGACGAAAAGTGCAAATTTCACAGTGTTACTGCAAACAGCAACACAACGCATTTGCATCCACGTAATGTCCTTTTAATGATGGTAGACGAAGATGTGCAGCTATTCCTTTAGTCGCCGAGTTGACGCAAAGGAGAGACGAAAAGTTCAAATATCGTTACATGTCTCTAATTATATTTTAGAACTTTCGTCACTATAATCCAGGAGAACGCCAGCTCTGACGATCTCAGCCGTGACAAATCAGATCTGACGCCATGCAACACTTAAACCCATTAGATGTTCTATTCTATGACAAATCAGATCTGACGCCAACACTAAAACCCATTAGATGTTCTATTCTATGACAAATCTGATCTGACGCCAACACTAAAACCCATTAGATGTTCTATTCTATGACAAATCTGATCTGACGCCAACACTAAAACCCTTTAGATGTTCTATTCTATGACAAATCAGATCTGACGCCATGCAACACTAAAACCCATTAGATGTTCTATTCTATGACAAATCAGATCTGACGCCATGCAACACTAAAACCCATTAGATGTTCTATTCTATGACAAATCAGATCTGACGCCATGCAACACTAAAACCCATTAGATGTTCTATTCTATGACAAATCAGATCTGACGCCATGCAACACTAAAACCCATTAGATGTTCTATTCTATGACAAATCAGATCTGACGTCATGCAACACTAAAACCCATTAGATGTTCTATTCTATGACAAATCTGATCTGACGCCAACACCCATTAGATGTTCTATTCTATGACAAATCTGATCTGACGCCAACACTAAACCCCATTAGATGTTCTATTCTATGACAAATCTGATCTGACGCCAACACTAAAACCCATTAGATGTTCTATTCTATGGCAAATCAGATCTGACGCCATGCAACACTAAAACCCATTAGATGTTCTATTCTATGACAAATCAGATCTGACGCCATGCAACACTAAAACCCATTAGATGTTCTATTCTATGACAAATCAGATCTGACGCCAACACTAAAACCCATTAGATGTTCTATTCTATGACAAATCTGATCTGACGCCAACACTAAAACCCATTAGATGTTCTATTCTATGACAAATCTGATCTGACGCCAACACTAAAACCCTTTAGATGTTCTATTCTATGACAAATCAGATCTGACGCCATGCAACACTAAAACCCATTAGATGTTCTATTCTATGACAAATCAGATCTGACGCCATGCAACACTAAAACCCATTAGATGTTCTATTCTATGACAAATCAGATCTGACGCCAACACTAAAACCCATTAGATGTTCTATTCTATGACAAATCAGATCTGACGCCAACACTAAAACCCTTTAGATGTTCTATTCTAACGTGAGGTTTTATGTATTAAACCTTGACCAGTAGAGCATCTGTACACATTGTGTCCTCTGACGTGTCTCCACCACAAAGTGATAGAGTAGTACGTGTGCACTACCACTCAGAACTGTTCTAGTAGTAGCAATCCCGCAAAGGGATCACCCAAACAGGATAGTTTAGTCCATATATTGTTCTTTGTTTTTTCCTGATGTTGATTATTTGTCATTTTTTCGAGTGCTGTAAACATACCTCTTCCTCTGAATTGATTCGCTGATTATCGCCTTGGAAGTTTCCCTCTATAATAATATTCATTTATTATTATTTGTCTCCAGTCTAAACCACTGGAAACTACTATTCGTACTGTTTCGTCCTAAATGTTTGTCTGCAACGCAAGTATTCAGCCCTACCCTCTCTGGTAGATACTTGTCTCAATAATAAAAATACAGATACACAATGTATTTCCGAGCTGTGATCGCAGCCTTATGCTATAGTCATGAGAACACCTGCGTGAAAGACATTGTTCACGATAGCTAATTGTTTAGTTAGCTGAGTGGAAGTGTTCCTTAGCGTTTGGCTTTTGGTGGCAAGGCGCTGTGCCACTGAGTACGGGTTTAATCCTGCTTCGGGCCATATATTGTTCTTTGCTTTTTTTCTGTTGTTGATTATTTGTCATTTTTTCCGAGTGCTGTAAACATACCACTCCCTCTGAATTGATTCACAGATTAAAAAAGCCGGGATCAGGTAAGATAAAGTACGAGACTTGGATCGGCGTCTTAGTACGCGAGTTATTCACCCATTTATGTTCGGTCGCCTATCTAGAAGTGATCGAAGACTTCTGGATAGTGTCGCTTCAAGCATCTAAACTCACGATGCGAGGCGGCATTACTCACCTTTCCAGAGCAATACCCTGTTACCCAATTCTGCCAGCGGCTGCGTCCACCGCGGGAGTATATTTTTTCCCAACTACGAGCACAACTCACACTGCTGTCAGGGGGAATCGAACACGAGTTGTCCAATATTTGGTAGCCCAATTGGGTGGTTCTCTCAACGAGGCTATCGTAGCCGGGACTAGGAAAATGTGAGAAACTTTATTAAATCAAACCCACTGGGACACATGTCTAACATAACAGTGCAAGTGCCATTCTCATTATGAAGTTGTCCGTGAAGACGTATATTTAAATGACAAGGGGTTAAGGCAAAGAAATGCAAATGAATGCATAAAAATGCGAAGCTGCAGTAAAGTTGAATGTGATGAAAAATTAAAAAATAGAAAAAAAAATGGTATGTTAGAAGCTTTACGTGAATAGTGGACGACACTAATGTGTGTGTGTGTGTTTTTCTATTTGTTCCTGCTGAATGCCTATTGGGCCGAAACGTCGTTTTATCTGTGTCGTCCACTAATCACGTAAAGCTTCTAACGTACCATTTTTTTCTATTTTTTAATTTTTCCTCCTATTGAAATGACAATAGGGTCAACACGTTTTTTTTTTACCAATGGTAAAATAACAAATCTGGCCTGAACATCTCGTAGCGGTTGCACTGGGCAGGTGACCTTTATTTTCTAGCCTTATGAGCAACCCCCATGTCAAAGCCCGGAAATGGGATCAATGATGTGAATATAAACATTAAATTAGACAATATCTATCGACGTTTTAATGTATTTTCTAATAGCACAACCGAGAAGATAATCAACTTTGATTTCTTGTGAAATAAGAACTGCATGACAGAGAGGTATACGCTGTTACTCGAGGTCGGATAATCCAAGGATGAGGAGGCCAGCGCGAGGGGTCTTCGCTGCAGGTCGCACTAAATCTGATGGTTTATCTGGATGTGTGCTTATATGTTATCAATGTGGACACCTTACACCGCTTTTTGGAAAGGATATTAGAGCAGATATGGGAATATCCTGACTGCAATGGCGCTCCTTCGTCAAACCAAAACCTGATAGCCCAGGAAGATCGTTGTATAGTGCACGACCTCCGTAGCGGCGGTGTAGTTAATCCAGGATAATTTCAGTTAACTTATTTTTTTGTAGATAATACCAGTTTTACTTTTAAATTTTATATATGCCCGGGGAATGACATACAGCTTAATTTTTTTTTCAATTTTTATCTCATCATCATCATGTGCCATACCGGTTGGCGTAGGCGATCATGTCCTTCCACAATCTTCTATCCACAGTGCATCGTATCAGTTCTGTTGTTGACTGTTTTCCATGCCATGACACCAAGCTATCCAGTATTTTCTCTCTTTGTCGTCCGCGATCTCTATTTCCTTTTATTTTACCAGTTGTAACCAAGTATTCCAACTTTCCACTTCTCATGATGTGCCCGAAAAATGTTGATTGCTTCTTTCTGATGTTTATTAAGAGCTTCTTTTTTGTGTTGGCCTGTTTGAGAACTTCCTCATTTGTCTATTTAGCTGTTCAGGGAACTTTCAACATTCTTCTTAGAAATCCCATCTCTGTGGCCTCTAATTGTCTTTTCATTTGTTTGTCTACTGTCCATGATTCGCTTCCATAGGTCAGAATTGGTTCTATATAGCACCGATGAACTCTCTTTCTCATTTCTATTGACATAGATTTGTTGCATAAGATATTTTTCATTTTCTGAAATGCTATTTGTCCTGAGCTATTCTGCTTTTTATTTCTGTGGTGCATCTTCCATCTGATGTTATTATTATGCCCAAGTATTTCAAACGTTGCCCTTGTTTCAGATTTGTCTTGTTTATTTTTATGCTGCATGATGGTGATGATTTTTTCTTCGATTTGACCATTACTTCTGTTTTCTTACTATTCAGACTGAGACCTTTCTTGTTTCTTTCTTTTATTATTATATCTATCATTTCTTGTAGTTCATTCTCTGTCTCTGCTATTAAGACTGTGTCATCCACATATCGCAAATTATTTATGTTGTGACCGTTGACTTCAATAACTTTTATATACCAAGTAAAATTGTCCAATTCACCTCACCCTGTAAGTTACTGGCTCATTTCACAAAAATCAAATGTCCGGCATCTCCACCCTCGCTTATCTTGTATAAAGTGGCCGAGTGATTATCGCGCTGGTCTATTGCTTAGAAGGGCTCTGGTTGAATTCGAAATTAAAGCGAATTATTTTCGGATCAACATTATTTCGGGGTTCATTCAGCCTCTGAACGTGATTTGCAATGATTTTCTTTGAGGAAAGTAGAGCGGCCTGGCAGTATCTTGACCTCATTGCCTATAAATGTCTCAATGGTCATTGATACAATATGATCACATACACCATATTCCAAACAGACGCAATAAAGCATGACTCTTTGTAAAAAAAAAAAAACCTTATATTACTCTAATTAATAAAGTAAAGAGCCCCATCACGCCACGTGGCATATATGAAATATGGTCTTAGTGACCATAATTTTTATAGACATTCGGCACATGATTTTTGGGGTAATATTGTTGGTAATACGCCAGTGCCTCTTTACTTTCCCAGAAGAAATGCGGTACCCAATTAAGGCTGGGTTAACTTGGAAATCGTCGGTCGAGATCGAACCTGTTGTCCTTTGTAGTCCAGTTCACTAACCACTGAGCTGTCGCGGTTATTACTCTAATTAAACTAATTATTTTTCTTTCCCGCGCTCACATGATGGCTACTAAAGGAATTGATAGATCTCTTCAACATGGACCCTTAAAACGTCGTTAAGTGGGTGTAGTTGCGTCGTGTTGTGGTTTATTTAGCGCATTTCACCCCAACACAGCCGACTTCATCACAGTTTTTTGAGTACCGGTTTCCTTCCCTGTTCGATTCCTTCTCGCTTGGCCGGAAAAGACTAGTTAGTCTGTTATTGGACAGCTCTAGTTCACCGATCCTGGCGCAAACGATTAGTTAAGAGTTGCTGATAGTTTTTATATCTGTTGCCATTGTACGCCTTGCCCCCAAACTCTCATCCATCATGGCAACGAGTCAATCTCCCATCAATTATGGCAACGAGCCAATCTCCCATCAATTATGGCAACGAGCCAATCTCCCATCAATTATGGCAACGAGTCAATCTACCATCAATTATGGCAACGAGCCAATCTCCCATCAATTATGGCAACGAGTCAATCTCCCATCCATCATGGCAGCGAGCCAATCTCCCATCCATCATGGCAGCGAGCCAATCTCCCATCAATTATGGCAACGAGCCAATCTCCCATCCATCATGGCAGCAAGCCAATCTCCCATCAATCATGGCAGTGAACCAATCTCCCATCAATCATGGCAGCGAGCCAATCTCCCATCAATCATTGCAACGAGCCAATCTCCCATCCATCATGGCGGCGAGCCAATCTCCCATCTATCATGGCAACGAGCCAATCTCCCATCAATCTTTGCAATGAGCCAATCTCCCATCCATCATGGCAGCGAGCCAATCTCCCATCAATCATTGCAACGAACCAATCTCCCATCCATCATGACAGCGAGCCAATCTCCATCAATCATTGCAACGAGCCAATCTACCATCCATCATGGCAGCGAGCCAATCTCCCATCTATCATGGCAACGAGCCAATCTCCCATCAATCATTGCAACGAACCAATCATCCATCATGGCAGCGAGCCAATCTCCCATCAATCATTGCAACGAGCCAATCTCCCATCCATCATGGCAGCGAACCAATCTCCCATCAATCATGGCAGCGAGCCAATCTCCCATCAATCATTGCAACGAGCCAATCTCCCATCAATCATTGCAACGAACCAATCTCCCATCAATCATGGCAGCGAGCCAATCTCCCATCAATCATTGCAACGAGCCAATCTCCCATCTATCATGGCAACGAGCCACACTCCCACCCATTATGTTAACCTTTAGGATTGTGAGATTATTGTAGCTGGATAAAGTGAGAAGAATGGGCAACAATCGTATTTTCAAACAAATATTGTATAGACAACTTAAAAACGGAAAGAGACCAAAGGACAGACCAGTGCTAAGACATAAGGATGTTAAGGTACTTTCTTGGTAGAACTCTCAACGAGAGAAAGAAACTGGGAAAACTTGGCAACAGATCGTAGCATATGGAAAGGAAATAAATAAATAAATAATAAAAAAAAGAACTGCACAGTAACATTTGAGGAATAAAATAATAAAAAAGACGCAGAAGAAAGGAGATGAAACCATGCACCACGAATACATCTTGTTCATTCTGCGGTCGGGTCTGTCTATTCGAAACTGGCAGGATCAGCAACGAGAGAAGCTGCCCAGGAAAACATCATCAAGAATATAACGCTAATATTTTACCAAACTAATGATACGTCATGATTGCTGGCTACTAACTGTCTGTCAAGATGTTATACGCATTGACCTGGCGATGGATTCGGTCACATCTTGACGTTCTCCTGTCGACCAAAACTTTAAAAAATGGCTAAAAGAGTAAATGATTTGTGGAAAAGAAAGTTACAGGTAAGAAAAACACTGGCGCCCCATCTGTAAATCCAGATTACAGTTAAGTTTAATACTTAAATCTTCTACGAAATCAACAGGAAAAATTGCGACAAGGCGCTTGACAGCAAATGACCTGGAAGCTGTCAGAGACCCATAGCTAATAGTTTGCACCAGAATCGGTGAACCAGAGCTATCTTTGTGGCGGTGCACATAGCAACGGGTTAACGGTCTAATATTGGCCAAGCGAGTATGGATCGAAAAGGGAAGATACCCCAGCTCACAAAAATACTTTAGCAAAAGTCAAAGACGCAAACATCACAATTCTACTACACACCTCATCTCAAAGCATGTACACCAACTTAACGTCATTTCAAGGGCGGATGGTGACGAGTTCAATCAATTCCTTAAGTAGTCATCGCGTGAATGACAGAAAGAAAGAAAGAACTATCTCTTTACGTCACATAGTACCATTGCTGGTGTATGACGGGGGGGCAACGATAGAACCAGGGAAATAAAGGCCGCTTGGTCAAAGCAGTCGCCACGACGTGTGAGACTCAGAATTTTTATTTCACCCCCGATAGAAAAAATCCTTTCTGTCTACCGCGGGCTTCGAACACCGAACGTCGGCTTTTCAGCCAGCGGAACAGTGGTTTTAGCCGCACGGCCACACGAAAGAAAGAACGAAAAATAAAAATGTCACAGGACACAAGCAAAAACAACGGGTTGGGCGGTATATAATCGTAGGTCGTTATATGCGCGTATGTTGTATGTTGTGTCTTTTCGATAGCGCCACTCTAACAACGCGGTTAATGTTTACGCTCATTTCTTACACATCATGTAAAAACGCTTTAAATTTGTTTCCATTTTTATTCCTTGTGAGCTGGGGCACCAGACACGAAGTCTCATCAATTACTCCCATACTGCATAGGAAATAAGGCATGTGTCGTCATCTGATCTGAGCTATGCTGGTGGCCCCGGTTAAATCGCCTTAGTTACCTGACCCACAGTGTTAAGAGAAAGCCAGAAAACAGACATTGTCTTTGTTGTTAAATTTCTTCTCCTCTTTTGTTCCAGGTAAGTCGTGAAGATATAAATGAATTAAATACTGCGCTGGCGTTACCGTGAAGTGAATTTAATGGAAATGTTACTGAGAATTCTAATTGAAAACTTCTTTCAATTTGCGAAATTGTTAAATCTTCTTTTTTCTTCTTCCGCAAACATCTTTAGACGTTAATATTAATGAGTTCCAAGAAAGTGTATGTCAGGTCAAGGTTAGTGACGTCTTACAACTTGTGCCGGTGTGGTATCCGTCTCTGCGCCTTGACGCCATAGAATAGAGGTAGCGGACAACTAGAAGCATTGAAAGAACCTTTTCGAGGAAGGGAGCCTGGTACTCTCTCCTTCAGCCGTACTATTTTTTAAATCTAAAAGAATTTAGAATAAAAAATAATTGAAAACTTATATGGGAAGTACAAACGCTTATTTCGCACATACAATCGCTCATAACAGTCGCGATTGTATGGGCACTGTATTAACGATAAGAAGGCCAATGTTTTCTTTGATCGATGTTTCAAAGTTTAAATATAACAAGAAGAAAATAATGAGCGAGGGCAACTAAATTGTTTGAAACATTATTTCTCAACCTCCTTCGAGTCTCGAACAATCATTATAGTAGTCAAACAACCGATAACCCCCATTTATAGTAGTCAAACAACCGATAACCCCCATTTATAGTAGTCAAACAACCGATAACCCCCATTTAAAGTAGTCAAACAACCGATAACCCCCATTTAAAGTAGTCAAACAACCGATAACCCCCATTTATAGTAGTCAAACAACCGATAACCCCCATTTATAGTAGTCAAACAAGCGATAACACCCATTTAAAGTTGTCAAACAACCGATAACCCCCATTTATAGTAGTCAAACAACCGATAACCCCCATTTATAGTACTCAAACAACCGATAACCCCCATTTATAGTGGTCAAATAACCGATAACCCCCATTTATAGTAGTCAAACAAGCGATAACCCCCATTTAAAGTAGTCAAACAACCGATAACCCCCATTTATAGTAGTCAAACAACCGATAACCCCCATTTATAGTAGTCAAACAACCGATAACCCCCATTTATAGTAGTCAAACAAGCGATAACCCCCATTTATAGTAGTCAAACAACCGATAACCCCCATTTATAGTAGTCAAACAACCGATAACCCCCATTTATAGTAGTCAAACAACCGATAACCCCCATTTATAGTAGTCAAACAACCGATAACCCCCATTTATAGTAGTCAAACAACCGATAACCCCCATTTATAGTATTCAAACAACCGATAACCCCCATTTATAGTAGTCAAACAACCGATAACCCCCATTTATAGTAGTCAAACAAGCGATAACCCCCATTTATAGTAGTCAAACAACCGATAACCCCCCTTTATAGTAGTCAAACAACCGATAACCCCCATTTATAGTAGTCAAACAACCGATAACCCCCATTTATAATAGCCAAACACAGCCGCGATAGCGCAGTGGTTAGTGAACTGGACTATAGGACAAGAGGTAGGGTTCGATCCCAACCGACGGCTTCCGGGTTCACCCAGCCTTTAATAGGTACCGGATTTTTTTCTGGGAAAGTAAAGCGGCACGGGCGTAATACCGACCACATTACCCCAAAAATAATGTGCTGAAGGTCTGTAAAATTTATGGTCACTAACACCATATTCCCTATACGCCACTTGGTGTGATGGGGGTTCTTTACTTTTTTTTTTTTTAAATAATAGCCAAACAACCAATCCCCATTAAAAATAGCCAAACAACCAATCCACATTTAAAATAGCCAAACAACCAATCCACATTTAAAATAGCCAAACAACCAATCCCCGTTTAAAATAGCCAAACAACCAATCCCATTTAAAATAGCCAAACAACCAATCCCCGTTTAAAATAGCCAAACAACCAATTCCCATTTAAAATAGCCAAACAACCAATCCACATTTAAAATAGCCAAACAACCAATCCCCGTTTAAAATAGCCAAACAACCAATTCCCATTTAAAATAGCCAAACAAACTGCGATCCCCTTATCCATTACCACTAGGATCTCTTGTGTCACTGAATCTCAACATTTTCAACATAGAGTACAAACGTCGCAGCACCCACAAGTAAGACAAGACACCAATAAATACGAATAATTTATCATCATCATCATCATCATCATCATCATCATCATCATCATCATCATCATCATCATCATCTTCTTCTTCTTCTACTGGTTGATTTTCATGCTCATCGTCTCCATACAAAGATGTGATACCGTCAACAATCACGAGTGTTGTCCATCATCTGACACAAGGTCATCGTGAGGCGAGATTTGTTTTCATAATTCAGTGTATACTAAGACAGTATACTATATGAATATCTCAAATATATATCTCAGTTCTATGTGTCATGTACTCATCTTCACAGCTGTCGCCACTGTTGTTACATTTCCCAGCTCTATGTGCCAAGTACTCATCATTACAGGTGTCACCACTGAAGCATGTACCCAGAAATTGACTTTGTAATCATTGAGTCGTGAAGTCGGGACAAAACATCAGGTTTAACTCTGGTGTATTCCTTGAGCAATATTAATTTATAAGTAAAAAAGTAAAGTACCCCCGTCATGCCAAGTGGCGTATAGGGAATATGGTGTTAGTGACCATAAATTTTACAGATCTTCGGCACATGATTTTTGGGGTAATGTGGTCGGTATTACGCCTGTGCCGCTTTAGTTCCCCAGAAAAAAAATCCGGTACTCATTAAAGGCTGGGTGAACCGGCAGCTGTCGTTTGGGATAGAACCCTTCCTCTTGTCCTTTGTAGTCCAGTTCACTAACCACTGAGCTATCGCAGCTCCCAATACTAAGAATAGCAAAATGTTATATCTTCTCAACATTCCTATATGGTGCAGAAACATGGACATTAGACAAGAAAACAGAACAGAAAATTGAAGCCTTTGAAATGTGTATAGAACATAGAAGAATATGTAGAATTGGATGGAAAGAAACGAAAACAAACGATGAAGTCTTTAAAAAAATGAAAAGAGAACTACTAAATACAATTCAAACAAGACAAATACGATTTGTTAGGGATGTTAAAAGACACAACAGCCTACTAAAAGTAATCTTGGAGGGGAAAATACAAGGTAAAAGAGGCAGAAGCAGACCATGACTAACATGGACGAGTAACATCAAAAGATGGACAAGTCAGCCTATGACAACTTGCACCATCAAAGCAAGAGACAGAGCGGAATGGCGCTCCATGGTAGCCATCCGTCGTTACATCGATGGCACTCGATGATGATGATGATAAAATCAATGTACAATTCACGTGACTGCAGGTCATTTCCTGAAGTTTGAGAACTGGCCCGGCACGCACAATTCGATGTATGGGTCGTTAAAAGATTTGATGGAGGTTATCTTTGGCGCGATTGATGGCGTTTATCTTTGGGTATTTTATGAAGCTTATCTTTGATGCACCACAGAAATAAAATCAGAATAGCTCAGACCAAAATAGCATTTCAGAAAACGAAAAAAAAACATCGCGTGCAACAAGTCTATGTCAATAGAAGTGAGAAAGAGAGTTCATCGATGCTAAATAAAGCCAATTCTGACCTATTTAAATGAATCATGCACGGACAGCAGACAAACAAGAGTAAAGGCGATCACAGGAAATAGGGGATGGGATTTCTCAAAAGAATGTTGAAAGTTCCATGGACAGCTAAAAGACCAGCGAGGAAAATCTCAAAGAGGCCGACACAAAAATGGAGCTACTAAAAGATAGAAAGAAACAATCGACATTTTTGAGCACATCATGAGAAGAGGAAAGTTGGGATACTTGGGTACAACTGGAAAATGACAGGGAAAGAGAAATCGTGGACGACAAAGAGAGATAATACTGGATAGCTTGGTGTCATGGCATGGAAAACAATCAACATCATAATTGACGCAATGCACTGTGGGTAGAAGTTTGTGGAAGGACATGATCGCCTACGTCAACCAGTATGCCATATGATGATGATGATTGATGTGCTTGATGGAGTTTACCATGGTATGTTTGATGGAGTTTATCTTGGTATGTTTGATGGTTTTACCATGGGTGTTTGATGGGGTTTATCTTGGTATGTTTGATGGTTTTACCATGCCGTGTTTGATGGGGTTTATCTTGGTATGTTTGATGGAGTTTATCTTGGTATGTTTGATGGTTTTACCATGGCGTATTTGATGGGGTTTATCTTGGTATGTTTGATGGTTTTACCATGGCGTGTTTGATGGGGTTTATCTTGGTATGTTTGATGGAGTTTAACATAGTATGTTTGATGGAGTTTATCATGGTATGTTTGATTGAGTTTATCTTGGTATGTTTGATGGAGTTTATCATGGTATGTTTGATTGAGTTTATCTTGGTATGTTTGATGGAGTTTATCTTTGCATGTTTGATGGAGTTTATCATGGTATATTTGATGGAGTTTATCATTGTATGTTTGAATGAGTTTATCATGGTATGTTTGATGGAGTTTATCATGGTATGTTTGATGGAGTTTATCTTGGTATGTTTGATGGAATTTATCTTGGTATGGTTGATGGAGTTTATCATGGTATGTTTGATAGAGTATATCATGGTATGTTTGATGGAGTTTATCTTGGTATGTTTGATGGAGTATATCATGGTATGTTTGATGGAGTTTATCTTGGTATGTTTGATGGAATTTATCTTGGTATGTTTGATGGAGTTTATCATGGCATGTTTGATGAAGTTTATCTTGGTATGTTTAATTGAGTTTATATTGGTGTGTTTGATGGAGTTTATCTTGGTGTGTTTGATAGAGTTTATCTTAGTATTTTTGTTGGAGTTTATCTGGTTATGTTTGATGGAGTTTATATTGGTATGTTTGTTGGAGTTTATCTTGGTGTGTTTGATGGAGATTACCTTGGTATGTTTGATGGAGTTTATCTTGGTGTGTTCGATGGAGTTTATCTTGGTATGTTTGATGTAGTTTATCTTGGTATGTTTGATGTAGTTTATCTTGGTATGTTTGATGGAGTTTATTATGGTATGTTTGATGTAGTTTATCTTGGTATGTTTGATGGAGTTTATCTTGGTGTGTTTGATGGAATTTATCTTGGTATGTTTGATGGAGTTTACCATGGCGTTTTTGATGGAGTTTATCGTGGTGTATTTGATGGAATTTACCTTGTTGTTTTTTATGGAGTTTACCTTGACATGTTTGATGGAGTTTATCTTTGTATGTTCGATGGACCTTACCTTGGCGTGTTTGACAGATCTTATCCTTGGCGTGTTTGACAGAGTTATTCTTTTTATGTTTGATGAACCTGGCCTTGGCGTGTTTGACAGAGTTTATCTTTGTATGTTTGATGGACCTGGCCTTGGCGTGTTTGACAGAGTTTATCTTTGTATGTTTGATGGACCCGGCCTTGGCGTGTTTGACATAGTTTATCTTTGTATGTTTGATGGACCTGGCCTTGGCGTGTTTGGCATAGTTTATCTATGTATGTTTGATGGACCTGGCACATCATGAGAAGAGGAAAGTTGGGATACTTGGGTACAACTGGAAAATGACAGGGAAAGTGAAATCGTGGACGACAAAGAGAGATAATACTGGATAGCTTGGTGTCATGGCATGGAAAACAATCAACATCATAATTGACGCAATGCACTGTGGGTAGAAGTTTGTGGAAGGACATGATCGTCTGCGTCAACTAGTATGCCACATGATGATGATGATTGATGTACTTGATGGAGTTTACCATGGTATGTTTGATGGAGTTTATCTTGGTATGTTTGATGGTTTTACCATGGCGAGTTTGATGGGGCTTATCTTGATATGTTTATATAAACAAACATGTCAAGGTAAACTCCATAAAAAACACCAAGATAAACTCCATCAAACATACAAAGATCAACTCCATCAAACATACCATAATAAACCCTGCTCCATCCAGAATTGACAAACAAAAAAAATTATAAAAATAAATTATACAACCAACTCATTTCATTCACACACTGCTTCCCCCCTCCCAATTCCTCCCTTGAATATCCACTGGATAGCTTGGTGTCATGGCATGGAAAACAATCAACATCATAATTGACGCAATGCACTGTGGGTAGAAGTTTGTGGAAGGACATGATCGCCTACGTCAACCAGTATGCCATATGATGATGATGATTGATGTGCTTGATGGAGTTTACCATGGTATGTTTGATGGAGTTTATCTTGGTATGTTTGATGGTTTTACCATGGGTTGTTTGATGGGGTTTGATCTTGGTATGTTTGATGGTTTTACCATGGCGTGTTTGATGGGGTTTATCTTGGTATGTTTGATGGAGTTTATCTTGGTATGTTTGATGGTTTTACCATGGCGTATTTGATGGGTTTATCTTGGTATGTTTGATGGTTTTACCATGGCGTGTTTGATGGGGTTTATCTTGGTATGTTTGATGGAGTTTAACATAGTATGTTTGATGGAGTTTATCATGGTATGTTTGATTGAGTTTATCTTGGTATGTTTGATTGAGTTTATCTTGGTATGTTTGATGGAGTTTATCTTTGCATGTTTGATGGAGTTTATCATGGTATATTTGATGGAGTTTATCATTGTATGTTTGAATGAGTTTATCATGGTATGTTTGATGGAGTTTATCATGGTATGTTTGATGGAGTTTATCTTGGTATGTTTGATGGAATTTATCTTGGTATGGTTGATGGAGTTTATCATGGTATGTTTGATGGAGTATATCATGGTATGTTTGATGGAGTTTATCTTGGTATGTTTGATGGAGTATATCATGGTATGTTTGATGGAGTTTATCTTGGTATGTTTGATGGAATTTATCTTGGTATGTTTGATGGAGTTTATCATGGCATGTTTGATGAAGTTTATCTTGGTATGTTTAATTGAGTTTATATTATTGTGTTTGATGGAGTTTATCTTGGTGTGTTTGATAGAGTTTATCTTAGTATTTTTGTTGGAGTTTATCTGGTTATGTTTGATGGAGTTTATATTGGTATGTTTGTTGGAGTTTATCTTGGTGTGTTTGATGGAGATTACCTTGGTATGTTTGATGGAGTTTATCTTGGTGTGTTCGATGGAGTTTATCTTGGTATGTTTGATGTAGTTTATCTTGTTATGTTTGATGTAGTTTATCTTGGTATGTTTGATGGAGTTTATTATGGTATGTTTGATGGAGTTTATCTTGGTATGTTTGATGGAGTTTATCTTGGTGTGTTTGATGGAATTTATCTTGGTATGTTTGATGGAGTTTACCATGGCGTTTTTGATGGAGTTTATCGTGGTGTATTTGATGGAATTTACCTTGTTGTTTTTTATGGAGTTTACCTTGACATGTTTGATGGAGTTTATCTTTGTATGTTCGATGGACCTTACCATGGCGTGTTTGACAGATCTTATCCTTGGCGTGTTTGACGGAGTTATTCTTTGTATGTTTGATGAACCTGGCCTTGGCGTGTTTGACAGAGTTTATCTTTGTATGTTTGATGGACCTGGCCTTGGCGTGTTTGACAGAGTTTATCTTTGTATGTTTGATGGACCCGGCCTTGGCGTGTTTGACATAGTTTATCTTTGTATGTTTGATGGACTTGGCCTTGGCGTGTTTGGCATAGTTTATCTATGTATGTTTGATGGACCTGGCACATCATGAGAAGAGGAAAGTTGGGATACTTGGGTACAACTGGAAAATGACAGGGAAAGAGAAATCGTGGACGACAAAGAGAGATAATACTGGATAGCTTGGTGTCATGGCATGGAAAACAATCAACATCATAATTGACGCAATGCACTGTGGGTAGAAGTTTGTGGAAGGACATGATCGTCTGCGTCAACTAGTATGCCACATGATGATGATGATTGATGTACTTGATGGAGTTTACCATGGTATGTTTGATGGAGTTTATCTTGGTATGTTTGATGGTTTTACCATGGCGAGTTTGATGGGGCTTATCTTGATATGTTTATATAAACAAACATGTCAAGGTAAACTCCATAAAAAACACCAAGATAAACTCCTTCAAACATACAAAGATCAACTCCATCAAACATACCATAATAAACCCTGCTCCATCCAGAATTGACAAACAAAAAAATTTATAAAAATAAATTATACAACCAACTCATTTCATTCACACACTGATTCCCCCCTCCCCAATTCCTCCCTGTCCATCCTTTAACTGCATTCCATTCTTTTCCCGCCATTTCATTTTTTTCCCCATTCACACATTTTCTGTCAAGGTTGAATTATCTGTAGGTGCGGGTGGAAAACACATTATACTTTTAGGTTTCGAGTAACCTTATAACAGGGTGCAGAGAGAGGCCTGCTTGTTTGGTCGGTGTATTAAAAAAAACGGGAATTCCATTCTAGAAACAAGAACAACACTCACACATATTTCATCTTTCCCTCGTGCTGGCCTCGGTTATAAAATGCAATTCGAATTATCATGATGCTTATTGGTGTTTTCTGTTCTGCTTCTTTTTTTTTTTGCCTTCGTCGTTAAATTTTCAGCGTCGAGTGTGTTTTAGAGAAAGTGTTGTTTTATTCATTCCTGATATATAATTTGTTTATTTTTCTTTCTTTCTTATTATTATTATTTTTTTGTTGGAGGGGTTAACACAGATTTACAGAAGTTAAACAGAGATTGTCCGTCAGTTTGTTGTAAAGAAACGACATTTCTTGTGTCAGAAGAAGACGTAAAAAAAGACATTAATATTTGGGTGGTGGGGGGAAAGGGGGAAGGGGGAAGGCGGAAGGCGTCTGTCAGTTTGAAAATTGAAAGCAATCAGCAACTCATAGCTGGCTGCTTGCTCTAGGATACGCTGTGTTGTCCAGATCCAACTTCACCTCCATGCGTTGCTTCTGGTAACAGATTAACTAGTCCGGCTAAGCGAGTAGGGATCGAGAGGGAAGGCAACTCGGTATCAAACAATTTCATCCTGATGTCGGTTATATTGGGCCGAAAGTTACAAATATCGCAGCTTACTGTCTATCTATCTATCTTTCGTTCGCCTGAAGTATTGTCTATATCTGCAATGTCGTTTCCTGTATAAATTTTACTGTCTTTTGTAATTCTTGCAGTGGCCCATATAGTTTTGTCTGTAGTGTTGTATCTATGGGCCAATGGATTTTCCTCAGTCTACTATATTCAGTGCAGTCTTGAAGTATGTGTTCAGCAGTCTGGGGTGCCTGTCCACATGTACAAGTAGTTGATGTGCCGATCTTGAATTTAATTTTCAAGCTCTTCACCTCTCTTGTCCATATGTTCATAGCCCCAGCTCTGTGAGTGGCTGTTAAAGTCTCCACATACAATTATTCTTTCTTTTAATATAATTGTGTCTAGTGCTAGTGGGCGGTCACTCGGACAGTAGTAGTTAAGTAGATGGAAGTCTGTATTTCCTGTCCTGAGGTGCAGTATTTGATATTCCGCCCCATCCATATACACTTCAATCTGACATGCATTAATGTTGTTCCTTACAAGAGTCAGTATTCCACCCTTTTGTCTATTTATTCTGTCAGATCGGTAGCACTGGTATCCCCTAATCTTCAAGGCTATGTCGTTGTTTAGATGGGTTTCCTGCAAACAGCATATGCTTATTTGTTCTTCATGCAGGATATTTTCTAATTCTATCTTTTTACTGTACCCATCTCTTTTGCTGTTGATGCCTTCAGCATTCCAGTGCATTATTTTTAGTGGTCTTATTTTGGATTGGCCAGTAGCTCTATTCTCTCGCCCCCTGACTCCACAGAGCGGTTGAGAAGGACATCCAGTAATAGAGGTTGGGCCCTTTCGAGGCTGAGGGCCCGGCGCTGCACCTGCCTGAGTGCCCATCACAGGGCGAGTGCCATATCGATTTGCGGTTATAGACATACTTCCATATGCGTTGAGTGCGTGGCATCCTGATTGTTGTGCGCCTTTTGGCTGGTTGCCTCCGACTTTAGCACTTGAACTTGCTAGGGCAGACTGTGGTCTTGCTCGGTTGTAGGAAGGCCTGGCCAGTCTTAGTTTTCAGTCCCTGGTGACTGTTAAGCCCCATCCCCACGACAAGGAGCTGGCCTTGATGAGGGCAGCTTACTGTCAACTACAGCGCTCATGCACATCCGTTTAACGTTTTTTTAATTTTTTTTTTCAAGATGATATGATCAAGAAGATGATCAATCAAGGAGACAAGGCAACAACATCAGCAGAAGAGAATGTTATTTACAGACCTCTTTTAACAAGTGATCAATCGTGATAGAAAAGATGTCGCTAGGTTGGTCTTCTGAGGGTAGATGGTTCTAAATGCATACAACCTTACATGTAAAGTAAAGTAAAGTAAAGTAAAGTAAAATAAAGTAAAGTAAAGTAAAATAAAGTAAAGTAAAGTAAAGTAAAGTAAAGTAAAGTAAAGTAAAGTAAAGTAAAATAAAGTAAAGTAAAGTAAAATAAAGTAAAGTAAAGTAAAGTAAAGTAAAGTAAAGTAAAGTAAAGTAAAGTAAAGTAAAGTAAAGTAAAATAAAGTAAAGTAAAGTAAAGTAAAGTAAAGTAAAGTAAAGTAAAATAAAGTAAAGTAAAGTAAAATAAAGTAAAGTAAAGTAAAGTAAAGTAAAGTAAAGTAAAGTAAAGTAAAGTAAAGTAAAATAAAGTAAAGTAAAGTAAAGTAAAGTAAAGTAAAGTAAAGTAAAGTAAAGTAAAATAAAGTAAAGTAAAGTAAAGTAAAGTAAAGTAAGGTAAAGTAAAGTAAAGTAGAGTAAAGTAGAGTAAAGCAAAGTAAAGTAAGGTAAAGTAAAGTAAAGTAAAGTAAAGTAAAGTAAAGTAAAGAATTGAAAAAAAAATTAGAAAAAATTATATGGTAAAAGCTTTACGTGATTGATAGACGACACACATTTGAACGACGTTTCGGCTCAATAGGCCTTCAGCAGGAACAAACAAACAACACACACACACAGATGTGTAGGTAAATAAAACTAGTCCTACATAGCTAACTAGTAATGAAACATCCAAAACAGGTAAATTAAAGTAAAGTAAAGTAAAGTAAAGTAAAGTAAAGTAAAGTAAAGTAAAGTAAAGTAAAGTAAAGTAAAGTAAAGTAAAGTAAAGTAAAGTAAAGTAAAGAGCCCCTTCACGCCAAGTGTCGTATAGGGAATATGGGTGTTAGTGACCTTAATTTGTGTATGTACCTTCGGTACGTGATTGTTGGGGTTGCGTAGTCGGTATTACGGCCGTGCCGGTTTACTATCCGGTACCCATTTAAGGCTGGGTGAATCCGGAAGCCATTGATCCCGATCGATCCCAACCTCTTGTTCTTTATAGTCCAGTTCACTCACTAACCACTGAGCTATCGCGGATCTCAGCCTTAGTGGCCACCATAGTCTTGTTGGAAAACCAGTCGACTGGGCTGCCGATGTTTGGACAACCCGTGTTTGATTCCCACTGGAAGCAGTGTGAGTTGGAAAAAAAATACCTCCGCCGTCGACCCAGCCGCTGGCAGAAATGGATACTAGGGTAGTACTCTGGGGAGGTGATGAATGCCGCTTTGCATCTGAGTTTTGATGCTTAGAGCGACACTATCCAGAAGTCTCCGAACACTTCTGGATAGGCGGCCGAGCAGATATGGGTGGAGACTCGCGTGCTAAGACGGCAATTCAAGTCTCGTACTTTATCTTTTAAAGCTTCGGTGGCTGAATGATTAGTGTGCTCGCTTCCTGACCAGAAAGGTCCAGGTTCGATCACCAGCAGTGACACATTTTTCTTTCCCACTGACAAGGCTTCGGGTTCACCCAGCCTCTATTAATGTGTACTAGAGATTTTTCTGGGAAGTAAAGGCGGCCTGGCGTGATACCGACCACATGACCCAAAAATGTGCTGTGGTCATAGAAAAATATGGTCACTAACACCATATTCCCCATACGCCTAGCAAGGCGTAGAGGAAACATTTACTTTATATTTTACCTTTTACCTAATAACTTACCATAGACAAGACTAATGGCAATTAGAAAACTTACTTTCTGAAGATGTCCAATGATCCTAGTCAGTGTTCCCGTGACTCTGTATACTGGAAAGAAAACATGGAAACAATATATATGATACAGCCATCATAAGAAACAGATAATCAAATCAATCAGAGGACTACAAGCCCCAAATCAGGATGCCTTTCATAATATGAATAGATATGAACAAGTTATCATTATACGCCTAAGAACAGGACACAATCGACTCCATAGTCACATGTATACAAAATTCAAGATCGGCACATCAACTACTTGTACATGTGAACAGGCGCCCCAGACTGCTGAACACATACTTCAAGACTGCACTGAATATAGTAAACTGAAGAAAATCCATTGGCCCATAGATACAACACTACAGAAAAAAAACTATATGGGCCACTGCAAGAATTACAAGACAGTAAAATTTATACAGGAAACGACATTGCTGATATAGACAATAATTCGGTCGAACGAAAGATAGATATGATACAGCTCTACTGGTATAAGACACAGCTAAAACATCCCCGTCGCAACCTTCGGTCTGAAAGTCTTCAACAGGTAATAACGATTGTGCAGAATAAATAGAACAAACACAAAGAAAGCGTTTTGTTGCCATAAACAGAACAAAACCGGAACAAGTTGTATGAAAATGTTAGGAGATAAATAATAATAAATGAATAGTATTATGGATGGAAAGGGAGCCGCGATAGCTCAGTGGTCAGTGAATTGGACTACAGAGGACAAGAGGTAGGGTTCGATCCCAACCGACGGTTACCGGCTCACACAGCCTTTAATGGGTACCGGATTTTTTTCTGGGAAAGTAAAGCGGCACGGACGTAATACCGACAACATTACCCCAAAAACCATGTGCCGAAGGTCTGTACAATTTATGGTCACTAACACCATATTCCCTATACGCCACTTGGCGTGACGGGGGTACTTTACTTTTTTTTTTACTTTATTATGGATGGAAACTTCCGAGACGATAGATCAGCGAACCATTTCAGGGGTAGAGGTATGTTTACAATACTCGGAAATAAAATCACAAGTAATCAACACAAAAAAACAAAAAAAAACAAACAAAGAACAATAGACAGCCCAAAGCAGGATCAAACCCATACTCCTCGACACAGAGCTTTGCCACGAGAAACAAATGCTAGAACACACGACTAACTAACTAACCTAAAATAAATTTCTATTATTGGCGATGACTTTTCACGGATTTTTGTCATGACTATAGCATAGGGTTTACGAACACAAATTGGGAATAAATTGTATATCTGTATTTTTCTATTAAGACAAGCATCTCCCGGAAATAAGAAAGAAAGATCAATACATTTGAGATGCGATGCCTGAGAAAAGTAACAAACAACACAAGAAGAGATAGAATACCAAATGAAACCATAAGAAAAATGGTAGGAATAAAACCTTGCCAAGAATATTTAGAGCAACAACAACTTAAATGGTTGGGACACCTGGTCAGAATGAATCCTCCCCAATCCCCATCAAGGGCGTTCTTCTCGAGAATGCATGGAAAAAGACAAAGAGGAAGACCTAGAAGAAGATGGATAGATGCAGTGATATAGACATGTAACAACAAAGAAAAATCACTAATTAAGACAGTTCGAGCAGCTTAAGAACGACAAATGATATAAACCACGACTCCTTTTCGATATCTGTGAAGAAGAGAAAAGAAAGAAGAAGATCTCCCGGAAAAAGTGGGGGGAAGGGGTGGTGGGCGGGGAAGGGCCGAATACTTTCGCTGTAGACAAACAGTTATTGGACGAAACAGCATGAATAGCAGTTTTCAGTGGTTTATATTGGAGACAAATAATAATAAATCAATATTATTGTAGAGGGAAACTTTCGAGGTGATAGATCGAGGAAAATGTTACCAGCCTTGAGCTGACAAACGTTTTCTTCAAGCTCATTAATTAATATTGAAGTCTAAAAATGTGTACGCAGAATAAGTAATAAGCAAAATAAAGTGTCCCTGTGACGCCTAGTGGCGTATAGGGAATATGGTTTTAGTGACCATAAATTTTACAAACCTCCGGCTCATGATTTTCGTGGTAATGAGGTCGGTATTACGCCCGTGCCACTTTACTTTCCCAGAAAAAAATCCGATACCCATTTAAGGATGGGTGAACCCGGAAGCCGTCGGTTGGGATCGAACCCTACCTCTTGTCCTTTGTAGTTCAGTTCACTAACCACTGAGCTATCGCGGCTCCAAGAATAAGTAGTATAGAAAATAAATAACAATATAATTTAATTTTAAAATTGCTATTTTAATCTATTTGTATTTTTTAAAATGTATTTTAGCACACGAGTAATGCCACATTCTAGTAAACGAACTAAATGCACACTTAGATTGCAACAGCCAAATAAGTGTCGTAAATTAGACAAAATCAAAAATAGAGGGACAGAACTGTCTTTTCAATGTTGAACTAAAGGATCTGCCAGTACTTACATACCAGAGTATGGTTGGTGATGTCTACTTTCTTATGTGGTAAAAAAGTAAAGTACCTCCGTCACGCCAAGTGGCGTATAGGGGAGATAAATAATACACAGTTTGTTGTATTCCTTCCGCGCGTTTAAGTGTTTTCAAATCGTTGGAATCCTCCCTTAAAGGAGCAGAGTACATATATATATACTTTTTTTTCAGTTAAAAATTCTCGTTGATTCAATAATTCATGTTATCTAAATAGCAATCTGGTTACTTAGTGATAAAACATTCTCAGACTAATTGTAAATATTTCATAATTTTGAAAATTCATCATCATGTGCCATACTGGTTGGCGTAGGTGATCATGTCCCTCCACAATCTTCTATCTACAGTGCATCGTATAAATTCTGTTATTGACTGTTTTCCATGTCATGACACCAAGCTATCTAGTATCTTCTCTCTTTGTCGTCCACGATCTCTCTTTCCATGTATTTTGCCAGTTGTAACCAAATATTCCAACATTCCTCTTCTCATGATGTGCCCGAAAAATGTTGATTGCTTCTTTCTGATGTTTTTTAAGAGCTCCCTTTTTGTGTTGGCCTCTTTGATAACTTCCTCATTGGTCTTTTTAGCTGTCCAGGGAACTTTCAACATTCTTCTGAGAAATCCCATCTCTGTGGCCTCTAATCGCCTTTTCATTTGTTTGTCTACTTCCATGATTCACTTTCACGGGTCGGAATTGGATCTACATAGCACCGAAGAACTCTCTTTCTCACTTCTATTGATAAATACTTGTTGCATAAAACATTGTTCATTTTCTGAAATGCTATTTTGGCCTAAGCTTTTCTGCTTTTTATTTCTGTGGTGATTTTCCATCTGATGTTATTATTGTGCCCAGGTATTTGACGTTGCACTTATTTCAGATTTGTCCTGTTTATTTTTATGCTGCATGCTGGTGATGATTATTTCTTCAATTTGACCATTACTCCTGTTTTCTTACTATTCAGACTGAGACCTTTCTTGTTGCTTTCTTTTACTATTATGTCTATTATTTCTTGTAGTCCGTTCTCTGTCTCTGATATTAAGTATTTAAAAA
Source organism: Megaustenia siamemsis (assembly GCA_032433765.1). Classification (NCBI taxonomy): domain Eukaryota; kingdom Metazoa; phylum Mollusca; class Gastropoda; order Stylommatophora; family Ariophantidae; genus Megaustenia; species Megaustenia siamemsis. The sequence continues at coordinate 77,528,712 of JAVIAB010000139.1, read as the reverse complement.
AAAATGCTTCCTCTTTTTCATTTGCCTTCGAAGGGAAACATAGTTTGCTATCTTGTGCTCTACTGCTGGCCTCTCCTGACGTAATGTTAACTAACATTTCTGATATTTCATGTTTCTCCTGGTCGACCTTTGGGTCTGACGTTCCCGTGGTTTTCGTGTGACGGTTCTTTGCTTTATATTTGGATTTTTCTATGTTAAAAGGGGGGGGGGGATGTTATCTGTCGTTTCTTTGTGGATTCAAATGCGAGAATTATTCCTAGCACTACTTTTCGTTCTACACTTCTGATCAGATATCTCAGGCTGTTTCCTGCCATGCGTCTAACACATATCATTTCGGTGGTTACTTTACACATTGTTTTTGAATCTAGCGACCAGGTCTGGAATTTGCTAGAACAACGTTAGGATGAAGATGTTGGTAAAAATTTACAAATAAAATTTTAAGAAATCGTCTAACAGCAAAATCGCCATGACAACAAATATACTACAATCGCGACTTTTATCATATTTGTAGATATTCAAATATCTGGGATGTATTATCAATAAAGATAATTTTTTTAAAATTAATAATAATTACTAGAAGACAGTACCTCTGAAGTCGGAGTAAATCTGCCTGCATGGCGAGGGGCATCCTGTAATGGGATAAAACAGACTTTACACGCAAAATTCAGTCCCACAAAATTGAGTGGGTGGGACTTCGTCAGAGGTCAAAGCTGACGAAAGCGAACGAACGAACTAGAAGACAGTAGACAAAATCTGCATTAACAACTGACAAGAATTTAGCGAAACAAATACGATTCATGAAAATAAAAGATGGCAATAGTGATATTAATATTCTGGCTGTCAGGCAGGCCACAGCCAATGGGGTGACGGCGTTTCGTTGCTGGCGGTTCACGTTAGGACCAGAGAAACAAGAATGGATTAATCCGAGTGCTGCAAGCCTTTTAGGATAGCGAATCTTCTTCTTCTCCTTCTCCTTCTCCTTCTTCTTCTTCTTCTTCTTATTCTCCTTCTCCTTCTCCTTCTTCTTCTTCTCCTTCTCCTTCTTCTCCTTCTCCTTCTTCTTCTTCTCCTTCTCCTTCTTCTTCTTCTCTTCTTCTTCTTCCTCTTCTTCTATAGCATCCAGCTTTTGCTATGCATTTGGACATTTAGACCAGTTTTAGTGCCGACATGGGTCACCTGCTTAGGTACTTGAACTTTCTTTTCTTCCTCGTCCCTCATTCCTCATTTGCCTTTCTGCGTCGATGGGAGATGTAACTTGGGGTCTTTTGTTCTTCTGTTGGCCTCTGCTGCTGTTATGTTTCCTAGTATTTATATTGAGTTATTTGCGGGTCATCATCATTGCACTCCGAACATGTCCATAGGTGCTCAGATCCCCTCCTCAGCAAATCCCGCAGTGTCCAGCGACTGACGACTCCAGTTCTGTGTTGGTTGATAAGTCTCCTTATACGCCCAATAAGTTTCTCGATTCTGGCTGTGCTCATCTTAATCCCATCTTTTTCATCCGAAAGAGTGACGTGGACTCATGGTTGTTGAAGTCCTGTGCCCTTCCCACATCTCTGAGGGCATTGATGACGTCATCTCAATCCATTAGTTGACAGTCTTCAACGACAACGTAGCTAGCCAACCTGTCCGCTCTTTTATTTCCCCATACTCCCGCATGTCTTTCTCCAACTTGGACCGTTGATCAGAGGTTTAACAAGCCGCTATCGTAAAAACGATTTCGTTAACTTCAGTGGGTGTCCGGTTAGCGCAATCGATAGGCGGTTGGCTTACCACGGCAGCAGCCGGGTTCGTCCCCTGGCGAGGACACCTGGGTTTTACTAATTCCCTAAAAATTAGTACCTCTGAAGTCGGAGTAAATCTGCCTGCATGGCGAGGGGCATCCTGTAATGGGATAAAACAGACTTTACACGCAAAATTCAGTCCCACAAAATTGAGTGGGTGGGACTTCGTCAGAGGTCAAAGCTGACGAAAGCGAACGAACGAACGAACTTTAACTTCAGTTCTGTGTTGGTTGATTAGTCTTCTTACACGCTCACTAAGTTTCTCGTTTCTGGATGTGCCAGTCTTAACTTCTATCTCTTTCATCCGAAGGAGTGATGTCGACTCATGGTTGTCGTTAATAACGTGACTAAACCATTTGATCTCTTACGAAAGAAGAACATTCCAGGTACTTGAACTCACTTTCTTTGTTTAACATGATTTTAGAGCTTATTTACAATTATTAATTTCTTTATTATTTTATTTCTTTATTCTCTTGCAAAAGGGATAGACAGAAAACTCACTATCTGTTCCACTACCAAAATAAAAGAAAAACATCAAGTTGTCCAGGTTTCTGTCCAACAGCGTTTACACCCGGATAAACGCAAAAGTCGTAGAAGATTTATTACAATTTTTCTTTTGTGTTTGATGACACCTGATCCCAGCTATTACAAACCATTTCCTGGACTTTATCGTTTTGGGTCTTCCTCTAACCCGCGACTGAATCCATTAGCCTCATCTGAGGACAGATACTATCCAACTCCCAGGGAGATCCAACAAACAAGTGCCCGGAGTTTGGGATCGGTAACGACCGAGTCAAGCACTCAAGTAACAATAGATATTATTATATACCGGGTCCCAGCGTTAAGTCCCCTTAAGAGGATAATTTTATCTGACATGGTAGATCACCTTTGATGTGGAGGGGAGGTCTTAAGTGAAAACTACATCATTATCATTGTGTACCAGGCCGGCCGAAGATATGTCGAGATTACAACCTCCAGGCACCTTTAGTTTTGCAAGAAAATGGTCAATAAATATTTTTACGAATGGAAACTTCCAAGACGACAGATCAACAAATAATTTTTGAGGACAGGTTTGTTTACAGCACTCGAAATAATCCACAAATAAGCAATATAAAATATAAAGAATAATTAACAGTTAGAAGTAGGATCGAACTCATACACTTAGACACAGTGCCATGCCACGAGGGACTAGCGTTACAGCTCACATGATTTTTTTTTTTCGTTCGCCAGCTTTTTACCTCTGACGAAGTCCCTAGAGACTAGGAACTGAATTTTGCGTGTTAATCCATTTCTCTCTGGTAACCGTTTGCAGAGGAGTTCCACGCCGCACAGGCAGATAACTTCGACTTCGGAGGTACTCATATTTTTTTCCGTCGATGAGTATTGACGTTTCAAGCCGGGCCTCGCTGTTGAGACTAGGAGTGGTTGTCGCAGAGAGAAATCCTAAATAAAAATCGGGTGTATCCGGGATTTGAACCCACAACCTCTCAGTCTCGAGGCCGGCGTCTTGCCTCGAGACCAACCAGTCCCCCTAGCTCACTGGATAGTTTGAGGAGAAGAGAATGTATACAGCACTCAAAATAAGCCACAAATAAGAAACATAAAACATAAAGAATAATTAACAGTTAGAGGTAGGATCGAACTCATACACTTGGACACAGTGCCATGCCACGATGGACTAGCGTTACAGCTCACTGAATAATTTGAGGAGAAGAGGTATGTATACAACACTCAAAATAATCCACAAATCATCATCATCATCAAGTACCGGGCCTGCTGGCGTAGGTGATCATGTCTCTCCACAGCTTTCGATCTCGACAGTTATTTATCATTTCTGTTGTTGACCTTCTGCCAAGCCATTCTCTTAAGCTGTCTGGTGTTTTTTTTTTTCTTTGCTTCCTATAACTCTTCGTCCCTCAATTTTTCCAGTTGTTACAATATAATCCTGTTGGTCTCTTCTCATTACATGGCCAAAAAATGATGATTGTTTCTTCCTAATATTGGAAATTAGCTCTCTTTTTGCTTTGACCTCTTTCAGAACATTTTCATTACTCTTCTTAGCTGTCCATGGTATTCTCAACATTCTTCTGTAAGACCAAATTTCTACAGAATCTAGTGATTTTCTTGTCTGTTGTCCTATTGTCCATGATTCACATCCATATGTTAAGACTGGCTCTACATAACATTTAAGAACGGGTTTTCTTGTTTCTATTGTCAAAAATGGATTGCTTAGCATCTTCCTCATTTTTTGGAAAGCTGCTTTTGCCTGAGCCATTCTGCATCTGACTTCTTTTGTACATCTTCCGTCTGAGGTTAACAAAGTTCCCAAATATTTAAATTCATTTCCCTTTTTTAATATTGTTCCACTTGTCTTTATTTTGCACTGAGGTGATGTCTTTTTTTTTGTTGCTACCATTACTTCTGTCTTGTTGCTATTAAGGCTTAATAATCCATAAATAAGCAACATAAAACAAAGAATGATTGATAGTTAGAGGTAGGATCGAACTCATACACTTGGACACAGTGCCATGCCACGAGGACAAGCGTTACACCTCACTGCCAGTTAAGCATTTTCGCACTCGGAGCTTTGACCGCGGCTGAGTTGAGACAAGACTATATAGAGCCACTGTCACTTGGCACGCTTGTGGTAAGAGGCAACTAAGGAGGTTCAGGACAAGGTCTTCGTCGGTGTTACGGTATACTGAGCTGAATTATTTCTCAGTGCTTTCGCTAGTGTATGCTGGGTGTGTTTCATACCGGGAATATGTCAATGAGGGGGTCATGAGCTCTGAGTAGTTCTTCGTTGTGCAATGATAATGATCTGTTGACTAGACTAGACTAGACAGAGGAGGGGACCATGAGCTCTAGGGAGTTGGTCATTGTGCTATAATAATGATCTGTTGACTAGACTAGACAGAGGAGGGGATCTGAGCTTTAGAGGATTGTTCGTTGAGCGATGTTAATGATCTTTCGACTAGACTAGACAGAGCAGGGGATCTGAGCTCTGGGGAGTTGTTCGTTGTCCTATGATAATGATCTGTCGGCTAAACTAGAGCGCCCAATCAAATGTATTTTTCCTTAGACAATAATAAATAAATAAATATTATTAATGGAAACATCAAAGGAGAGAGACAGACAAACAAATTAGCGACAATTGTGTGTTTATAGTACTCGGAAGGCCCACAGCGAGACAACAGAGAACATAAAGAAAACAATAGACAGCCCGAATTAGCGAAATGGAACGGAATCCGTACTCCTCGATGCAGCGCCATGCCAAAGAGACCTGCATTTCAGATTTCAATTTCTTTCTTTGTTACTTTTATCCACTTCCTTTTTTGTTTCTTCAGTGTCGAGGGTAAATGTAGTTTTGAATGGTAAATGTATTGTTGAGGATAAATGTAGTGTTGAGGGTAAATGTAGTGTTGATGGTAAATGTATTGTTGATGGTAAATGTAGTGTTGATGGTAAATGTATTGTTGATGGTAAATGTATTGTTGATGGTAAATGTAGTGTTGATGGTAAATGTAGTGTTGAGGGTAAATGTATTGTTGAGGATAAATGTAGTGTTGATGGTAAATGTATTGTTGATGGTAAATGTAGTGTTGATGGTAAATGTAGTGTTGAGGGTAAATGTATTGTTGATGGTAAATGTAGTGTTGATGGTAAATGTATTGTTGATGGTAAATGTATTGTTGATGGTAAATGTAGTGTTGAGGGTATATGTAATGTTGATGGTAAATGTAGTGTTGAGGGTAAATGCAGTGTTAATGGTAAATGTATCGCTGATGGTAAATGTAGTGTTGAGGGTAAATGTAGCCTTGATTTTGTAAATGTAGTGTTGAGGGTAAATGTATTGTTGAGGGTAAATGTAGTGGTGAGGGTAAATGTAATGTTGAGGGTAAATGTAGTGTTGAGGGTAAATGTAGTGTTGATGGTAAATGTAGTGTTGATGGTAAATGTAGTGTTGAGGGGAAAATGTAGCGTTGATGGTAAATTAGTGTTGAGGGTAAATGTAATGTTGAGGGTAAATGTAGTGTTGAGGGTAAATGTAGTGATTGTAAATGTAGTGTTGATGGTAAATGTAGTGTTGATGGTAAATGTAGTGTTGAGGGTAAATGTAGCGTTGATGGTAAATGTAGTGTTGAGGGTAAATGTAATGTTGAGGGTAAATGTAGTGTTGATGGTAATTGTAGTGTTGATGGTAAATGTATCGTTGATGGTAAATGTAGTGTTGGGGGTAAATGTAGCGTTGATGGTAAATGTAGTGTTAAGGGTAAATGTAGTGTTGATGGTAAATTTAGTTTTGAGGGTAAATGTAGTGTTGATGGTAAATGTAATGTTGATGGTAAATGTATTGTTGAGGGTAAATGTTGTGTTGAGGGTAAATGTAGTGTTGAGGGTAAATGTAGCGTTGAGGGTAAATGTATTGTTGAGGATAAATGTAGTGTTGATGGTAAATGTAGTGTTGAGGGTAAATGTAGTGTTGATGGTAAATATAGTGTTGAGGGTAAATGTAGTGTTGAGGATAAATGTAGTGTTAAGGGTAAATGCAGTGTTGAGGATAAATGTAGTGTTGATGGTAAATGTAGTGTTGAGGGTAAATGTATTGTTGACGATAAATGTAGTGTTGATGGTAAATGTATTGTTGATGGTAAATGTAGTGTTGATGGTAAATGTAGTGTTGAGGGTAAATGTATTGTTGATGGTAAATGTAGTGTTGATGGTAAATGTATTGTTGATGGTAAATGTATTGTTGATGGTAAATGTAGTGTTGAGGGTATATGTAATGTTGATGGTAAATGTAGTGTTGAGGGTAAATGCAGTGTTAATGGTAAATGTATCGCTGATGGTAAATGTAGTGTTGAGGGTAAATGTAGCCTTGATTTTGTAAATGTAGTGTTGAGGGTAAATGTATTGTTGAGGGTAAATGTAGTGGTGAGGGTAAATGTAATGTTGAGGGTAAATGTAGTGTTGAGGGTAAATGTAGTGTTGATGGTAAATGTAGTGTTGATGGTAAATGTAGTGTTGAGGGGAAAATGTAGCGTTGATGGTAAATTAGTGTTGAGGGTAAATGTAATGTTGAGGGTAAATGTAGTGTTGAGGGTAAATGTAGTGATTGTAAATGTAGTGTTGATGGTAAATGTAGTGTTGATGGTAAATGTAGTGTTGAGGGTAAATGTAGCGTTGATGGTAAATGTAGTGTTGAGGGTAAATGTAATGTTGAGGGTAAATGTAGTGTTGATGGTAATTGTAGTGTTGATGGTAAATGTATCGTTGATGGTAAATGTAGTGTTGGGGGTAAATGTAGCGTTGATGGTAAATGTAGTGTTAAGGGTAAATGTAGTGTTGATGGTAAATTTAGTATTGAGGGTAAATGTAGTGTTGATGGTAAATGTAATGTTGATGGTAAATGTATTGTTGAGGGTAAATGTTGTGTTGAGGGTAAATGTAGTGTTGAGGGTAAATGTAGCGTTGAGGGTAAATGTATTGTTGAGGATAAATGTAGTGTTGATGGTAAATGTAGTGTTGAGGGTAAATGTAGTGTTGATGGTAAATATAGTGTTGAGGGTAAATGTAGTGTTGAGGATAAATGTAGTGTTAAGGGTAAATGCAGTGTTGAGGATAAATGTAGTGTTGATGGTAAATGTAGTGTTGAGGGTAAATGTATTGTTGACGATAAATGTAGTGTTGATGGTAAATGTAATATTGAGGGTAAATTTAGTGATGGTAAATGTAGTGTTGAGGGTAAATGTAGCGATGGTAAATGTAGTGTTGAGGGTAAATGTAGCGTTAATGGTAAATGTAGTGTTGAGGATAAATGTAGTGTTGAGGGTAAATGTAATGTTGATGGTAAATGTATTGTTGAGGGTAAATGTAGTGTTGAGGATAAATGTAATGTTGATGGTAAATGTAATGTTGATGGTAAATGTATTGTTGAGGGTAAATGTTGTGTTGAGGGTAAATGTAGTGTTGAGGGTAAATGTAGCGTTGAGGGTAAATGTATTGTTGAGGGTAAATTTAGTATTGAGGGTAAATGTAGTGTTGATGGTAAATGTAATGTTGATGGTAAATGTATTGTTGAGGGTAAATGTTGTGTTGAGGGTAAATGTAGTGTTGAGGGTAAATGTAGCGTTGAGGGTAAATGTATTGTTGAGGATAAATGTAGTGTTGATGGTAAATGTAGTGTTGAGGGTAAATGTAGTGTTGATGGTAAATATAGTGTTGAGGGTAAATGTAGTGTTGAGGATAAATGTAGTGTTAAGGGTAAATGCAGTGTTGAGGATAAATGTAGTGTTGATGGTAAATGTAGTGTTGAGGGTAAATGTATTGTTGACGATAAATGTAGTGTTGATGGTAAATGTAATATTGAGGGTAAATTTAGTGATGGTAAATGTAGTGTTGAGGGTAAATGTAGCGATGGTAAATGTAGTGTTGAGGGTAAATGTAGCGTTAATGGTAAATGTAGTGTTGAGGATAAATGTAGTGTTGAGGGTAAATGTAATGTTGATGGTAAATGTATTGTTGAGGGTAAATGTAGTGTTGAGGATAAATGTAATGTTGATGGTAAATGTATTGTTGAGGGTAAATGTAGTGTTGAAGGTAAATGTAATGTTGATGATAAATGTAGCGTTGAGGGTACATATAATGTTACGGGTAAATGTAGTGATGGTAAATGTAGTGTTGAGAGTAAATGTAGTGTTGAGGATAAATGTAGTATTGAGGGTAAATGTAATGTTGATAGTAAATGTAGTGTTGAGGACAGTTGTAGTCTTAAGGTAAATGCATTGTTAAGTATAAATGTAGTGTTGATGGTAAATGTAGTGTTGAGGGTACGTGTAGTGTTGAAGGTAAATGTAGTGTTGAGGGTAAATGTAGCGTAGAGGGTACATGTAGTGCGGATGTTAAATGTAGTGTTAATGGTAAATGTAGTGTTGAGGGTAAATGTAGTTTTGAGGCTAAATGTAGTGTTGATGGTAAATGTAGTGTTGAGGGTGAATGTTGTGTTGAGGGTAAATGTAGCGTTGAGGGTACATGTAGTGTTGATGGTAAATGTAGTGTTGATGGTAAATGTAGTGTTGACGGTAAAAGTAGTGTTGATGTTAAATGTATTGTTGAGGGTAAATGTAGCGTTGATGGTAAATGTAGCGTTGATGGTAAATGTAGCGCTGATGGTAAATGTAGCTTTGATGGTAAATGTAGCGTTGATGTAGTTTACATGTAGTTTTGAGTGTCATAGCTCTGTAGCGTGTCCCATACATGGAACATTCCCCTGCCAGAACGAAATAAATACGCGTGATCGGAATCAGAGAGAGTTTTCACATTTTGAATGAAGAAGGATAAGGTTTCTATTTCTGCCTGGTGTTCACCCGACAACTACCAATATAATAAATAGACCTCATCTTCAACTGCCCTTAACGGGACGTTAAATGGGTGTAGATGTGTTCTGTTGAGGTTTGCAATAGAACCATTACATTTCTTCTTTTCTGACCATCGTATACGACTTCAACAAGCTTTTTTGAACATCCGTTTGTCTTCTCTTTAGATTCCTAATCGCTTGGCCAGGCTAGACTGTTAGTTTGTTCCTAGACGCACCATATGGCAAACTTAGGGACGGAAAGAGACCAAAGGGTAGACCAGTCCGGAGACATAATGATGTAAAAGGTACAAGTAAAGAATAAGACTTGAATCAGTGTTTTAGCACGTGAGTTTTTACCAATGTCAGGCACCACGAATACATTTTTTCTTCAGCCTTGAGAGAAGCTGCTCAGCAAAACAGGACCCAGCATAGTAAAGAAAAAGTAAAGAGCCCCGTCACGCCAAGTGGAGTATAGGGAATATGGTGTTAGTGGCCAAAAATTTTACAGACCTTCGGCACATGATTTTGGAGTAATGTGGTCGGTATTACGCCCGTGCCGCTTTACTTTTACAGAAAAAATTCGGTACCCATTTAAGGCTGGGTGAACCCGGAAGCCGTCGGTCAGGATCGAACCCGGCCGCTTGTCTTTTGTAGTCCAGTTCACTAACCACTGAACTATCGCGGCTCCCTAGCATCCAGCATAACACGCTAGTTTAATGAAACTGAACATATAACGTTTCATGATTACTTGCTACCAATGGTCTGTCAAGACGCCAAAAACCATACATATAGGCGCACCGAGAAGAGGCAGAGTTGGGTCAGGATAACTGTGCTTCACCATTGCTGACGCAAGTCATCGACCGTAAGTCGCTGACAGCTCTCAGCCCTGCTGTTAATGTAGACCTTCGCCCACAGAATGTAGTATAAACCCTAGTTGGCTAGGCACCACTTCATGATTTAATGAACATTTTCCATAAAACGTCGATTGGTCTAGCAAGCCGACGGTGGATAATATGTTGGCCAAAAGGAACAAAAGTTAAAGATTCTTAAAAAGACATAGACAATCTTTATGTACTTCTAGTAGCCACATAGGTGCTTAGAAAACATAGACAATCTCTACGTACTTCGAGTAACTACAAAGGTGCTTAGAAAGCATAGACAATCTCTATGTACTTCGAGTAGCCACAAAGGTGCTTAGAAAGCATAGACAATCTCTACGTACTTCGAGTAGCCACAAAGGTACTTAGAAAACATAAACAATCTCTATGTACTTCGAGTAGCCACAAAGGTGTTTAGAAAACATAAACAATCTCTATGTACTTCGAGTAGCCACAAAGGTGTTTAGAAACATAAACGATCTTTATGTACTTCGAGTAGCCACAAAGGTGTTTAGAAAACATAAACAATCTCTATGTACTTCGAGTAGCCACAAAGGTGTTTAGAAAACATAAACAATCTCTATGTACTTCGAGTAGCCACATAGGTGTTTAGAAAGCATAAACAATCTATATGTACTTCGAGTAGCCAAAAAGGTGTTTAGAAAACATAAACAATCTTTATGTACTTCGAGTAGCCACAAAGGTATTTAGAAAACATAAACAATCTTTATGTACTTCGAGTAGCCACAAAGGTGTTTAGAAAGCATAGACAATCTCTATGTACTTCGAGTAGCCACAAAGGTGTTTAGAAAACATAAATAATCTCTATGTACTTCGAGTAGCCACAAAGGTGTTTAGAAACATAAACGATCTTTATGTACTTCGAGTAGCCACAAAGGTGTTTAGAAAACATAAACAATCTCTATGTACTTCGAGTAGCCACAAAGGTGTTTAGAAAACATAAACAATCTCTATGTACTTCGAGTAGCCACATAGGTGTTTAGAAAGCATAAACAATCTATATGTACTTCGAGTAGCCAAAAAGGTGTTTAGAAAACATAAACAATCTTTATGTACTTCGAGTAGCCACAAAGGTATTTAGAAAACATAAACAATCTTTATGTACTTCGAGTAGCCACAAAGGTGTTTAGAAAGCATAGACAATCTCTATGTACTTCGAGTAGCCACAAAGGTGCTTAGAAAGCATAGACAATCTCTATGTACTTCGAGTAACAACAAAGGTGCCTAGTTCCTTTCATTTTACTGGGTTTATCCCTAGTTTTTTTCTTTCCCATTTTGCTATTTCTTGACATACACGTTGAATGAATGTGTATACTTGAGAGAACACACCTAACAGTATTATCCAAATCTCAACAACCGCACAAGAGAAAGCCACACAGCTATTGTTCTTTAATAAAACCTGTGCTTTAATTTCGGAATTTAATCATATAATTTACATTGTCTTTGTCACTGATTCCCCCGCAGTACACGATACGCTATACAGGTACCTCTTTTGTTTTTGCTTGCTTGCGTTCGCCCGATGACTAAAGGAGTGCACCTCTTCATCATCCGCCCTTAGAAGGACGTTAAGTGGGCGTGTCTGCGTTGTGTTGTGATTTGCAGTATAACTGTAATACTTGAGCCTTTCGGCCCAACACATCCGACTTCAGCATGCCATTTTTGCGTATCGGGTTGTCTTCCCTCTTCGATTCCTAATCGCTTGGCCAGAATAGACATGTTAGCCTGTTACTAGAGGCACCACGGAGGGGTGGAACAGGGTTTTGATGGTTCTGGTTCATCGATCCTGGCTCAAGCCATCAGCTGTGTGTCGCTGACAACTTCCAGCTCCGCTGCTGTGAGGCGCACCTTCGCCTCCCCTCCTTTGTTTTTAATTCAGCCACTCATTTTATTTTTATTTTGCAAAGTAACATATGTCGTAGATGGCATATACATTTGTGATTAATACCAGAACCGTTCGTTTTAGATAAAACGCACTGGTCTTATTTTTCAGAAAAAAAAAAGAAAACACAAAGATATGATGTTACATGAAATAAGTACATCAATCAAATATATAAAAAAAAATATAATGCTATGCCGGGCCGCAAGTATATCTGCAGAAAACATATACAATAACATAAAATGGTATTGGGCAGCTGGACTAACGACAAGACAAGACAAATAACAATGTTTCAACAAAAGCCACTGACGCTGATCTATGTGTTGGTCTATCTACTCAATATCATTGTATTTTTTATTTGATATATCAAATAACCATTTTTGACAATAGAAACAAGAAAAAGAGTTCTTAAATATTATATAGAGCCAGTCTTAGCATATGGATGCGAATCATGGACAATAGAACAACAGACAAGAAAATCACTGGAGTCTGTGGAAATGTGGTTTTGCAGAAAAATGTTGAGAGTACAATGGACAGCTAAGAAGAGTAATGGAAAAGTTATGAAAGAGGTCAAAGCAAAAACAGAACTAATTTCTAATATTTGGAGGAGACAATCATCATTTTTTGGCCATGTAAAGAGAAGAGAACAACTGGAATATATTGTAACAACTGGAAAAATTGAAGGACGAAGAGATAGAGGGAAGCAAAGAGAAAAAATAGCAGACAGCTTAAGAGAATGGCTTGGCAGAAGGTCAACAACAGAAATGATAAATAGCTGCCGAGATCGAAAATTGTGGAGAGAAATGATCACCTACATCAGTAGGCACGGTACTTGATAATGATGATATCAAATAAATCTACCTGATTTCTAATATTTATTTGATCTTGCAATCGCTGACAATAGTCTAGGTGTTAACAGAGAGCGGGTAGCCGAACAGATATCGTCAACGACAGCTATTATTTTTAGATAGCTGCGTATGTCGTGCGCTTTAGCGTTTGGTTTCTCGTGGCAAGGCGCTGTGCCAATGAGTATGGGTTCGAGCCTGCTTTGAATCATACGTTTTTCTTTGGGTTTTTTTCCCGTTGTTGATTATTTGTGATTTTGTTTCCAAGTGCTGTAAACATACCTCCTCCTCTGAAATAACTAGCCGAATAGATAATTAGCCGAATAGATAATTAGCCGAATAGATAACTAGCCGAAAAGATAATTAGCCGAATAGATAATTAGCTGAATAGATAATTAGCCGAATAGATAATTAGCTGAATAGATAATTAGCTGAACAGATAATTAGCCGAATAGATAATTAGCCGAATAGATAACTAGCCGAATAGATAATTAGCCGAATAGATAATTAGCTGAATAGATAATTAGCCGAATAGATAATTAGCTGAATAGATAATTAGCTGAACAGATAATTAGCCGAATAGATAATTAGCCGAATAGATAACTAGCCGAATAGATAATTAGCCGAATAGATAATTAGCAATAATAGGCAAAAGACAGCAAGCTATCACTTCCCTCGACGCTATTAGGCAGATGAATAACAAAAGAGAGTTACGAAGTGGTAAATTGAGAACAACTAACAGAAATAGAAACGAACCAACATGATTCGTTCAGAAAACATTGAAACACAGGTTTACACCGTTGGTGTTGTTGTTGTTGACGGATTGCTACGAGTTGATGCGGGCAGGTTGCCCTTTGACTCATAAGATGTGGCGAGTCGTAATGGCTTTCTTGACATTCCCGGCTCTTACTGGAGAAGTTGGAGTTCGTCTGTCCCAGGCTATGTTGGGAAACTACTAGTTCAGCCAAGAAGTACTGCAATACCCGGTCCTCTATATCAGTAACAGCCACCACTACAGGGAACACGGCGATCCTAGCTTCTGTTAGCCAGTCTGGTTTGACGCAGACTGTTTCCAGGGGAGGCCACGAGGAGGTAGAACTGCTAGGTCTTGGTCAGCTGATGGTGCGCCGACCCTGCTATTGCGACCGCAGGTCGCATGCGCTTCTGTTGGAGACAAGCAATAATAAATGAATATTATTATAGAGGGAAACTTCCGAGGCGATAATCAGCGAATCATTTTAAAGAAGGAGGTGAAGGCGCGCCTCACAGCACCAGAGCTGGAAGTTGTCAGCGACCCACAGCTCGGTGCTGTGAGGCACACATCGGTGAACCAGAATCAGACAGACCCTGCTCCACATCTTCGTGGTGCCTCCAGTAAGAGACTAACCTACCTAGTCTGGCCAAGCGAGTAGGTATCGAAGAGGGAAGAGCCAGTGGTATGGTGTGCTAAACACTCCAAAGTATGATGACAGCTTTACAAGGAAGGAACACAACACAATACTGACGTTTCGGCCTGTGGCCTTCTTCAGAATACAGGGACAACGACAACAAACGGTGAAGCACAATTATCTATAACTACATGTTAGATGATCAAGTGGAGGGCTAGGAAAGTAGGATGTAGAAATAAGAAAGGAGAGAGAAATTAATACTACATGATGATGATGATGATGATGATGATGATGAGGAGGAGGAGGAGGAGGAGGAAAGGTAGGATGGGCGTCAAGATATATAGAATGGAAAACGAGAAAGAGAAAAAGAAAAAAATGTATCATAAAATGTACTTAGCTTTCTTGCAGCAAGTCAGTCCTCCGTGCTGAAACAAGTCAGAATGACTAGGAGCGTTTAGAATGTGTTAGGAAAATAACACGTGATTGAGATAGTCGAGTGGAATGACAAGTGGGGGGGGGAGGAGAATCAGAGAGCGGGGTAGGGGAAGAAGGAAGATAAGCGAAGCTGCCAAACTACTGGGAAATGATGGTTAGAGGCCCCAAACCAAAGGCCCGGATGCCATAAATCACTCAAACAATGCAAGTGAGAGAAGCCGCGAGAGGCTGAAAGAAAGAGTGAATGAAAAGACAAAGTAGTGAACTGGGAGATGGGTGAGAGAGATAGCCTCTACAGAATAGAAGGCCTAGAACTGGAAGAGTAGAAAGGTGGGTCAACGAATGCAGGGAGTGAGTACCGGAGGGAGAGATGAGGAGGGGAAGAATAAGAAAACTGGTATAAGTAGGTAGGGAGAGGGGCGGTAGAGTGATAGAGGGGTGGTCCGGAGGAAGTAAGTCACTCGAGAGGTAGGGAAGTATAGAGGAGGAGGAATAGAGAGGAGGGATGAGAAGCAGGTATGTGGGAAGTGGATAGGAGGAGAGGCGGTAGGTCAGAAGTGAATAGACAGAGAGGGAGTCTGGAAGAAGTGGAGTAATAGGGGAATGGTGCGCAAGAGGTATGAACCAAAGGAGGTAAAGAAGTAGGGAAATGATAGAACAAAGGGGGATGATGAGGGTCCTAGGAGAGGAATGAAAGTGGGCATCAAGATAAGGGAGATACTGGAATATAGAGGAGTAGTGACTGCAGGTGAATAGAGAGGAATGGGGTGAGTTAGGAGTGGAACAGCAGAGAGGTGGTGGGAAGGACGAGGAACAATAGAGGTGGACAGAGAGATGGTACAGTCCAGGTAGAGAGGTAATACAGTGATAAAGAGGCGAAGGACATGGAGGTAGTCAGAAGAGAAAAAGAGGGGGGGGGGTTGGGGGTGGGTTTAGGATGAAGAAGGCAAGATAAGGGTTACACAAAGCGGATATGGAGAACAAGCATGGACGAGGAGTAGAAGCCCCAAGAAGTGAAATAGGAAGAGAAGTCCATAGGTAGGGGATGGAGTCGGAGATATGGAGGGTCCTCAGAGGGACAGGGATACATTGATGCCACGAGGGCTGAGGCAACCCCAACAAGCGATCAGACGGTGCTCCAGAGTGAGACGACTGTGGTGATCAGAGGAGCATGATACTAGGCCAGTAACCAAGACATCCGTCTTGCCTCGATGGCCCCTCGAGTTAAAGTGGGCTGCTACAGGAGTGTCCGCTTCTCGGGTGATGTCATTCAAGTGTTCACGGCACCTATCGCCGATCCTTCGACCAGACTGACCGATGTAGGTTAGCATCGCTTACAGATGATGGCATAAATGATGTTCCGCGATGTGCAAGTGAATCCCTCTCTGATTTCGAACGGACCATTAGGGAAGAGGACAGTGTCGGTCTGGAAAACGTGGTCACAAGTTTTACATACTCTGCGGTTGCAGCGGATGGTACCAAGATGGCTAAAGAGGGTGGCAGGAAGACGGCTCCTAACAAGAAGGTCTCGGAGGTTCCGGTCACGTCTAAAGGCCACTAATGGTGGGTCGGGGAAGAGCAGACGAGTAGTAGGGTCAGATCGAAGAATAGGGAGGTATCGGTGGATAGTACTAATCACAGCGTAGTGGTGAGGGTGATAGGTAAGGGCGAGCACCACCCTGTCCGAGGGGGGGGGATGAGTAGAGGGGGTGAGAGCAGATTGACGAGAGGTGTGGAGAACTCGACGCAGGGCGGGAAGGAGAACTGATTCTGGATAGAGGTGTCGGCGGAAAAAGTCAAGCATAAGGTGGGCGTTGTGAAGGAAATCTTCATCGTCTTGGCAAAGGCGACGAAGTCTGAGAAGCTGAGAATATGGAAGAGAGTTCTTGCAGGATTCCGGATGAAAGGAGTCATAGCGGAGGAAACTGTGGGAGTATGTGGCCTTGTAGAAGACCGAGGTGAGAAGATGAGAGGTGCCCAAGGAGACTAGGATGTCCAGGAAAGATACGGAGGAGGTGGAGATGTGGAAGGTGATGTGGATAGAGTGGTGGAAATGTCCGACATATTCGATGAAACTGGAGATCTCATCGTCAGGAAGGTCAGACAAACCAATGCAGTCATCGATGTACCTACGATACATAAGGGGAAGAGGGCCCTCGTAGGTTTGGATGATTTGGTGCTCAAGGTAACCCATGAAGAGACAAGCATAGCTAGGGCCCATTCTAGTGCCCATCGCCACACCACTAATCTGGATGAAGAAATTGCCATTGAACTCGAAAGAGTTGAGGTTCAAGACTAATTCCGCTAGACGGAGAAGGACGCCAGTGGCGATGGAAGGTTGGATCCTACGGTCCAGGAAAAACTGAAGAGCCCAAAGGCCGTCGGAGTGGGGAATAGAAGTATACAGGGAGCAGACACCCATAACGAAGAGGCGGTAGTGACGATCAGGAAGGAGGGTGATAGAGGAAAAGATGTTAAGGGCGTCGTTAATGTCTTTGACATACGAAGGGAGGCCCATAACTATGGGTTGAAAGATACTGTCGAGGAAGTCAGAAATGAGAACGGTAGGACATGAGATGGAAGAGACAATAGGTCGTCCAGTAGAGTCAGGTTTATGTATTTTGGGCAGCATATAGAAAGAGGGTCTGCCCAAGCAGTGATCGGGAAGGATCATGCGGGAGGAGCTAGAGGGAAGTAGTCCATCCTGAATGAGATGAATGATCATGCGGGAGGAGCTAGAGGGAAGTAGTCCATCCTGAATGAGATGAAGGATCATGCGGGAGGAGCTAGAGGGAAGTAGTCCATCCTGAATGAGATGAAGGATCAAGCGGGAGGAGCTAGAGGGAAGTAGTCCATCCTGAATGAGATGAAGGATCATGCGGGAGGAGCTAGAGGGAAGTAGTCCATCCTGAATGAGATGAAGGATCATGCGGGAGGAGCTAGAGGGAAGTAGTCCATCCTGAATGAGATGAAGGATCATGCGGGAGGAGCTAGAGAGAAGTAGTCCATCCTGAATGAGATGAAGGATCATGCGGGAGGAGCTAGAGGGAAGTAGTCCATCCTGAATGAAATGGAGGATCGTACGACGCACCACGGCGTTGTTAGAGACAGTGGTATCGTCGGGTGTGGGGAGGTAGAAAGTCGAGTCGGATAATTGTTTATCACCTTCACGGATGTAAAGGTCTTTCCTCCATAACACCACAGAGCCACCCTTGTCAGCCGGTTTGATGACAATATCATCACGTCGGCGAAGATCCTGGAGGGCTTGGTACTCTTCACTACTAAGATTAGAGCGTCGAAGTCTATGGGGACGAAGTGCCTTAATCTCCCGGTAGGTACTGTTAATGAACTGGTCCAAAGCCTGTGATTCGCCAGAGGAGGGCGTCCAGTCAGATTTACGGGAGGAGAAGCGGGCAAATTCGTCTGTAGGAGGAGGTAGAGAGGAAGAGTTCGGATGAAGAAAGTGATAGAGTTTGAGTCGTAGTCGTCTGTGATAATCATGTATGTCCTGTAAGAGGGAGAAAGAGTCGCTCGAGGGGCGAACTGGGACAAACTTAAGACCCTTGCTGAGAAGAGAGCGCTCGTGGTCGGAAAGGGGCAAATCAGGGGGAACACAGACGACAGTGGGGCTAAAGTCAGAGGCATTCGGGAGAGGAGGAGGTGAGGGAGGAGGAGGAGGAGGACGGAGGTTCAAGAGTTTACATTTCTGCTGAGAGGACAGAAAGTCATACATAGAACGGTTGTGGTGGTGGATAGTATGGCGGATGAAACGAAGAGTGCCAGGAAGGTTAGAGGTGAGTAGATGGAGTTGGGATAGGAGGTGTTGTTGGCGGGTGTTAAGGTGGGGTATAAGACGAGAGTGAGGAGACGAACACGTCTCAGGCCATGCTGGAGTTGGTGACGAAGATAGTTAGAGAGGTGGGGTTGAAGACAACCCGGTACTCAAAAATGTCATGCTGAAGTCGGATGTGTTGAACCGAAAGGCACAAATATCAGTTTTACTACAAACCACAACACAACTCAGACCCGCCCACTTAACGTCCTTTTAAGGACGGATGACGAAGAGGTGACTCTTTTAGTCATCAGGTGAACGCAAGCAAGCATTTTAAAGGAAGAGGTATGTTTACAGCACTCGGAAAAAATGACAAATAATCAACAACAACAAACACAAAATCCAAAGAAAAATATATGTTCCGAAGCATTTTGTTTTTTGAATGTTTTGGTTCGATCCTGCTTTGGACGTTATATATTGTTCTTTGTTTTTTTCTGTTATTATTTGTTTTATTTTTTTCCCGAGTGCTGTAAACATACCTCTTCCTTCAAAATGATTCGTTCACACCGTGGCTATCCGCTGCAGCAGAATTTTTCAATGTGGAGGCCCTACCTGACGGGTGATGAGTGAAACGTAAGGGAGGAATCCGGTGACCGGTCAATTCTCTCCCATAAAATTCTGGTCTCAGGTTACGTTACCTGTCACCCATGCAGGCAAGCTATGAGGTAGGGCAGGATGATTGCTGGAGCAGATTTTCTCTTTGTCCTGGGCGGTCGGGAGTAACACCAAATCCTGGCTCTCGAGAGCACGGAGTAGGCACGAAAACTTTGGAGGCGAGGCGAGGGCGGAAGTAAATTTACACTCGCGGGTACGATTTACACCGTAACGAAGTAGAGTGGAAAAACAAAGTAAATGATACATATGTTTTATGAGTGGTTTAGATTTTGGTTTTACGAGGCAGTGTCACGGCGGTCAGGACGTTCCCATATCTGCTCTGGTGGTTTTTCCAACTGCCGGCTAATAACCTCTGCTGAGATTAAGTGTGTTAGACGAATGACAGGAAACTGCCTGAGAGACAAGGATCAGAAATCATGAACAGAAAAAAGCTAGGAATAGCCCTCGCCATAGAATATATAAAGAAACAACAGATAAAATAATTTGGCCACGTGACAAGGCAGAGCGATCAAAACACAACACAACTAGCCCTCAATAAACGTTGCGAGAACAGCAGACCCAAGGGTCGACCCCGAAAAAGATGGCTTGACAGAATATTAGAAACACTATGAAACATAACAGCAGCAGAGACAAACAGAAGAGCAAAAGACCGCAAATTATATCTTCCCTCGACGCTGAAAGGCAAATGAGAAAGGAAACAAGAAGGCTAAGAAGTTACGTACACTGATTTTTCTTGTATAGGGTGGAAGTTTATGGGAAGACCAGTGATGTGAAATAAGAATGTTTACATAACTTTCTTGGGAGAAGTCTCAGCTAGCGAAAGTAACTGGAGAAATCTGACGTCAGATTGTAGCACATGGAGAACACAATTGTAAAAAAATGGCACAGAAACATTCGAGGAAGTGATAATGTCAAAATCAGAAGACGAAAGGTCAAGGAGAAAGGAAATGAGGTCAGGCCATACAAATGCATCTTTGTTCATTCAGCGGACGGATCCATCTATCCAACATTGGTTGATTCAGCCACGAGAGAAGATGCTCAGTGAATCAGCATCATCATAAGACACTAATATATTACTGGACTACAAAGGACAAGAGGTAGGGTTCGATCACAACCGACGGCTTCCAGTTCACCCAGCCTTTAATGGGTACCGGATTTTTTTTCTGGGAAGGTAAAGCGGCACGGTCGTAATACCGACCACATTACCATAAAAATCATGTACCAGAGGTCTGTAAAATTTATCGTCACTAACACCATATTCCCTATACGTCACTTGGCGTGACGGGGGTGCTTTACTTAACTTATAGTACTATACTCTAACATGGACGAGTAACATCAAAAGATGGACAAGTCAACCTATGACAATCTCCACTATCAAAGCAAGAGACAGAGTGGAATGGCGCTCCATGGTAGCCAACCTTCGATGCAGAGACGGCACTCAATGATGATGATGATATTACTATACTATTGAAAAATCATGATTGCTGGTTATCAACCATCTGTCAAAACGTCAAAGGTCATGTATGTTGTGAGATTCAATTCTGGAGCAGAATTTGTGTATCAGAATGGATCCCAGAGACAGGCTCCAAGAACTGCCGTGCAGTGGATCCCAGTGACGACATGAAGAAGCTGGGCAAGGGGAGAGGCTGCGGAACGGCAGGGAACACGAGTAAAGATATATAAATGCATCAAGATGCATAGAAATGTGAAGCTGCTGTAAAGCTGATGATGAAACACTGATGTGAACCAGCTCTGGCCTCTTAAACAAAGGCAGGTCACCCCACGAAGTGTAGAAACATTGTTACTGCCACAGAAATGGCTATATGATAGCACTAATTGTTATTGCTAATTTTGACAGTTAGCACTGATTGTTATTGCTAATTTTGACAGTTAGCACTAATTGTTATTGCTAATATTGACAGTTAGCACTAATTGTTATTGCTAATTTTGACAGTTAGCACTAATTGTTATTGCTAATTTTGACAGTTAGCACTGATTGTTATTGCTAATTTTGACAGTTAGCACTGATTGTTATTGCTAATTTTGACAGTTAGCACTGATTGTTATTGCTAATTTTGACAGTTAGCACTAATTGTTATTGCTAATTTTGACAGTTAGCACTGATTGTTATTGCTAATTTTGACAGTTAACACTAATTGTTATTGCTAATTTTGACAGTTAGCACTAATTGTTATTGCTAATTTTGACAGTTAGCACCGATTGTTATTGCTAATTTTGACAGTTAGCACTAATTGTTATTGCTAATTTTGACAGTTAGCACTAATTGTTATTGCTAATTTTGACAGTTAGCACTGGTTGTTATTGCTAATTTTGACAGTTAGCACTAATTGTTATTGCTAATTTTGACAGTTAGCACTAATTGTTATTGCTAATTTTGACAGTTAGCACTGATTGTTATTGCTAATTTTGACAGTTAGCACTGGTTGTTATTGCTAATTTTGACAGTTAGCACTGATCGTTATTGCTAATTTTGAGTTAGCACTAATTGCTATTGACAGTTAGCACTGATTGTTATTGACAGTTAGCACTGATTGTTATTGACAGTTAGCACTGATTGTTATTGACAGTTAGCGCTGATTGTTATTGAAAGTTAGCACTGATTGTTATTGACAGTTAGCACTGATTGTTATTGACAGTTAGGACTGATTGTTATTGACAGCACTCATTGTTATTGCTAGTTTTGACTGTTAGCACTAATTGTTATTGCTAGTTTTGACTGTTAGCACTGATTGTTATTGATAGTTTTGACAGTTAGCACTGATTGTTATTGCTAGTTTTGACAGTTAGCACTGATTGTTATTGCTAGTTTTGACTGTTAGCACTGATTGTTATTGCTAGTTTTGACTGTTAGCACTGATTGTTATTGCTAGTTTTGACTGTTAGCACTGATTGTTATTGCTAGTTTTGACTGTTAGCACTGATTGTTATTGCTAGTTTTGACTGTTAGCACTGATTGTTATTGCTAGTTTTGACTGTTAGCACTGATTGTTATTGCTAGTTTTGACTGTTAGCACTGATTGTTATTCGTTGATTGCTGGAGATACGCATGATATGGGTTTAAACAACGCTGTATCGTGTTTTACAGCAAAGCACAGTAATTGCGCCCTTTGACATCTAAAACAGTATTCTTTGCCACATTTGTTTTCCCTCTCTTGCTTTTATTTTTATGCTCGCTTTTCCAGAATGCTCTGCTATGAAATTTACTTAATGAATGAAAGCTAAAAAGATTTCTGTCAGACTTTAACTAATTCACTACCATGAATTACACCTTATGCCATAAAATATTACAACCATACAATTCTTTCACATTATCAGAATAGTTCATTTATTTTTTAAGTATGAAATATTTGTCAAAATCTGTTAAAATGAATCAAACTGTAGCCTAATTAGTACATGCTACTATTATTGGGGTGGGGGGTGGTAGTCTAGTTGAGAAAACCACGCAACTGGGCTACCAACGTTCGGACAACCCATGTGTTCAATTTCCGCTGGAAGCAGTGTAAATTTTACTCCTGGTTAATAAAAAAAATACCTCCGTGGTCGACCCAGCCACTGGCAGAAATGGGCACCAGGGTATTACTCTGTGAAGGTGAGGAATGCCACCTCCCATCGCGAGTTTCAATACTTGAAGCAGCACTATCCAGAAGTCTCCAAACACTTTCTAGATAATGCGGTCGAGCACATATGGATGAAAACTCGTGGGCTAAGATGCCGATTCAAGTCTCGTAATTTGCTTTTACTATTCTTTCCAGGAAGATAAAATACAAATGCTTCTTCTATTATACATTCAAGATGTACAAAAGAGGTGTGATGCAGAATGGCTCAGGCAAAAGCAGCTTTCCAAAAAAAATGAGGAAGATACTATGCAATCCATTTTTGACAATAGAAACAAGAAAAAAGAGTTCTTAAATGTTATGTAGAGCCAGTCTTAACATATGGGTGCGAATCATGGACAATAGGTCAACAGACAAGAAAATCACTGGAGTCTGTAGAAATGTGGTTGTACAGAAGAATGTTGAGAGTGCCATGGACAGTTAAGAAGAGTAATGAAGATGTTCTGAGAGGTCAAAGCAAAAATAGAGCTAATTTCCAATATTAGGAAGAAACAATCATCATTTTTTGGCCATGTAATGAAAAGAGAACAACTGGAATATATTGTAACAACTTGAAAAATTGAGGGACGAGGAGATAGAGGGAAACAAAGAGAAAAAATAACAGACAGCTTAAGAGAATGGCTTGGCAGAAGGTCAACAACAGAAATGATAAATAGCTGCCGAGATCGAAAGTTGTGGAGAGACATGATCACCTACGCCAGCAGGCCCGGCACTTGATGATGATGATGTTTCATCTTCTCCAAAGAAATAAGGTTATATTAACCTTGCAATATCTTTTTTTAGTGTCAGACAACAGAAATGGTTTATCAAAATATTTACATATTTTGTTATCAGCTTTAACATCATGATTTCCATTGCGATTGTCAAGTTACGCATGTAAAACCGCACAAATGTGTTTTATACATTCTGATTAATGAACAGATTTTTCGAGAGAATATTTTAATATTTTTTTATGTGCATTAATCTTCCATATAAAAAAAAAAAATTGTAGATTTTTTGGCGCGAGTGTATTTTTCTTTATATATGATATTATGTATTGAGAAACAGAGCAATACAAAAACATTATGCAACAATAAGCTCATAGGGAGGTATTCTTCCGCATATTTAATAATGCAGCAAATTATTTTGTCAATGACTCAGCGATATATTGGCTCCCTGGATCAGTCGTTGAAGGTGTCTAGCTTCAATTTTTTTATAATGACAAAGGGGGATGGGAAATGGGAGGGGGAATGTTGTTTCCAAGAAGTCATGCGGTGCAAAGGTCAAACTTAGTCTATGACTCATAGCGGCCAATTGCCAGCGTGAGGATGTGTATACAAGCTAATGAAAAGACTTTTACACTTTTCCCTGGGAACAAACTAACCAATTTGGCAAAGACTTCGGGACTGAAGATGCAAGGCAACTCAATACCCAATGTCTTGTTTACATGTTTTGGGCCGAAGAGCGCTAAAGTATAGCGGGCTGCATACGACGACAACATGAATTAATAGAGATAAGACCAACATTATGAGAATTAATGCAGTTGGCAATAACCAAATAAAAGTAGGAGAAATACTTCTACTAGATGTACAATCTTGCATATATTTGGGCAGTAATTTATATAAAGAGGGAGGAACAGAAAATGATATCAAAATAAGGATATTAAAAGCAAAAAGAGCTTTTGTTGCACTGGGAAACATATGGAAGTCAAAAGAAATTAGGTTAAATACAAAAATAAAAATGTTCAACTCCAATGTTAAGTCAGTCCTACTATAAAGTTGCGAAATATGGAGGACAACAAGATCTAATCATGAAGATACAGGCTTTCATTAATGGATGCTTACGCAGAATAAAAGGATGGAAATGATAAGATACAATTACTAACAGAATTACGGAAATGTACCAGTCAAATACCAGTGGATAAAGAGATACAGCGAAAACGATGGCGCTGGATAGGACCACACACTGCGGAAGCCAACTGAGAGTATTACACAACAGGTATTTTTTTGGAATCACTAGGGGAAAAGACAAAGAGGAAGACCAAGGAATTCTTGGAGAAGACAGACAGAAGCAGAGATAAAGATGATGGGGAAGACATGGAATGATCTTAAAAGAATGGCAAGAAACAGAACGACTTGGAAATTGTTTGTTGAAGACCTATGCTCCACAGGGAGCTGAAAGGTAGAAGAAGAATATACGACAACATGACGCATCTAATCCCATTTAGCGCTAATTTAAGACTAGACTATGAATAAGAGTAGTCATGGGTGGTGGCAGTGTTCTTTAGCGTTTGGCTTTTCGTGGCAAGGCGCTGTGTCGCTGAGTACGGGTTCGATCCTGCTTTGGTCCATATATTGTTCTTTGATTTATTTGTTGTTGATTATTTGTCATTTCCGAGTGTTGTAAACATACCTCTTCATCTGAATTGATTCGCTGATTATCGCCTCGGAAGTTTCCCTCTATAATAATATTCATTTATTATTATTTGTCTCCAGTAGGATAAGTACCGAGTATCTAATAGAGCAAGGTTTTCGTCGCGGTCTTTTAATTTCGTTTTCTAATGATCGCCAATATATAATGTGACATTATTGTGACGAAAGATCTAATGATCGATAATATTACTTTAGTATGTGACGAACTTCGCTGTTTACAAAAAGGTTTCACGAGTGCCGGTAACTGTGGGAGCTCACTGGTTAGTCAATTGATTAGGCTACGAAGGATAAGAGGTTTGTTCGATCCTGATCGACGGCTTCCAGGTTCACTCAGCCATAACTGGTACTGGATTTTCCAGAAAGAAATATAGTACTGGTATAATACCGACCACATAACCAAAAAGTAATGTATCAGAGGTCTGTATAAAAAATGTGGGCACTAACACAATATTCCTTATATGTTAGTACATGGCTCAGCTCTTTATTTCCTTCTCTCTCATGCGCCTATTGTTATGCGCCGATTTTCTATACGACCATGGTTGTTTCATTTTATTTCACTTTGTTTGGAAAGATTCTTGCAAAGGGTAAATAAGTTAAACGAAGTGCAGGCATACAAAGACTAAAGTGGACTGGCAATAACAAAAAAATGAAGAGACGTTATGACAACGAGTACCACGGAAGTAAGAGACGGAGCGAACTGGGCGTCCATGGTAGCCCACCTTCGATGAGGGAACGGCACAAGATTATGGTGATGATGTTTGGATGGTCGCCCGTGCGCTACCGGGGCCCGAAAGGGGAGTAAAGAATAGTGGCGCTGTACCCTACCAGGCATGTTCGTAAGAGGCGAGAAAGGAGGGTTAGGCATGGGACTGGCTATCCCATACTGTAGAAAAAATAAGTCGAAAAAACTTCACAAACATGGACAAGTCTAAGAGAGAAAAAGTTAATCCGCCATCCAGGAAGGAGAAGGGCTCTCTGTCTAAGAGACGTATGACGCAAGCCGGAGAAAACCGCAAGGAGTCCGAGTTGCCGAATTCTTGGAGAAGACAGATAGAAGCATAGATGAAGATGATGGGGAAGACATGGAATGATCTTAAAAGAATGGCAAAAACAGAACGACTTGGAAAGTGTTTGTTGAAGACCTATGCTCCACTGGGAGCTAAAAAGGTAGAAGAAGAAGAAGTTTGGATGGTGATTTACGATGTCTGATGTTTTGTAAAGAGACACTTTTGTTCCTTAACGAAAATGTTTTATACCGTGTACTCTTTGTTTGCTATAATAGAATATTAAACATTGGTAATCTCATTTGCTTGCATGTCTTTTGTAGAACGTTGCACTCATCACCATTCAGGCTTACCCCTTTCGCTTTCAAACTGCAAAGGGTTATTTAGGCGCAGAGTGCAAACGAGATCACCTGTTTTGTGGGTGTGTGTGTGTGTTTTGTGGTCATTATCGTAGAGGACTAGGCATTGAATCCCCACTTCCAAGAGACCAGGGAGAGTAAATTCACGAAGAAAGCACGAATCGATTTCTGAAAAGTTCTCACCGAATACAGTATTAGACTTCCACAGGGAGGCAAAGTCGCTTCCCTGTGGCAGAGCTGGAAATTGTCAGCGACCCACAGCTGATGGCTTGCGACAGGATCGGTGAACCAGAACCACGCAGAACCTACTCCACCTCTCCATAGTGCCTCCAGTAACAGACTAACCTGTCTAGTCTGGCCAAGCGAGTAGGGATTAAAGAGGAAAAAAACCCCGGTGCTGGGAAATAACATGCTGAGGTCGGATGTGTTGGGCCGAAAGGCGCAAATATCACAGTTTTAATACAAACCACAACACAACGCAGACACGCCCACTTAACGTCCTTATAAGGGCGGATAATGAAGAGGTGTATTCCATTAGTCATCGAGCGAACGCAAGGAAGACGTTCACTACTCTAGGATTTGATTTTGAGGGAGCTAGTTCTCTGAATCGTCATTATTTATCTTTCTTAACTTAAGGTCAGGTACACATTAAAAATAAAGAATATAGTATAATATATTGCATTCAGAAAATATGATTTGTATGTTTTGAATGTTTCTTTGAAAACTTAAGAGTACATCATTCATGAAATAAACACTGAACTATCGAGATGACGATCGTTGTACTGCTCAAGAAACTCGTGGACTCAGTTAACGACCAGTGTTATCACATTGGGAAGTGATAAGAAGACGTAACAATGGATGCTAAACAAACAACTTTAGCGTGCCTGTTTGGCATACAAGACGCCCAGAATTCGTTCAAGCTACCTTTTATTTGGTCTACGGTATCTAGGGACATAAAGAGGAATGTTAAGAGGTAGATAGTAGAGTATGTTGGAATGCTCAGATCAGCTGGATGCTGTGTGAGAGATTAATGCTTTAATTTTATTTAGGGATGAGGATTAGATTAGGGATCCTTAACATGGACCCCAATCAGTATCTACTGCTATTCATCTACCTCATCTTTTCATCTTTCTTCTTTTCTTTCTCTGATCCCCATTTTCCTTCAAATTTTTCTTTTCTTCTTCTAATATAATATTTACTTCCATACCCCGTTATACTATTTTCATTTTTTTTATTTTTATGTTTGCATTTGAGAGATCACCATGTAAACTATTCAACAAATACAGGTAGACTACGATATCCATACCTTTATGGGCTAAGATTGTGTGATTTGAATCTACAGCAATGACAGACACATGAGGGCATCGTGAATCCAAAGCGGATTAACTCGACGCGTGGCAAAACAACATCAATATTACATGCTCAATAGGTAGATGATAATGGAAGGTACACTAACTCTCAGTAATGACGCCTGCACCAGCTCAGCAGAACATGTAATTAAAGATTAAAATATCACCCTTTTTTTTTAGCTTGCTCGAATCTCGGTTGGAACGAAGTACATTACGACAGAGAAACGAGCGATTTATACGCACACTATTTTGTCTAGCAACTGGCTTATCGCTCACAAGAAGCTATCGAAAATGTTTTTTTTTTTCAGGAGAGAAATAAATTAATAGTCATTTTCTTTGACTTTTCTCGTGTCTTTGATACATTCTGGAAGGAAGGACTAAAGCTGAAAATACTGTAAGCATTGAGTCACACAACATATATGCTCCTGGATCAAAGACTACCTATTCCAAAGAACCATCAGAAAGAAAAGAAACAATCATGTCAGCAAGTTAGGTCACACTGTAGGAAGCCAGTAGTGGGGTGTGATAAACACTCCAAGGTATGGTGACAGCTTTACAAGGAAGGAACACAACACAATACTGACATTTCGGCCTGTGGCCTTCTTCAGAATACAAGGACAACGACAACAAACGGTGAAGCACAATTATCTATAGCTACATGTTAGATGATCAAGTGGAGAGAGAGGTGGACAGAGAGAGGAAAGTAAGATGTCGAAATAAGAAAGGAGAAAGAGATGTGTGTGCTACATAATTGGAGGTAGGATGAGTGTAGAGATATATAAAATAGAAAGATTAGAAAATGAGAAAGAGCTCGAGACTAAAGAACAGAGCGTAAATAGTAAAAAGTGAATAATGTATCATTAAAAGTATATAGCATCTTCGTTCTTTTCTAATACACCGATGACGTAAAAAAATTCTACCACCAACATGTTCCAAAAAGCTTCTTCGCGAAGGATTTTGTCATCGACATCCTTGGGGCTCGTTACTATACCTCTTATCACCCCCCTAACAAATTAATTAACTAACAAATTAACTAACTAACTAATTAATTAACTAACTAACTAATTACCTAGCTAACTGACTGACTTACTAACTATTTAACCAACTAACCAATTAACTAAACTAACCCTTTTCAGCTATGAGCTGTTGCAGCCCACACTCCTTGCCTAAAGGTGCATGCGCTCCTCTATTGTCGTCGCAAGGTGTTGTTAATTTGGAGGTGATTGGGATAGTTCAGGAATGTTTTTTGTTCGCATCACTCACAGGAAGAGACAGCTCAGTGTGTTCATTAGCAACAGATCGTCACCTGTCACCAGATTATGGTGTGTGCATTCGCAAGTACTCGGTCAACTTTGTAATCACTCTTCTGTCAAAAGCGGGAGCCGCGATAGCTCAGTGGTTAGTGAACTGGACTACAAAGGACAAAAGGGAGGGTTCGATCCCAACCGACGGCTTCGGGTTCTCCCAGCCTTTAATGGGTACCGGATTTTTTTTTCTAGGAAAGTAAAGTGGCACGGGCGTAATACCGACCACATTACCCCAAAAATCATGTGCAGAAGGTCTGTAAAATTTATGGTCACTAACACCATATTCCCTATACGCCACATGGCGTGACGGGGGCACTTTACTTTTTTTTCTGTCAAAAACACCAATGTTGTGTGCATTGATGAAATATATGGCACTGCTGCCATTAAGGGTCTTTCATAAAAGACAGAGCATGACTAAAGAAGAGCACAGAGGACAGTATAGAGAACGATAAATGCATTGATGGACGGCTAAACCCAAAACCCCTTACCAGCTATTCGGCTGAAAATGGCCAATGACTCATAGCTGACTGCGACAAGATAAGTGAGTGAAAAGTATTCAAGATCCTACTCCCCATCCTCATGGCCAAAGAAATAAGGAAAGACATCCCGGTACTCAAAATTGCTTGCTATTGTCGGATAGTGTGGACCGATATTCACAAAATAGAGCAGCTTGTTGTAAACGACAACAGAACACAAGTACGCCCATTAAAGGCCGGAGGACAAAGAGGACACGTTTTTGAACATACGTGCAGGAAGATATTTATGAGTTAATAGACTCGTAGATTTAAAAACAAACAAAAGTGTTTAAAACTACTCCTAGTGTTTCTGGAGATCACATGACGGCTTTGACGTAGCCAATTTTGTGTTTGTATATTGAAATTAGTTGGCGTTATTGCGGACATTGTGTCCTTTGTTAGCGAGAAAACAGCGCTCTCGAAACAAACTGAAGATCAAAAGAAAGTCTATTTTATTGATTAGTTTTATTTTTATAGACCGATCTCCCCTTACTCTCTTCCTTCATTCAGCCCCCCACACAGACGTTTATAATCAAAGAAAAGAATGCTTAATGTTGTTAGGGGAAAAAACAAACACACACGTACACGCAATTAATGGGACAACGTTGTCGAAAACAGAATGGGTTGAAAGCATTTAGCGGATCTAAGTTGACTGCATGCATCAAGATTTATAAACCAGGAATTATCGAGATCCTACGCCCACACCGCCAAAATGATTCTAAAAGTAGATATACCATCATCATCGTCATGCCGCATGTCCTTTTCAGTATGTTGCATTTACCACATCCCGTCTGAAAGAATATCTGTCTCTAGCCAGATCTCCCACTTCTTCTGTTGTCACGTTCAAGGGCTCCTTGATGTCTTGAAACCACATTCTTCATTGTCTGTCTCCGATGTGTCGTCAGAAACCATACCTTCCATGATTGTTCTTTCCAATCTGCTGTGTCTTTTGACGTGGTCATATTATTTTAATTTCCTCCGTAGAATGGTGTTTATCAGCCAGTTATTTTTAATGTTTAAAACCGTTAAATATATCTTAATTGCTCTTTTTCATTATCCAAGGTATCTTAATGGCTTTTCTGTAGCATTTTGTTTTCAATGAATCGATTTTATTACTTGTTCTTTACAAGATTGGGAGCAGCGATAGCTTAGTGGTTAGTAAACACGACTACAAAGGACAAGAGGTAGTGTTCGATCCCAACCAACGGCTTCCGGGTTCACCCAGCTTTAATGGGTACCTGATTATTTTCAGGGAAAATAAAGCGGCACGGGCGTAATACCGACCACATTACCCAAAAAAATAATGTGCCGAAGGTCTGTAAAATATATGGTCACTAACACCATATTACTGGACTACAAAGGACAAGGTGTAGGGTTCGATCCCAACCGACGGCTTCCGGGTTCACCCAGCCTTAAATGGGTACGGGGTTTTTTTCTGGGAAAGTAAAACGACACGGGCGTAATACCGACCACATTACCTCAAAAATCATGTGCTGAAGGTCTGTAAAATTTATGGTCACTTACACCATATTCACCATACGACACTTGGCGTGACTTTACTTTTACTTGCAAGATTGTCCAAGTAGGCTACACGTTCTTGCGCTGTAGGTAGAGAAGAAGCGCGAAGTCAACACAGGAATCGTTAGAATGGAATGTTAGTCGTCGGATTATCCTCATCGCACACCGAACAACTGTCCATAAGTGCTCACATCTCGTCAGCAAATCTGCAGAGTGAAACGACTGAAAGAAAAAAAAACTATTCTGATTGACAGGTCTTCCCCTGATCTCGCTGTATTGAGGTTAAGCAACATCCGTCAAGATCTGAGAGTCACACCAAGGCTGAACATCGTTGAAATCTTTAGCTCGCCCAACTTCTGTTAGAACGTTACAGATATACGATCTGTCCATCTCAAGGTTACAACGTCTACCAGCAAGGTGTTGACTGATCAGTATAATGGCGACAAGCGTTGTGCGTACAAACCGGGATTTAAAACGATCAAGCTGAATGTCCTATTATATGGCTGTGAAACATGGAGAACAACAAAATGACAAAAGTGAAGATACAAACCTTCATTAATGGATGATTGCGCAGAATAAAAGGATGGAAGTGGCAGGACAAAATCACTGACATAGAATTATGAAAAAGTACCAGTCAAATACCAGTCGATAAAGAGATACAGCGAATACGATGGCGCTGGGTAGAACACACACTGCGGTAGCCAACTGAGAGTATTACACAACATGTCCTTTTCTGGAATCCCCAAGGAAAAAAGACAAAGAGGAAGACCAAAATATTCTTGGAGATGACAGATGGAAGCAGAGATGAAGATGATGGGAAAGACATGGGGGTGATCTTAAAAGAATGGAAAGAAACAGAACGGCTTAGAAAGTGTTTTTTGAAGACCTATGCTCCACAGGCAGTTGAAGAAGAGGAAGAAGAAGAAGCTGAATGTGTTTGGCTGAAACATACTACCTATAAAATACGAAGCAACACAGCAACGACCATCATGCATATTCAAGGGCGGAAACCAAGAGGAGTAATTGTCGAGCAAGCTCTGAAGAAATGAAAGAAGATAACCAATGAAAATTAAAGACAAACCCACAATCTGTGACATGCACTCTTATATCCGCCCCTGTATTAAGCTCGATGTATGCCATTCTAAACATGTTTACCTGTATTAAAAGACACAATGGGCGTGGCATCAGAACAGAAATAATAACCGACTGTAGGTGAGAAGACAATATATCGCGTTTCGTGTTTCACAGCAGTTAAAATACAATTATATTTTTCTATCGTCCTGTAGAATAATGTGAAAAATGGCAGTAATAATATGCTTCTAACAACAAAGGCTAATTATGGCGTCTTTTATTATTATTATTATTTTTAAATTGACTGCTTTGATTATATTTTTATATTACTAACAATTTAATATAATTTTCTCTTTAGTTTGTTTGATCCGTAGTGAAAAACAAACAGCACATTGCTTCAAGGCTTCTTTAGCCTAAGTCTAACCGTTGCTCGCAGACAGTTTGTCCTTGTATAACAAGACAGGCACTGACTGGGGGCTGCGATAGCTCAGTGGTTAGTGAACTGGACTAAAAAAGGACAAGAGGTAGGGTTCGATCCCAACCGACGGCTTCGGGTTCACCCAGCCTTTAATGGGTACCGGATTTTTTTTCTGGGAAAGTAAAGCGGCACGGCGTAATACCGACAACATTACCCCAAAAATCATGTGCTGAAGGTCTGTAAAATGTATGGTCACTAACACCATATTCCCTATACGCCACTTGGCGTGACTGGGGAACTTTACTTTTTTTTTACTATAAAGTCGCTGTTCTGTGAACATTTTTTTTTTAAATTACGGGAAATTGTAACGTAAATTTGTATTATTCATCTAGACACTATTGTTCTTCGCTGGCTTGTATTGGGTAATGTGGTTGCTCACATGATGAATTTGTATCTACAGCATGTGCCTGGAAATGCCAGCACAAATCGTCGAATTATTTCTTTACTATATTTGCCACCATTACGGAAGACATGTTCAAATAAAAATACGCTCGTTTTCAATGTCTAACACCATTTCCTTTTAGCAAAGAAACCGTGAATATAATATTAATATAACCGCTTGTTGTCTTATACTGCAGATGGGATTGAAGATGCAGAAAATCGGTGACGTAATTTCGAAAATATTTGTCCATTTACTGCACAACGACTTTATATAAACCCTGTATAAGTCTTCTTTGCTATTATTCGCATTTTTCTTACTATTTCCCAGCACATTGTGCGTTTAACGTCATTGTTCACATGATGAATTTCTTTGATTTACGCCTTGCAACTTCTCGTGGCACAAAGGGCTGTAAACACACTCTGCCAACGACACGGTTCGGCCCGGATCTGCGCTATTATCTCAACCTCAGCCCACTACTCTCCCGCGGCCTAACTTCTGTCTCGACTATTCTTCTTCAGATCTGTTTTGGTCTTCCAAAGTTCCTATCTCCTTGTTGATTCCATTTCATTGATTCTGTTGTAATAGCACTTAGTGGTCTTGCCAATGTGTGACCAATCTGTCCCCATTTATTTATTTTTTATTTCCGTTTCTGTTGGTATCTGGGCAGTTCTTTTCCGAAGGTTTCCATTTGCAGTAAAGGTCAAGGTAAAATACAAGACATGAATGGGCGTCCAAGCACGCGAGTTTCCACACATATGTGCTCACCGCCCATCCAGAAGTGTTTGGAGACATCTGGGTAGTGTCGCCTCAAGCATCGAAACTCACGATGCGAGGCAGCATTTCTCACCTTCCCAGAGTAATACCCTGAGACCCATTTCTGCCAGCGGCTGGGTCGACCGAGGGGGTATTTTTTTTTTTCAAATCAGGAGTAAAATTCACACTGCTTCCAGCGGGAATCGAACACGGGTTGTCCGAACGTCGGTAGCCGAGTCGGTTGGTTTCCCCAACCAAGCTACCAAGGCCCCCACATTTATAGTTTTATTGCCCATCTAATATTAAGACTCCTGTGTGTTACCGGGACCTCATTATGAGGGAAGTAAAGAATAGTGACACTGTGACCTTCCAGGCATGTTGTAAGAGGCGACTAAGGAGGTTGATCGATGGCTTGATGAGCTGTCATTGTAAAAAGTATTGTTATGGAAACAGAGCCATAGATTTTGGAAGCAGTGATCTCTGCAATATGTGCAATTTTGGCACGCACGGTTTCTGTTTTTTTTAGATTGTGGTTCTGCCCTATGTGCCATCTTCGGCTCGAAAGGCCAATAGATAGATAGATAGAATATTAACAATCTGCTATACATAAACGCGATCATTCATATGCTTGTTCATACCGAAACACTTGTACAAATCTATCTCCAAATTCACCTTCTATTCTAAAAGTAACATTCTACCCACTTGACGAAGTCCGTTCCTGATATATTTTAATGTCGTCATCGAGTAAAGTATCAGACTTAACTGTTCCTGCTTCACAGACTTTTGAGTCTAGTTGGCTGCGTGGCAGTGTGCCAAGCGTTCGGCTTCTCGTGGCAAGGCGCGGTGCCACTGAGTACGGGTTCGATCCCACTTCGGACCATATATTGTTCTTCGTTTTTTTTCTATTGTTGTTTGTCTGTCAATTTTTCCGAGTGCTAACACATACCTCTTTGTTCTATTATTCCCTATTATCGTTCCCCATATAATAATATTTATGTATTACTTTTGAGAGGTGATGAGCCAGTGATCTACCTCGCTGTCACTTACCTTCCTTAGCACGTTGAACCAGGAACCAAGAGCTCTACAAGAACCTTACTCTCTCCTTTGATATTATCCGTTACCTTTATCTCTGTACGCAATCGTCTTCTTTGTCGTCTTCTTATTTTCTTTCTACGATCGTAACCCTTTATCGACATTTCTATGTTTATAAATAATATCAATAAAGTAGTAATGTAATAATTGAAAACAATAATAAAATAGTGATGTAACAATAAAAAATAATAATACAATCAAAATAATAAGGCAGTCATATAATAATTTAAAAAATATGAATAAAGTGGTAATATCATAATTTAAAAACTATTAATAAAGTGGTAATATAATAATTTTAAAATAATAATACTTTTAAATTCATGCTTTGAAATTATCTATGATAGTATTTTTTTGGTCAAACTTACTTTATCTTTCAGTAGAATACACAGAGGTAACAAATAACGTGCTTTGTCAGCAGTACAAAATAAAAAAAAAAAACAACTAAACACAAGCTTATCAACTATCAAGAAACGTGACGAAAACAACAGAGATAAAAAAAAAATAAAGACGGAAAGACGGATATATAAAAGCACTCCAATAAATAACAGCAGAACGGACTAGCCAAAGAGGAAAACGCCACAAACTATATTTCCTATCAACGCTGAAAGATAAATAAGGAAAGAAAGAAGAAAATTGTCTTTTGATAGTAAATGTTCGCCCCAACTTTCATTGTAATCCTTCGCTTTCTTTGAGGAAGAAAACCCCTTCTTCTTAAAACTTGCTTACAACCAATTCGGTAAAGAGGCCTCTCCTCTGCTTTATACCTCCCACGACAAACAATTACTTACCCATTTAAGCTGAGAGGCTAACTGTCAATCAAGGAAGCTCAATAGTTCAGGCCTGCCAGTCGACGCATACAACAAGACAAACAGCCCACTCAAAGCCAACAGGCGCCAGGTACGAGGAAAGAGGTCAGACTAAATAGTCGCACTTTACGATGACAAAAGAAACAGTTGATCTCACAGATAATTTCCGACAATGTGGTCACACACACAATATAGAGAATATGAAAAATAAGGCCAAATTTGCTTCATTATAACAAAGCGGGTTTCCCTATTGAGGTCTACAGTCGGATACAAGGAAGTAACAATCCCAGATTTCCCCAAAGAGCAGTATTTCTTGATTATGTCACAGCTGCTATTTTTAATATAAAAAACAGACATTTAAGTTCTATCTCTCTGTCTGATGCCTTAGTTCGGTTGATAATCAAACATCTCTCTCTCTCTCTCTCTCTCTCTCTCTCTCTCTCTCTCTCTGTGTCTCTGCGATTAGGACTCAATCAGAGTAGGATTCCAGACTCTCACATGAAGTCGGCTGTCAGGTTAGTACATGAAGTGTTGTTCACAATTTTCTTAAATTCTTCAATGTTTTCTGACACTTTTTGTGTCAGTAATTAGCAGAAAAGCTGGGATATTTGCACATTTCGGCCCACCACATCCGCTTGATATATGGGAGTTTTTATACGGGATTGCCTTTCCCTCTTCGATACCTGCTTGCTTGGCTGGACTGGTTAGTACGTGTCCAGAGGCACCAGTGAGAGGGTCAATATTAGCGCTGACGTTCGCCGATCCTGACGAAAATCGTCAATTCTAGATCGCTGACCGCTTTCATCCATGTTGTTACAGGCAGCCACACGGAGCTAATGTTACATGCTGTCATACGGAGCTAATGTTACAGGTTGTCACACGGAGCTAATGTTACAGGCTGTTATACGGAGATAATGTTACAGGTTGTCACACGGAGCTAATGTTACAGGCTGTCATACGGAGCTAATGTTACAGGTTGTCACACGGAGCTAATGTTACAGGCTGTCATACGGAGCTAATGTTACAGGTTGTCACACGGAGCTAATGTTACAGGCTGTCATACGGAGCTAATGTTACAGGTTGTCACACGGAGCTAATGTTACAGGCTGTCATACGGAGCTAATGTTACAGACTGTCATACAGAGCTAATGTTACAGGTTGTCACACGGAGCTAATGTTATATGCTGTCATACGGAGCTAATGTTACAGACTGTCATACAGAGCTAATGTTACAGGCTGTCACACGGAGCTAATGTTACATGCTGTCATACGCAGCTAATGTTACATGCTGTCATACGGAGCTAATGTTACAGGCTGTCACACGGAGCTAATGTTACATGCTGTCATACGGTGCTAATGTTACAGGATGTCACACGGAGCTAAAGTTACATGCTGTCATACGCAGCTAATGTTACATGCTGTCATACGGAGCTAATGTTACAGGCTGTCACACGGAGCTAATGTTACATGCTGTCATACGGAGCAAATATTACATGCTGTCATACGGAGCTAATGTTACATGCTGTCATACGGAGCTAATGCTACATACAGACTGTCACACGGAGCTAATGTTACAGATTGTCACACGAAGCAAATGCTACATACAGACAGCCACACGGAGCTTATGTTACAGACTGTCACACGAAACAAATGCTACATACAGACAGCCACACGGAGCTTATGTTACAGACTGTCACACGAAGGAAATGTTACATACAGACAGCACACGGAGGTAATGTTACAGACTGTCACACGAAGCAAATGTTACATACAGACAGCACACGGAGGTAATGTTACAGATTGTCACACGAAGCAAGTGTTACATACATACTGCCACACGGAGCTTATGTTACAGACTGTCACACGAAGCAAATGTTACATACAGACAGCACACGGAGGTAATGTTACAGACTGTGACAAGGAACGAATACCTACAGTCTTGCTATGTTATTGTTGACTTGATCCCTATATATTATTAATTACTTGGTAGAGCGATGCTTTTGAATACACATTGTTATGACGCGAATGGAAGAACAAATAATCTGATAGCCAGAGAGTTATTAAAGACTCATAGTTTGTGAACCAGACCTAAGAAGACCCTAATCCAGTTTCAAGTTGTCTTTACTGTAAACGTTTTCACACGGTGATCAAGAGCCTAGGTTTACAAACTGCAGATAAACCCGGTTAAATAATATCGTGGGTGTATATTGGATGTACCGGAAGTGCAGATATTGTATCCTCAGGATAGGATCTTTTAGGGAAGAATTTTTTGTCCCTTTTGTTTCTTCTTCTAGCTCGAAGTACAACTACCTGGGACATACCAGTGATGGAAAATGTACAACTGAAATAAATAAAAGAATAGGAATGGCAAAAGTTAATTTTAATGCCATGAAAAATATACTAACATCAAAACAAATAACACCAGGGCTGAAACTAAGAATAGCAAAATGTTACATCTTCTCAATATTCCTGTATGGTGCAGAAACATGGACATTAGACCAGAAAACAGAACAGAAAATTGAAGCCTTTTAAATGTGGATTTATAGAAGAATAGGTAGAATTGGATGGAAGGAAATGAAAACAAACGAAAAAGTTTTAAAACAACTAAAAATGAAAAAAAGAACTACTTAACACAATTCAAACAAGACAAATTAAATTTTTTGGTCATGTTAAAAGACACAACAGTCCAATAAAAGTAATATTAGAAGGGAAAATACAAAGTAAAAAAGGCAGAAGAAGACCAAGACTAACATGGACGAGTAACATCAAAAGATGGACAAGTCAGCTTATGGCAATCTGCACCATCAAAGCAAGAGACAGAGCAGAATGGCGCTCCATGGTAGCCAACCTTCGTTGCGGAGAGGGCACTCAATGATGATGAGTTCGAAATTATTATTATATATATATATATATATATATATATATATATATATATATATATATATATTATTTTAAATACATATTTGTATGTGTGTTGTATGTTTGTTCCAGATGAAGGCCTATTGAACCGAAACGACGTTCTGGTTTGTGTTGTCCGCTTGTTACGTGAAACTTTAATCATAACGTTTTTAAAAAAATATATATATATCTTCTTTTTTTTCATTTCTATTCAGGATAGTGTGGCATAACGCAGCAAAAACAAACATGAATTTTAAGACCAACAATAAATCAAAAATGATAAATTAAACAAGAAATCCAATAAAGTTGTGTGTTGTACACAGGTACAGTTAGAGACAATAAACAACACGGACAAAATTTTACATTTTCTTGAAATAAATTTAATGAACAAAAACAGAATACTTTTTTAAAAAATTAAACTTGTGCTAGTAAAAAGAAAAAGTAAAGTACCCCCGTTACGCCAAGTGGCGTATAGTGAATATGGTGTTAGTGACCATAAATTTTACAGACCTACGGCACATGATTTTTGGGGTAATATGGTCGGTATTACGCCCGTGCCGCTTTACTTTCCCAGAAAAAAATCCGGTACTCATTAAAGGTTGGGTGAACCTGGAAGCCGTCGGTTGGGATCGAATCCTACCTCTTGTCCTTTGTAGTCCAGTTCACTAAAAAATGAGCTGTCGCGGCTCCGAAAATTAAAGTACCCCCGTCACCCCACGTGGC
Organism: Megaustenia siamemsis; assembly: GCA_032433765.1. Classification (NCBI taxonomy): domain Eukaryota; kingdom Metazoa; phylum Mollusca; class Gastropoda; order Stylommatophora; family Ariophantidae; genus Megaustenia; species Megaustenia siamemsis. The sequence goes on along the minus strand of JAVIAB010000139.1, from coordinate 77,489,380 downwards.
GTATAGGGAATATGGTGTTTGTGACCATAAATTTTACAGACCTTCGACACATGATTTTTAGGGTAATGTGGTCGGTATTACGCCCGTGCCGCTTTACTTTCCCAGAAAAAAATCCGGTACTCATTAAAGGTTGGGTGAACCTGGAAGCCGTCGGTTGGGATCGAATCCTACCTCTTGTCCTTTGTAGCCCAGTTCACTAAAAAATGAGCTGTCGCGGCTCCCAAAATTAAAGTACCCCCGTCACCCCACGTGGCGTATAGGGAATATGGTGTTTGTGACCATAAATTTTACAGACCTTCGACACATGATTTTTAGGGTAATGTGGTCGGTATTACGCCCGTGCCGCTTCACTTTCCCAGAAAAAAATTCGGTACCCATTAAAGGCTGTGTGAACCCGGAAGCCGTCGGTTGGGATCGAATCCTACCCCTTGTCCTTTGTAGTCCAGTTCACTAACCACTGAGCTATCGCGGCTCCTTGTGCTAGGATAGAAGTAAATGGAGATATAATGTTATTGACCATATGTTGCCATGAATGTAACTGATTTTTAGATGATGTGGACAGTGTCACGTCATGTCAACTTTACTTTCCAGCAAGCCATTTTTAGAGGCTGTGTGGACCCCAAGTTTGTCGATCTGGAAAAAAAAATTCGCCACTTCTGGGAACCCGGACTTTTTTAATCTGGAAAAGAGACCATTATAGCTAAGTAAATATTAACAATAATTTATAATTCGCATGATAATTATTTCTGGTATTATTTTACTATATAATTGTCTCCCTTACTGTCATCTTACATTTTCCGCCTTTCATTTTACCCGATATTACTAAACTGGAATGATAGACGTTATAGTGAAGTAAAGCAAAAATAAAGCCTTAATTGCCAAAAGACAGAAGTAATGGTACAAAGAAAGAAAAAGACATCACTGCAGTGAACAATAAAAGCAAGTGGAACAATATTTAAACTGGGTAAATGAATTTAAATATCTGGGAACAATGTTAACTTCGGATGGTAGATGTACAACGGAGGTGAGATGCAGAATGGAACAGCCAAAAGCAGCTTTCCAAAAATGAGGAAGATACTGTGTAATCCATTTTTGACAATAGAAACACAAAAAAAGAGTTCTAAAGTGTTATGTAGAGCCAGTCTTAACATATGGATGTGAACCATGGACAAAAGGACAACAGACAGGAAAATCACTGGAGGCTGTAGAAATGTCGTTTTACAGAAAAATATTGAGAATACCATGGACAGCTAAGAAGAGTAATGAAGATGTTCTGAAAGAGGCCGAAGCAAAAAGAGAGCTGATTTTCAAAATTAGGAATAAACAATCAACTTTTTTTTTTATCATGCAATGAGAAGGGAACAACTGGAATATATTGTGACAACTGAAATAATTGAGGGACGAAGAGACAGGGAAGCAAAGACAAAAGATACCAGACAACTTAAGAGAATGACTTGACAGAAGGTCAACAACAGAAATGATAAATAGCTATTGAGATCGAAAGTTGTGCAGAGACATGACCACCTACGCCAGCAGGCATGATACTTGATGATTAGTAAACTGGTAACATTGTTAGTGCACACATGGAACTGAAAGTAAAGGTGATAGTGAAGGCGCTACATCCAACAACTGAGATGAGTCAACGACCCATCAGCTGACTGCATCTGTCACGACCGGCGAACAGTCAAAGCTGATTAAGACCTTCCTCCACTTCGCAATGTGCTCCATGAAACAACCTTGATAACACTCGGTGAAAAAAAAATCCACAAATAATCAACAGAAAAAAAACAAAACAAAACAAAGAACAATATACAGCCCGAAGCAGGCTCGAACCCGTACTCCTAGACACAGCACCATGCCACAAATAAAAACACGCTAGCCTAGTGGGCCGTGTGCTCTAGTGTTTGTTTCCCGTGGCAAGGCGCTGTTTCGATGAGTACCGGTTCGATCCTTCTTTGGGCTGTCTATTATTCCTTTTTTTTGTCTGTTGTTGATTATTTGTGAATTTGTTCATAGTGTTATAAACATACCTCTTACCCTGAAATGATTCGCTGTTCTACCTCCCCGGAAGTTCTCCTCCATAATAACATTCATTTATTATACCGCCCCGGAAGTTCTCCTCCATAATAACATTCATTTATTATACCGCCCCGGAAGTTCTCCTCCATAATAACATTCATTTATTATACCGCCCCGGAAGTTCTCCTCCATAATAACATTCATTTATTATACCACCCCGGAAGTTCTCCTCCATAATAACATTCATTTATTATACCGCCCCGGAAGTTCCCCTCCATAATAACATTCATTTATTATACCGCCCCGGAAGTTCCCCTCCATAATAACATTCATTTATTATACCGCCCCGAAAGTCCCCCTCCATAATAACATTCATTTATTATACCGCCCCGGAAGTCCCCCTCCATAATAACTTTCATTTATTATACCGCCCCGGAAGTCCCCCTCCATAATAACTTTCATTTATTATACCGCCCCGGAAGTCCCCCTCCATAATAACTTTCATTTATTATACCGCCCCGGAAGTCCCCCTCCATAATAACTTTCATTTATTATACCGCCCCGGAAGTTCCCCTCCATAATAACTTTCATTTATTATACCGCCCCGGAAGTTCCCCTCCATAATAACTTTCATTTATTATACCGCCCCGGAAGTCCCCCTCCATAATAACTTTCATTTATTATACCGCCCCGGAAGTCCCCCTCCATAATAACTTTCATTTATTATACCGCCCCGGAAGTTCCCCTCCATAATAACTTTCATTTATTATACCGCCCCGGAAGTTCCCCTCCATAATAACTTTCATTTATTATACCGCCCCGGAAGTCCCCCTCCATAATAACTTTCATTTATTATACCGCCCCGGAAGTTCCCCTCCATAATAACTTTCATTTATTATACCGCCCCGGAAGTCCCCCTCCATAATGACATTCATCTATTACACCGCCCTGGAAGTTCTCTCCCCCCCCCCCCACACACACACACACACACACTACCATAATAATATTCATTTATTTGTGTCTACCCACAAACAGGACTACTACGGACAAGGGGTAGGGTTCGATCCCAACCGACGGCTCCGGGTTCACCCAGCCTTAAATGGGTACCGGATTTTTTCTGGGAAAGTAAAGCAGCACGGGCGTAATACCGACCACATTACCCCAAAAATCATGTGCTGAAGGTCTGTAAAATATAGGGTCACTAACACCATATTTCCCTATACGCCACTGGCGTGACGGGGGGTACTTTACTTTTTTTTTTTTACCCACAAACAGGGTGCCCAGTTTGGCCAAGCGAGCAGGGCTCGAAGCGGGAAGGCGATCCGGCACTCACAAATGTCGTGGTGAAGTCGGATGTGTTTGGTTGAATGGCGCAAACAAACTACAATACAACGCATCTGCGGTTACTTAACGCCCTTTTACTTGTGGATGGCGGAGAGGGCTGTTCATTCCTCTAGTAACAGGCGTATGAGCGTCAGAAGAGGGGACGAAGGAATGAAAGAATTGGTGAAAGAATGGATGAAAGAATAGATGAAAGAATGGATGAAAGAATGGATGGAAGAATTGATGAAAGAATGGATGGAAGAATTGGTGAAAGAATGGATGAAAGAATGGATGAAAGAATGGATGGAAGAATTGGTGAAAGAATGGATGAAAGAATGGATGGAAGAATTGATGAAAGAATGGATGAAAGAATTGATGAAAGAATGGATGGAAGAATTGATGAAAGAATGGATGAAAGAATGGATGGAAGAATGGATGGAAGAATGGATGAACGAATTGATGAAAGAATTAATGGAAGAATTGGTGAAAGAATGGATGGAAGAATTGGTGAAAGAATGGATGAAAGAATGGATGGAAGAATTGGTGAAAGAATGGATGGAAGAATTGGTGAAAGAATGGATGAAAGAATGGATGGAAGAATGGATGGAAGAATTGGTGAAAGAATGGATGGAAGAATTGGTGAAAGAATGGATGAAAGAATGGATGGAAGAATGGATGAAAGAATGGATGAAATAATGGATGAAAGAATGGATGGAAGAATGGATGGAAGAATGGATGAAAGAATGGATGAAAGAATTGATGAAAGAATGGATGGAAGAATTGGTGAAAGAATGGATGGAAGAATGGATGAAAGAATGGATGGAAGAATGGATGAAAGAATGGATGAAAGAATGAAAGAAAGAATGGATGAACGAATGGATGGAAGTATGGATGGAAGAATAGATGAAAGAAGTATGTAAGAATGGATGGAAGAATGGATGAAAGAATGGATGTAAGAATGGATAGAAGAATGGATGAAAGAATAGATGTAAGAATGGATGAAAGAATGGATGTAAGAATGGTTGGAAGAATGGATGAAAGAATGAATAAAAGAATGGGTGAAATAATGAATGAAATATTGATGAAAGTACATAAAAGAATGATGGAAACAATGAATGTAACAATAAATGTAACAGTGGAGGAAAGAATGAATGAAAGAATGGAAAAGTAAGAACCAAAAAGAAGTAGATATGGAAATAGGTTTCTGTGCAGCAAAAGTGTGAAGTAAATCAAGAAAAACTTCACCCATAAATAAATAAACTTAAAGAAAAATAAAGATGTACATTATATATAAAATACCAAGAAAAGAAATAGGAATCAAGGCTCAAGGAATTTAATTAAAAGGGATTCAAAATAAAGCAAAGCGAAAATTAAAAGGAATTTCTAAAAGCAAAAGTGATCTACAATATCTCGGGAATTAAATGTAAATAAAAACAACAAATGAAGTCAAATGTAATACACCAGTAATTCCAGTCATCAATTTGTGGAGAAATCATACCATAGAACAAGAGTGGAGGCATTCCTGTGTGGGCATTGAATCGTCACATTTAGCTACTTTCAGCGTGCTTCATCATTCTTAGAAGTATTCAGCACTGGAAGATATGAATTATTTCGTCGACGCGTGGAGATAGTTTTCGACAAACTTGAAAATAAAGACGTTTTATGACAGAGATTCTCAAATTTGAAAAGAATAGTCCTATAGAAGACGCAAGGATTCTTTCAGTACGGTAGCTTTTTATTAATACAGTGGAAGGGATTCAGAGAAAAAATGTTTCATGTTGTTAAGAATAAATCTACATATTGATATTTATCTGGCATATATCATATTATCATATTATAGTGAAGTAAAGCAAAAATAAAGGACTCAGCCTTAATAGCAAAAAGACAGAAGTAATGGTAACAACAAAGAAAAAGACATCACCTCAGTGCAAAATAAAGACAAGTGGAACAATATTAAAACAGGTAAATGAATTTAAATATTTGGGAACTTTGTTAACCTCAGACGGAAGATGTACAAAATAGGTGAGATGCAGAATGGCTCAGGCAAAAGCAGCTTTCCAAAAAATGAGAAAGATACTATGAAATCCATTTTTGAAAATAGAAACAAGAAAAAGAGTTTTAAAATGTTATATATAGCCAGTCTTAACATATGGATGCGAATCATGGACAATAGGGCAACAGATAAGAAAATCACTGGAGTCTGTAGAAATGTGGTTTTACAGAAGAATGTTGAGAGTACCATGGACAGCTAAGAAGAGCAATGAAGAGGTTCTGAGAGAGGTCAAAGCAAAAAGAGAACTAATTTCCAATATCAGGAAGAGACAATCATCGTTTTTTTGCCATGTAATGAGAAGAGAACAACTTGAATATATTGTAACAACTGGAAAAATTGAGGGATGAAGAGATAGAGGGAAACAAAGAGAAAAAATAACAGACAGCTTAAGAGAATGGCTTGGCAGAAGGTCAACAACAGAAATGATAAATAGCTGCCTAGATCGAAAATTGTGGAGAGACATGATCACCTACGCCAGTAGGCACGGTACTTGATGATGATGATATAATATTAATTACCCCAAAAATCATGCGCCGAAGATCAGTAACATTTATGGTCACTAACACCATATTCACTATACGCCACTTGGCGTGACTGGGGTACTTTACTTTTTAAAAAAAAAATATACAGTATTATATATTAATTTTTAGATGATTGAACAAGGAATTAGATTTCACCAATACCAAGATGATACAAGAGATGTAAAATGAATATGGTTTGATGACGGTCACACACTAATCAAATTGAGAGTGACGCATCATGCGACGAAGCGTACGCGGCGGAAATCGGCATGGCGCACAGTGCGACGAAACCTACAGAAAGAGTTAGACAAGTCGGGTGATAAATCCGACTATTGTTTGAACCTCTCCTTTGACTCCATGCAGTTGTATTGTAATGTTTTGTCTCTGAGGTAATGTATCTTTGTTAGCAAGTCAAATAGCGAATGCTATTTATTTCCGCAGTTTAATTATTTAACCTATCATCAGGGTCCAACGAACTTTGACGAACTTTGTAGACATCACAGCCCTTGGACAGGAGGCGAAGGCGCGCCCCCCAGCACCAGAGCTGGAAGTTGTCAGCGACCCACAGCTGATGGCTTGCGCCAGGATTGGTGAACCAGAACCATCCAGACCCTGCTCCTCCTCTCCGTGGTACCTCTAGTAACAGACTAACCTGTTTAGTCTGGCAAGCGAGTAGGGATCGAAGAGGGAAGACAACCCGGTACTCAAACATGTCATGCTAAAGTCGGATGTGTTGGGCCGAAAGGCGCAAATATCACAGTTATACTGTAAACCACAACACAACGCAGACACGCCCACTTAACATCCTTTTAAGGGCGAATGATGACGAGGTACACTCCTTAAGTCATCGGGCGAACGCAAGCAAGCAGCCCTTCGACAATATTCGATGTTTCTAGCCAGATCTCCCACTTCTTCCGTTCAAAGTGTCTTTTAAGACTTGAAACTACCTTCTTCTTGGTCTGTCCTTATCTCGTCTCCCTGGAATTATGTCGTCCATTTTCGTTCTTTCCAGCCCGCTGTGTCTTTTTACGTAGCTTTTTTTTTTATTTTAATTTTCTCTGTAATATGTTTATAAACCAGTTCTCTCCAATGTTTAGGTCTTTTAATATCTCTTCATTGCTCTTTTTTTGTTATCAAAGGTATTTGAAGAATGTATCTATCGCATTCTGTTTTGAATGAACCAATTGTTTGTTTCGAAGATTGTCCACGATTCACAACAATATGTTGATATATCATCAGTTGTTTTATTGTCTCCATTGCTAGTACTGTGCCATATGATCTTCGTAGCATTTAATTTGTGTCTTGCTATTACTAGTCTTCTTTCAATCTACTTCTGACAGTCTCAAATGTTATATATTTAGCTCGTTTGTACATAAATGGGCGGACAACACAACTGAGTGCCCATAAAATATGTCATGGCAAATATAATATGGAAACGGGTTGGTCTCGAGGCAAGACGCCGGCCTGGAGACAGAGAGGTTGTGGGTTAAAATCCTGTCTATACCGGTTGGGATTTTTATTTATGATTCCTCTCTGTGGCAACCAGCCCTGGTCTCAGCAGTGAGGCCCGGCTTGAAACGTCAATTACTCATAAAAATATGAGTACCTCCAAAGTCGGAGTTATCTGCTTGTGCGGCGAGGGACGACTGTACACACGGCTGCCAGGGAAAAATGGATTAACACGCAAAATTCAGTTCATAGTCTCTAGGGACTTCGTCATAGGTAAAAGCTGGCGAACGAAAAAAAAAAATATGGGAACGAACATTATATTTTCTAAATCCACAATACAGGAGTGGTACGTTTCTTTCACCTTTCCTTCGTTTCACCCATGACTTTGTTGTAATATGTCCACGGAATTCTCTTAATCTTTTTCATTTGTTTTTCTTTTTATTCTGCACCGGTCTGCGATGGCTTCTTGTTTGTTTTCAGCTGCTTCTCGTTCTGTCCATAATTTGTACCAAAAAGACTGTGCAGCGTTTTGATCACTGTATCGCCCATATCGTGTGATTATTTATTTCACTTCTTTTAAATTTATTGGCGTGGTTAATCAGTTTACAACGATAAGTTTATTAAACCAAGAAGTCATCAACGATAAGTTTATGGAACTAAGAAATCTGTAACGATAAGTTTATTAAACCAAGAAGTCTGTAACGATAAGTTTGTGGACCTAAGAAATCTGTAACGAGACGTTTATGGAACCTTGAGGTTTGTAACGAGACGTTTATAGAACCTTGATGTTGGTAACGAGACGTTTATGGAACATTGATGTTTGTAACGAGACGTTTGTTGAACCAAGAGGTTTGTAACGATAAGTTTATGGAACCTTGAGGTTTGTAACGAAAAGTTTATGAAACAATGAGGTTTGTAACGAGATATTTATGGAACCTTGAGGTTTGTAACGAGACGTTTGTTGAACCAAGAGGTTTATAACGAGACGTTTGTTGAAGCAAGAGGTTTGTAACGATAAGTTTATGGAACCTTGAGGTTTGTAACGAGATGTTTATGGAACCTTGAGGTTTGTAACGATAAGTGTATGGAACCTTGAGGTTTGTAGCGAGACGTTTGTTGAACCAAGAGGTTTATAACAATAAGTTTATGGAACCTTGAGGTTTATAACGAGACGTTTGTTGAACCAAGAGGTTTGTAACGAGACGTTTATGGATCCTTGAGGTTTGTAACGATAAGTTTATGGAACCTTGAGGTTTGTAACGAGACGTTTATGGAACATTGATGTTTGTAACGAGACGTTTGATGAACCAAGAGGTTTGTAACGATAAGTTTATGGAACCTTGAGGTTTGTAACGAAAAGTTTATGAAACAATGAGGTTTGTAACGAGATATTTATGGAACCTTGAGGTTTGTAACGAGACGTTTGTTGAACCAAGAGGTTTATAACGAGACGTTTGTTGAACCAAGAGGTTTGTAACGATAAGTTTATGGAACCTTGAGGTTTGTAACGAGATGTTTATGGAACCTTGAGGTTTGTAACGATAAGTTTATGGAACCTTGAGGTTTGTAGCGAGACGTTTGTTGAACCAAGAGGTTTATAACAATAAGTTTATGGAACCTTGAGGTTTGTAACGAGACGTTTGTTGAACCAAGAGGTTTGTAACGAGACGTTTATGGAACCTTAAGGTTTGTAACGAGACGTTTGTTGAACCAAGAGGTTTGTAACGAGACTTTTGTTGAACCTTGAGGTTTGTAACGAGACGTTTGTTGAACCAAGAGGTTTGTAACGAGACTTTTGTTGAACCAAGAGGTTTGTAACGAGACGTTTATGGAACCTTGAGGTTTGTAACGAAAAGTTTATGGAACCTTGAGGTTTGTAACAATAAATTTATGGAATCAAGAAGTCTGTATCGATAAGGTTGTGGAACTAGATGTTTTGTAGCGAAATGTTTATGAAATCGAATGTGTTGTAACGATAAGTTTATGGAACCAAGAGGTTTGTAACGATACATTTTTGTTACTTATCAATGTAAACTACTTCGTCAGCCGCAGTTTTATCTCTTTACGGAATTTGCACAGTGTTTTGTTCGTCTTAGGCTGATTTTACTAGAGTAATCAGAAATCGAAAGGGAGCGAAATTGTGTGTACGACATTTTTTGTGTGCTACGTCATCGTAATGGTTCATCGTAAATCCCTAGACCGGCCGTACGCTAATCTTACGGTCTGTTGTTTGATGTGCGACGGGGATAATCTGACGACTAACTGTGTGTTTATATGTTCGGAATTGGAGTCAACAACGAAGGCCTAACATCATCAAGCGCTCTACATTAAAAAAAAAATATGACGATCTTCATTTTCAAGAGGACGGGAACTCCCGGTACATGGTGGATAGGCGGCGGGAACAATTGAAGGCTATGCATGAAAAGTGTTCCTTGTTGCAGTTTCCTCATATTCCAAGTCCAGCTTGTTTCAGGAGCTACTGAGTTAAGTGCTCTGTGCACCGTGAGCTGTGTGTCTCATCCGTTTTTATCATGTTTCGATATTCCAATTGATTTCGATGAATGATGATATCGTATGAAAGGGAACAGTTGGCTGTGTTCACTTTCTGCGCGGTTTCGTCTTATGTCTTTTGGCGTGTGCTGAGACTGCTATGATGCGGACTACAGTTACCTTTCTTTGTTTGGGAGATGAGATTCGGATGATTACGCTGGCACGGCGGTTCAGCAATTATGGATTTTAGTTCGTTTGCAGTGATACCAGGGAATTCCATAACCAAATAACCAAATAACATTTTTGGAGCCAAGAGGTCTGTAACGAGACGTTTATGGAACCTTGCGATTTGTAACTATAAATACGTTTACAGAACCAAGAGATTTGTAACGATAAGTTTATAGAACAAAGATGTTTGTAACTATAAATAAGTTTACAGAACCAAGAGATTTGTAACGATAAGTTTATAGAACAAAGATGTTTGTAACTATAAATAAGTTTACAGAACCAAGATATTTGTAACGATAGGTTTATTGAACGAAGATGTTTGTAACTGTATGTTTAAGAAACAAATAGGTTTGTAACTCTACTTTTAAGGAGCACAGAAGCCTCTACTTTTAAGGAACAAAGAAGTCTGTAAAGATAAGTTTATAGAACGAAAGGCTTCCCGGAGCAAGTTTGTGTGACCAAAAGTGTGGGCTATAATATTAAATGTGTATCTCAAGAAGTGGAGGCGAAGGCGCACCTCACAAGAGCAGAGCTGGAAGTTGTCAGCGACCCACAGCTGATGGCTTGCACTAGGATCGGTGAACCAGAACCATCCAGACCCTGCTCTTCCTCTCCGTGGTGCTTCTAGTAGCAGACTAGCTTGTCCAGTCTGGCCAAGCGAGTAGGGGTCGAAGAGAGAAGACAACCCGGTAATTAAAAATGTCGTGCTGAAGTCGGATGTGTTGGGCCGAAAGGCGCAAATGTCATAGTTATACTGCAAACCAAAAAACAACGCAGACACTACCACTTAACGTCCTTTTAAGGGCGGATGACGAAGAGGTGTACTCCTTTAGCCATTCGGCTAACGCAGACAAGCATCAAGAAGTTACTCATGATGAATGTATGGAGTGATGAAGAAACTGGGAACAGAAATGTTTTATTTACATGGCCCCTATATGGCCCTTTTCGCCTTGTCAGACGTTCTAGTGGAGGCTATTGTATTTTTTTTTCTGAGGTTTTGTTTTTGTCAAACAGCTTCTCTCGTGGCTAATTCTACCAATGTTTGACAAACACACACGGCCCCCAGAATAAACAGGTCAGGCCCACTTATCCACAAAGCTTTCCATCCTTTTTATGAGTCTTTTCTCTTCTAAGTTTTGCCTCAGCACAGTCTCAAATGATGTTATACCGTTCCTTATACATGCTCTCGATAATGTGCGATTACACGACAGATGTTCCCAGTCATTTTCACAAATGGAGAAGTCATTCAGAGATGATTTACATATATCTCTATATCATAGTTTAAGTCTGCCGATTTGCTATTTTCCGTGTGTTAGTTCACCAAATAGTATTTGCTTGTGAGTCATGGCCACTGATAATAAATCATCAATATTGTAGCAATGGTAAATGAATTGCTCCAACAGTGCAAAGGCTTCACGATTTTGACGGTGCACACTAAAAGCAAATTCATCATCATCATCATGTGCCATACCGGTTGGCGTAGGTGATCATGTCCCTCCACAATCTTCTATCTACAGTGCATCGTATCAGTTCTGTTTTTGACTGTTTTCCATGCCATGACACCAAGCTATCTAGTATTTTCTCTCTTTGTTGTCTGCGATCTCTCTTTCCTTTTATTTTGCCAGTTGTAACCAAGTATTCCAACTTTCCTCTTTTCATGATGTGCCCGAAAAATGTTGATTGGTTCTTTCTGATGTTTTTTAAGAGCTCCCTTTTTGTGTTGGCCTCTTTGAGAACTTCCTCATTGATCTTTTTAGCTGTCCAGGGAACTTTCAACATTCTTCTGAGAAATCCCATCTCTGTGGCCTCTAATCGTCTTTTCATTTGTTTGTCTACTGTCCACGATTCGCCTCCATAGGTCAGAATTGGTTCTATACAGCACTGATGAACTCTCTTTCTCACTTCTATTGACATAGATTTGTTGCATAAGATGTTTTTCATTTTCTGAAATGTTATTTTGGCCTGAGCTATTCTGCTTTTTATTTCTGTGGTGCATCTAAAATCTAAATGCAAATTAACTCCATCAAAAGTAGCGGCAATCTGGAAATAAGTTTGAGAATCACTGCTTAAGAGAGAGAGAGAGAAAACACTGCGCTGTTAAAGAATCACAATTACAGCTCTGCTGAAAGGGAAGTCTCGAGAAGGGAATGGCGAGCGAACAGGACACCATGCCTGGGGATAGAGTTTGAGAGTTTCTGTGGGCACATGAAAGGGGAATAATTCGTCGTGTAATCTGACTTCTTTTCTGAGTGCACTGCACACATGCTAATTATGAAAGGGAGAGAACTGAATAAATCTGATGAGGATTTTCTACAAACTTCACACTTTGTGTGTGTCTACGTGTGTGTGTGTGTTAAGACAGCACACCGTTGATGGATGAGCCAAAAACAGAATGAAATGGCTCATTCCAAAGATACAAATAACATTATTGTTAGCTGGTTAGTCGGTGTGAAGCCAGTTTACGGGGTCGTGCGATCATGTTTTGAACTACCACATACCCGCCCACTACCATGACCTTGAATAGAAGGAAACCCGTTTGATTCAGAACAAAGGTTCACCTATCTAGGATCAAAGGTCACGGCCACCTTGTTCAAAAGAGGAAATAAAGTTATGAATCGTCAAGGCAGATACAACGTTTTGTAACAAAATTAGCACAATGAGTGTGAAATAACAAGAAATTAATGTCAATGTCGTAATATATCAAATCCGCATGCTCGGCACATTTATGTATGTCTATGAATCTTCACATCGTCTTCTTTCCTTCATCATTTGCCTTTTAGCGTCGAGGGGAGGGAGATATGATTTGCAGTCTTTTGATTTCTGTTCGCCTCTGCAGCTGTTATGTTTCCTAGTGTTTCTAATATTCCGTCAATCCGCCTTTTCCGTGGTCAGAGATTGAGTCTGGTGTTCTCGTAATGTTTATTGAAGGCTCGTTGCATTTTGTTTTGATCTTTCCTGCCATGTCACGTGGCCAAACCGTTTTATCTGTTTTTCTTTATATATTCTATGGCGGGGGTTATTCCTAGCTTTTTTTTTTCTCAGTTCTTCATTTCTGATCTTATCTCCCAGGCTGTTTCCTGTCATTAGTCTTAACACATTTTATCTCGGCAAAGGTTATTTTCTTGTTGTTCTTGCATCTAGGGTCCAGGATCATATTGGGATGAAGATTGTATTGTAGAGTGCTCGTTTTCCCTCTAGAGTTATTTCCTTGTTGGGCAATAGTAGTGATAGCTGTCCAATGATTTGACAATCTTTGTTGCATCTTGAGTTTATTTCTGCTGTTTGTGAATTGTTGCTTGCCACCAGACTTCCTAGGTATGTAAATTACTCTACTTGTTTTAGTTTTCTGCTGTCTATAGATATGTTGATATTCTGTTCCTCTTTTGTGACATTCATGACTTCTGTTATGTTGATTTTTATATTGTATTTTTTTCCTGTTCTGTTGAGTCTGAAGTGTTCTTGTAGGTCTTATATTTTTCCATGTATTAGTGCCTGATGGACTGCAAATACAAGCTGGCTGATTTCCCCTGTCTCTGATGGGTTGGTTAACTTGCATATATAGTCCATGTACGTTATAAACAAAAGCAGCGGGGGGAGGGGGGAGAGGGCAGTACGTACATATGTCTTACATCTGATCCAACTTTGAAGTGGTCTGTGTAGCTTGCTGCTGTTCTGACTGTGCAGCTGCTATTGATGTAGAGACTTTTAATTATGTTGGTTAGATGTTGGCTTACTCCGTCTGTTATTAGTATCTCTCACAGTTTGTTCACTCGGTCGAATGCTTTTTCCTGGTCAACGAAAGCTATGTACAAATCTTGATTGTGTTCTGTCGTCTTTTTTGCTAGTTGTTTTAGGCTGAAGAGAGCATCAGTGCATCCTCTGTTTTTTTTTTCGGAATTTTTTCGGAAACACGAGAAAATGACGAAATAGTTTCAAGTGGTGTGCTGTCTTCGACAAGTAATAAACATCAAAATACAGTGCGGGGTGGGGGGGGGGGGCGGGGCTGGGTGGGATAGAAGTGTGACATTAGTCTCTGGCCAATAAGGTCCCTGGTTCGAGCCCTTAATACAGAAGGTGGACATTTTTCACTTTGAATCTGTGCTTTCTTCGGGGTGTTATCCTTCCATGGTCTCTTGGTTGTGAGGTCCTATATGTAGCCCTCTTTGAAAACGGTAAATAGACAGGAGGTCTCAGCAGCAAGGCCCGACTTGAAACGTCAATTACTCACCGACGGGAAAAAAAAAATATGAGTACCTCCGAAGTCGGAGTTAACTGCCTGTGCGGCGAGGGACCCCTGTGTACACGGCTGCCAGGGAAAACTGATTAATACGCAAAGTTCAGTTCCTAGTCTCTAGGGACTTCGCGAGATGTGAAAGCTGGCGGACACAAAAAAAACAAAAATAAATAAATAAAGGTCGCTTATTGTGAGCAGCTCCCGTGTGTTACCGGGGTCTCATTATGTGGGATGTAAAGAATAGTGACACTGTGACCTTCCAGGCATGTCGTAAGAGGCGACTAAGGAGGTTGATCGATGGCTTGACAAGCTGTCATTGTAAAAAGCATTGTAATGGAAACAGGCCATAGATTTTAGAGGCAGTGATCTCTGCAATATGTGCCGTTTTGGCACGCAGGGTTTCTGTTTTTGAGATTGTGGTTCTGCCCTATGTCACGTCTTCGGCTCGAAAGTATAATAGATAGATAGATTCTGAGTAGTCGCCACGAGGTGGTCGGGACTGAGTTTTATTTCATCCTCGAGAGAAAAATACTTTTCACGCTACTGGGATTTTATAATATATAAAGATATAAGGATTGCTTGCGTTCGCCCGATGACTAAAGGAGTATACCTTTTCGTCATACGCACTTAAAAGGACGTTAAGTGGGGGTGTCTACGTTATGTTGTAGTTTTCAGTATAACTGTGATATTTGCACCTTTTGGCCCAACACATCCGACTTCAGCACGACATTTTTGAGAACCGGGTTGTCATCTCGGTCATCTTGTCATCAGCCTACTCGCTTGGCCAGACTAGACAGGTTAGACTATTACTGGAGGCACCACGGAAAGGTGGAGCAGGGTCTAGATGATTTTGGTTCATCGATCATGGCACAAGCCATCAGCTGTCGGTCCCTGACGACTTTCAACTCTGCTGCTGTGAGGCGCGCCTTTTCCTCCGATATAAGGATATATCAAAATATTGAACAAGTGAAGACAACTCTGATGGACGTTTCAGTTAGTGCAAAAATACTGCGACAACCTGGCAGAAAACACAGCACACGGAGAAACAAATATATAATGATAATGATGGACGTTTCAGTTAGTATAAAAATACTGCGACAACCTGGCAGAAAACACAGCACACGGAGAAACAAATATATAATGATGGACATTTCAGTTAGTACAAAAATACTGCGACAACCTGGCAGAAAACACAGCACACGGAGAAACAAATATATAATGATAATGATGGACGTTTCAGTTAGTATAAAAATACTGCGACAACCTGGCAGAAAACACAGCACACGGAGAAACAAATATATAATGATGGACATTTCAGTTAGTACAAAAATACTGCGACAACCTGGCAGAAAACACAGCACACGGAGAAACAAATATATAATGATAATGATGGACGTTTCAGTTAGTATAAAAATACTGCGACAACCCGGCAGAAAACACAGCACACGGAGAAACAAATATATAATGATAATGATGGACGTTTCAGTTAGTACAAAAATACTGCGACAACCTGGCAGAAAACACATCACACGGAGAAACAAATATATAATGATAATGATACATGAACATTAGAAAACTTTATAAAGTCAAGATATACGAGACAGCAGAGTAATGGGCCAAATTCTACAACATAAATTAGCCCTGTTCATTCCGCTGCCGGACCTGCCACTTCATTATTAATAAAAATCAGCCGTGACACAAACTGCTCGGTAAAACAACACCAGTCAATTACTCCCGAAGTTTGACATCAGCCCGTTTCGTATCGTCAGCGAAGTATTAGGCCATATCTATGAGTATGTATGTACGTGTACATGTATGTGAATTTTTGTATTTGTGTGTATGTATGTGTCTTAGTTGTTTTCATAGTGTTTGTTGGTGTCTCTGTGGATCACAGTTTGTAATCTAACATGATATGAAGAATTCTAGTGCAAAGAAAACGACATTTATGTTTTAAGTCACAACATCCCCAGGCCAGTCTTCAAACTTCAGGACCTGCAGTCACGTGAATTGTACGTTGAATTCATCATCATCATCATCGAGTGCCATCACCGCATCGAAGGTTGGCTACCATGGAGCGACATTCCGCTCTGTCTCTTGCTTTGGTGGTGCAGGTTATCACATCTTGACTTGTCCATATTTTGATGTTGCTCGTCCATGTTAGTCTTGGTCTGCCTCTTCCTCTTTTACCTTGTATTTTCCCTTCCAAGATTACTTTTAGTAGGCTGCTGTGTCTTTTAACATCCCGCAAAATCTCATTTGTCTTGTTTGAATTGTTTAATAGTTTTCTATTTTTAATTGTTAATTGTTTTAATATTTCATCGTTTGAATTTTTTGGGAGGAGTGTGGTTGGGTCAGGCTGTGAACATTATTTCAGCAGGAAAAATTAAAAAATAGAAAAAATGGTATGTTAGAAGCTTTACTTGATTAGTGGACGACACAGATTAAACGACGTTTCGGCCCAATAGGCCTTCAGCAGGAACAAACAAAAAAAAACACACACACGGATATGTAAGTAAAACTAATCCTACATAGCTAGCCAGTAACGAAACATCCAAAACACAAATAATCGAAATATGTTAAAGAAAATAAAAACGTCTTCCCTGTGTGTCAGGCCGAGGTCAAAATGAAAAGGAAATGGTGGACGACACAGATTAAACGACGTTTCGGCCCAATAGGCCTTCAGCAGGAACAAACAAAAAAATATTTCAGCAGGTGTGTTCAATCGAGGACATGGAGTTGGGCGAAGAACGAATACGTGTTCCCACCATAGTGAGAACCCTCTTTTCATGGTCATTATCCGGACTTTTGTTTAGTCTCCGCTGTTGCTGCGGCAGAGCTGCAGGTTTTGGTTTTCTAGAATTCTGAGAATGCCTCAGTCGTTTACACAAATGGGTCAGTAATTCGGGACGTAAAGAACTCGTGAGCTTTTACGGCTCAAGTTTGAGGTAGAAATGTGAAGAAAGACAGTGGTGCTTTTGCATCGACTACAAGTAATTTAACTGTGTAAGTTAGGTATATTGAAAATTTTTATTTTTGTATTTAACCTAATTTCTTTGGATTTCCATATGTTTCCCAGTGCAATGAAAGCTCCTCTTGCTTTTGATATCCTTATTTTTGTATCATTTTCTGTTCCTCCCTCTTTATCTAATAAAAAAAAAATGTTCAACTCCAATGTTAAGTCGGTCCTATTATATGGCTGTGAAACACGGAGAACAACAAAATTGACAATCAAGAAGATACAGACTTTCATTAATGGATGCTTAGGCAGAATAAAAGGATGAAAATGGCAGGACAAAATCACTAACATAGAATTATGGAGATGTACAAGTCAAACACCAGTGGATTCAGCGAAGACGGTGGCGCTGGATAGGACACACACTATGGAAGCCAACTGAGAGTATTACACAACAGGCCCTTTTTGGAATCCCCAGGGGAGAAGACAAAGAGGAAGCCAAGTAATTCTTGGAGAAGACAGATAAAAACAGAGATGAAGATGCTGGGGAAGACATGGAATGATCTTAAAAGAAAGGCAAAAAACAGAACGACTTGGAAAGTGTTTGTTGATGACCTATGCTCCACTGGGAGCTAAAAAAGGTAGAAGAAGAACAAGAAGTTAGGTATATTACTGATGCACTGCCATCGTTTCAGGCACAACGACGCATTTGTGCTTCTTCATTGAGCATGCTCATGAAAATCGCAAATACCTGAGCTCGACGGCAGCAATTTTAGTCTCTGAGGTGGTTTAGCCTAACAAAAGTCTTGTTTCTGAGCGTGTTGAAAGGCTGGCCATTTGGAAGCCGTGGAGTACAGAAGAGCAATGAACTGCGATGAATATCAGGCAAGATCGCAACACAGGAAGCCACAAAAAAAACTTGGAAGCTAACACAACTTCTAGGCACTGCATTTTAGTATATACACTTAGAATGAGACCTGAGTACTTATGGACTTGTCCGATGTGCAGTGAGGATGACCAGTCGACTAAACTAAACACCCCTCTTGTTACGTTCTTTCACCTTTTTCCTTTCAATAACTAGAGCAAAGCCTTATGACCATTGCATTTTGACCTATTTCATAAGTAGTGCTTTGCAATAGGTCAGGCATTTGACTAATCCATTGATTTTTAGGTCTGCAATTTCCCCAAACCCCGTTGCTTCAAAGTTTTCAATACTCCCATCGGTAGTTTAGTTGGAAAAACCACCCGACTGGGCTACTGACGTTCGGACGGACACCCCGTGTTCGATACCCGCTGGAAGCATTGTGAGTTGTACTCGTGGCTGAAAAAAAAATACCCCCGCGGTCAACCCAGCCGTTGGCAGCATTGGGTACCACGATAGTACTCTGGGAAGGTGAGGAATGCCGCGTCTCAGCGTGAGTTTTAATGTTTGAAGCGACACTATTCAGAAACCTTCGAACACTTCTAGATAGGCGGCCGAGCACATATCGATGAAAACTCGCGTGCTATGACACTGATTCAAGTCTCGTACTTTACCTTACCATTACTCTAGACTGTAAAGATCGAATTACATATTAAAACCATTTGAAATTGTGTTTCCTCATGTCATCCAGCACTGGAATAACCGCCAATGATCGCAATCGCTGTTTATTAAAAAAAAAAAAAGACAGAGATAAAAAAAAAGGTAAAAAGAAATGGTAAAGTAGAAAAGCATACATGAAAGAACAATAACATTGGATTGGTGAATACATCTTAAAAGAAAGCCATCATCGAAAGGATACTTTTTGAAAAAGTCGCGAATGAAAAATACCACTAATTCTGAAATAAAAAGGCAGATGGTTGTGAAGTGAATTAGCTCACAGCGTCACAGAGGATGACGCGTGATTATTGGGTGACGACGCAGCGCCCTAAGGCTCATTCAGTCCAGGGAAGCCTTGCCCTTGAACGCCTCCCCCGTCAACTCGTTAAATGTCCGAATTTTAATTCCTTTTTCCAATGTTCTGTTTAACATACTTCTAAAGAGCCAATGTCCTTATTCATGATAATGGGTCTATTGACGAATATAATCATATTGTTATCCTTTCCAATCAGTCACTCATGAGTGCTGCCTATGATGGCTCCTCCCACTGCTTGCAATATCTAAAGCTTATTATACGACCTCTTACTGTTGTCAATGAACATATGATTGTTGTTTTTAAAAAAAAAAAACTGTTTTCAATTTTTTTTAAAAAAATGTTAAAATATTTTTAATCACAACCTAAAAAAAAAAACAAATTCATTATCTTAAATAACGAGAAGAAAATATGTTTTTGAAAGTGAAATTTGTAGATTAAATCACAAAGAGTGAAACAAAAGAAGATCTCCTTTGCGTTTCTTCCATAAATAAATACATACTTTAGTTATACCTCTTCGTCATCCGCCCTTAATTCTCTCAATACGGAAGGTTTTCATCAATTTAGCGGTAGAGATTTCAGAGATACATTTTTTTCATGTTTGTAAATATTAATCTACATGTTTATTTTGTATCTAACGTTTAATATATTATATATGAATTTTTAAATAATTAAACGAGGTATTGTATTTCACCAATACCAAGATGATACAAGATATGTAAAAAGAATGCGGTTTGATGACAGTTTACACTAATCAAATTGAGAGTGACGCACTGTGCGGCTAAACGTACATGACCGAAATCGGCATGGTGCATGGTGGGTTGAAACGTACTGAAAGAGTTAAAAGGCCGCTAGATGTAAAGTAAATGCGTTGCGTTGCCATTTTCAATAAAACTTTCATATCTGCAACTTTCTGTCCAACACATCCGACTTAGGCATGACGTTTTTGATTACCTGGTTGACTTTCATCCCGGTCCCTATTCACTTGAGTTCATTTCTCACAACCATGAACTCATTTCTCACAACCATGAACTCATTTCTCACAACCATGAACCCATTTTCCACAACCACCATCTCATTTCTCACAACCACGATCTCATTTCCCACAACCACGATCTCATTTCCCACTACCACGATCTCATTTCTCACAACCACGGTCTCATTTCCCACTACCCGAACGAGCTCATTTCCCACAACAACGAGCTCATTTCCCACAACCATGAGCTCATTTTCCACTACCCGAACGAGCTCATTTCTCACAACCATGAACTCATTTTCGACAACCATGAACTCATTTCCCACAACCACGATCTCATTTCTCACAACCACGATCTCATTTCCCACAACCACGAACTCATTTCTCACAACCACGATCTCATTTCCCACAACCACGATCTCATTTCTCACAACCACGATCTCATTTCTCACAACCACGATCTCATTTCCCACAACCACGAACTCATTTCCCGCAACCACGATCTCATTGTCCACAACCCGAACGATCTCATTTCCCGCAACCACGGTCTCATTTCCCACAACCACGATCTCATTTCTCACAACCACAATCTCATTTCTCACAAGCACGATCTCATTTCTCACAACCACGATCTCATTTCCCACAACCACGATCTCATTTCCCGCAACCACGATCTCATTTCCCACAACCATGAGCTTATTTCCAACAACCCGAACGAGCTCATTCCCACAACCATGAGCTTATTTCCCGCAACCACGATCTCATTGTCCACAACCCGAACGATCTCATTTCCCACAACCATGATCTCATTTCTCGCGACCACGATCTCATTTCCCACAACCATGATCTCATTTCCCGCGACCACGGCCTCATTTCCCGCGACCACGATCTCATTTCCCACAACCACGATCTCATTTCTCACAACCACGATCTCATTTCCCACAACCATGAGCTTATTTCCAACAACCCGAACGAGCTCATTTTCCGCCACCACGATCTCATTTCCCACAACCACGATCTCATTGTCCACAACCCGAACGATCTCATTTCCCGCAACCATGATCTCACTTCCCTCAACCCGAACGAGCTCATTTCCCACAACCACGATCTCATTTCCCACATAAATTTTAACAAAAGGTGTACCACTTCTCTGAGGCCCAGGTACACAAACATAACTGTAAAATGAAAGGACCGTTAATTTGTGAGCAACTGCTTCCTGTGTGATGAGTTTGTAACAAGATACCATTGAAGGTTACCTCCCTTGTTTCAATTCTGTGTTGTCAGTTCTGTTTTTTTTTTTTTTCGCAAACCCACAGTGACGGGCTTGATGGTCTAGAGGCAAGATGTTGGCCTCTGAACAAGAAAGTTTAGGATTTGAATCTGACCGCAGGAGAATATGTGATTTTTGTGTGTGTGGTTTTAGCCATCCGTCGTCCCTCGGCAGTGAGATTCGAAATTGAAAAAAAAAGGTTAAAGTGGCTACTGCTTCAAATTCATACAAATTTCCCTGATAATCGTGTTTCTCTCATAAAATCCCAACGTTCTTCCTCATAATTGACTATAAGCATCGTGTTTCTCTCATAAAATCACAACGTTCTCCCTCATAATTGGCTATAAGCATCGTGTTTCTCTCATAAAATCACAACGTTCTCCCTCATAATTGGCTATAAGCATCGTGTTTCTCTCATAAAATCACAACATTCTCCCTCATAATTTGCTATAAGCATAGTGTTTCTCTCATAAAATCACAACATTCTCCCTCATAATTGGCTATAAGCATCGTGTTTCTCTCATAAAATCACAACATTATCCCTCATAATTGGCTATAAGCGTCGTGTTTCTCTCATAAAATCACAACATTATCCATCATAATTGTCTATAAGCATCGTGTTTCTCTCATAAAATCACAACATTCTCCCTAATATTTAGCAATACCCCAAAAATGCTATGATAAAAGCACTTAAATATCCCTCTTATAAACCATCTATTTGGGGTTGCTAATACATGTAACATGTTCTATCCATCGGTTGTCCAATCTGATGTTATCATCAACCCAGTCAGATTATCTGCTCTTACATTTCTATCAGCATCAGCGTGAGCTGGAATAAACAGGAAAGTAACATTGCAGATCTTTTAGCCGCTCTTACATTTCTATCAGCATCAGCGTGACCTGGAATAAACAGGAAAGTAACATTGCAGATCTTTTAGCCGCTCTTACATTTCTATCAGCATCAGCGTGACCTGGAATAAACAGGAAAGTAACATTGCAGATCTTTTAGCCTATGTGTTGACTCCAGCCATTGCCTGCGCGTAAGGATTGCCTAGTTCATCGAATTACTCAGAACACAATCATGAGTACAATCTTGTGACTCCAATCTGATAAAAGCCCTTTCCGCAGTTTTTACAATAATACAGATATACAGAGAGACGAAGTTTTCAGGCAGAAAGACAGACAGATAGTGTGACATACATCATTATCATAAAGTACCGTGCCTGCTGGCGTAGGTGATCATGTCTCTCCACAATTTTCAATCTCGACAGTTATTTATCATTTCTGTTGTTGACCTTCTGCCATGCAATTTTCTTAAGCCGTCTGGTATCTTTTCTCTTTGCTTCCCTCTATCTCTTCGTCCCTCAATTTTACCAGTTGTTACAATATATTCCAGCTGTTCCCTTCTCATTAAATGGCCAAAATATGATGAATGTTTCTTCCTAATATTGGAAATTAGCTCTCAATTTTTCTTCTGACCTGTTTCAGAAAGTTTACATTACTCTTCTTAGCTGTCCATTGTTTTCTTAACATTCTTCTGTAAAATCATACTTCTACATCTTGCATTGATTTTCTTGTCTGTTGTCATATTGTCCATAATTCCCATCCATATGTGAAGACTGGCTCTACATAAGTATTAGGAACTCCTGTTCGTGTTTCTATTGTCAAAAATAGATTGCACACTATCTTCCTAATTTTTTTGGAAAGCTGCTTTTGCCTGTTCCATTCTGCATCTCATCTCTGTTGCACATCTACCATCTGAAGTTAACAATTTCCCCAGATATTTAAATTCATGACAGACAAGCAGACATAAAGACAAATTTAGATAGACTTACTTGCAACCACACGGGAGGTAACTAACAAACCAGCCAGACCCCACAGACAAAAGTACACATCCTAATTTCACATTAATTAAACATGTGACTTCACAAACAAAATAATAAATTATTTCCCCTACTGTTTCCTGGCAGAGGATGTAAACTTTCTAATCCTGAACTGTCAGACACAAGCCTCTACACATATTTCACAACACAGTCCAGTGTAAACAAAATAATCCCATAAGAGACGCAATATCCGAGTGGGATCAATATAGCATCAGCGTTCAATGATAAGAAACGGAACAAAACTTGCAGAAGCCGTGTAGGATGCTACTAAATTGGCTTTTGACTCGAGCATAGAAAGAAAATCAAGTAGTAATTTATTCGGTTGACCTTTCTTGAACTCATTTTTGGCAGGAAATGTTAATTCTGTTAGCGTTCACGATTGCAGCAACACCGTGCTGATGTCTTCCTGTGTGAAATCAAGGAATAATAGATAGCTGCACTAAGGGATTTTGTCTGCATTTACTGATGATGCTTGTGTTAAGCGAAACAAGAAACCCCGACAAAATGCTTTAAATCTTTAATAGGTTTTCTTGTCGAAGAACAACCGAGGGGCGTTGAATGGGAATTTTTTTGATCTGTCAAAAACATAATAACTAATATGTTGTTTTGTTACTATTTTTTTTTTTTTTTTCGGGTGTGTATGCATCAGCTTTGTGTCTATAGCGAAGTCCCAAAATATTGAATTTTACGTAAATATAATTGTTTTCCCCTAATCTTCAAATAATAAAAAAATAAATAAATAATAAATAATAATAAATAATCAAAATAAAGAGAGAAAATACTGGATAGCTTGGTGTCATGGCATGGAAAAATGGCATGGAAAACAGTCAACAACAGAACTGATACAATGCACTGTAGATAGAAGATTGTGGAGGGACATGATCACCTACGCCAACTGGTATGGCACATGATGATGATGATGAATCTTCAAATTTTTCGTTTGCTCAGGTGTCCATAGCCAATTCAGGCAGATATTCTCTCACTTCTGAAGTAATCTCGTTTTTTTAATCGTCGATAGTTTCACGTTTTTTTTTCTGTGTAGATTTTTCCTATCAATTATGCATGGCTGGTGGTCATTATTTGCCTGTTTTTTTTTCTTTCTCGATTTTCAACTACCAAAGTTTCTTTAATAAAATACACACAACAAGGGAATTCCTGTTTTTTTATTTTTTTATTTATTTTCCTTTATGCACGAGAGTTAGACATCGGACCTCACTACTCAGAGACCTGACCAGGGTAAAGCCACAAGAAAACAGCACCGTGAATTGCATTTTGAAAAATGTCCACCCTCTGTCGTGGGAATTTAACCCAAGACTTTCTTGTGCAGAAGCCGAAGATTAAACGTGGAAAGCGATATCGCACTAATAACGGATATCGAGGTGTGTCCGTGGTGGGTGTAATTAAAAATTGAAGTTGTAGGTCAATATCATCAGACTGTGTGGGCGTAATATAAAAAAAAAAAAAATTATCTCCACACTGTGTGGGCGGACAGACACAGATTCAACAAATCGTGGTCTGAAAGCAGTCAGCGACTCATAACTAACTGTTTTCGTAATGATAAGTAAACCAGATGCCAATATTTTACTCCACTTCAATTTGGAGACCATCGAGCCAGACTACGAGTATAACCATTACTACTACTACTACTACTACTACTACTACTACTACTACTACTACTACTACTAATACTACTACTACTACGACTACTACTAATACTACTACATGTACTACGACGCACTCTTCGACATAGCCTACGTCATAACCTACGACGTACTCTACGAAATAACCGACGAAGTACGCTAAAACATAACTTACGACGTACTCTATGAAATAACCTACGAAGTATGCTAAAACATAACCTATGACGTACTCTATGAAATAACCCACGAAGTACGCTAAAACATAACTTACGACGTACTCTACGAAATAACCCACGAAGTACGTTAAAACAACTTACGACGTACTTTACGATATAATCTACGACATCACCTACGACGCACGCTACGACATATCTTACGACGTTCTCTACAATATTACCTACGACGTACACCATCAAGGCCAGCTACTTGTCGTGGGGATGGGACTTAACAGTCACCAGGGACTGAAAACTAAGACTGGCCAGGCCTTCCTACACCCGAGTAAGCCACAGTCTGCTCTAGCAAGTCAAGACTGGCCAGGCCGTCTGTTGTCATATTGTCCATAATTCCATCCATATGTGAAGACTGGCTCTACATAAGTATTAGGAACTCCTGTTCGTGTTTCTATTGTCAAAAATAGATTGCACACTATCTTCCTAATTTTTTTGGAAAGCTGCTTTTGCCTGTTCCATTCTGCATCTCATCTCTGTTGCACATCTACCATCTGAAGTTAACAATTTCCCCAGATATTTAAATTCATGACAGACAAGCAGACATAAGACAAATTTAGATAGACTTACTTGCAACCACACGGGAGGTAACTAACAAACCAGCCAGACCCCACAGACAAAAGTACACATCCTAATTTCACATTAATTAAACATGTGACTTCACAAACAAAATAATAAATTATTTCCCCTACTGTTTCCTGGCAGAGGATGTAAACTTTCTAATCCTGAACTGTCAGACACAAGCCTCTACACATATTTCACAACACAGTCCAGTGTAAACAAAATAATCCCATAAGAGACGCAATATCCGAGTGGGATCAATATAGCATCAGCGTTCAATGATAAGAAACGGAACAAAACTTGCAGAAGCCGTGTAGGATGCTACTAAATTGCTTTTGACTCGAGCATAGAAAGAAAATCAAGTAGTAATTTATTCGGTTGACCTTTCTTGAACTCATTTTTGGCAGGAAATGTTAATTCTGTTAGCGTTCACGATTGCAGCAACACCGTGCTGATGTCTTCCTGTGTGAAATCAAGGAATAATAGATAGCTGCACTAAGGGATTTTGTCTGCATTTACTGATGATGCTTGTGTTAAGCGAAACAAGAAACCCCGACAAAATGCTTTAAATCTTTAATAGGTTTTCTTGTCGAAGAACAACCGAGGGGCGTTGAATGGGAATTTTTTTGATCTGTCAAAAACATAATAACTAATATGTTGTTTTGTTACTATTTTTTTTTTTTTTTTCGGGTGTGTATGCATCAGCTTTGTGTCTATAGCGAAGTCCCAAAATATTGAATTTTACGTAAATATAATTGTTTTCCCTAATCTTCAAATAATAAAAAAATAAATAAATAATAAATAATAATAAATAATCAAAATAAAGAGAGAAAATACTGGATAGCTTGGTGTCATGGCATGGAAAAATGGCATGGAAAACAGTCAACAACAGAACTGATACAATGCACTGTAGATAGAAGATTGTGGAGGGACATGATCACCTACGCCAACTGGTATGGCACATGATGATGATGATGAATCTTCAAATTTTTCGTTTGCTCAGGTGTCCATAGCAATTCAGGCAGATATTCTCTCACTTCTGAAGTAATCTCGTTTTTTTAATCGTCGATAGTTTCACGTTTTTTTTTTCTGTGTAGATTTTTCCTATCAATTATGCATGGCTGGTGGTCATTATTTGCCTGTTTTTTTTTCTTTCTCGATTTTCAACTACCAAAGTTTCTTTAATAAAATACACACAACAAGGGAATTCCTGTTTTTTTATTTTTTATTTATTTTCCTTTATGCACGAGAGTTAGACATCGGACCTCACTACTCAGAGACCTGACCAGGGTAAAGCCACAAGAAAACAGCACGTGAATTGCATTTTTGAAAAATGTCCACCC
Organism: Megaustenia siamemsis; assembly: GCA_032433765.1. Taxonomy (NCBI): domain Eukaryota; kingdom Metazoa; phylum Mollusca; class Gastropoda; order Stylommatophora; family Ariophantidae; genus Megaustenia; species Megaustenia siamemsis. Next base: position 77,462,318 of record JAVIAB010000139.1, on the reverse strand, counting down.
TCTGTCGTGGGAATTTAACCCAAGACTTTCTCGTGCAGAAGCCGAAGATTAAACGTGGAAAGCGATATCGCACTAATAACGGATATCGAGGTGTCCGTGGTGGTGTAATTAAAATTGAAGTTGTAGGTCCATATCATCAGACTGTGTGGGCGTAATATAAAAAAAAAAAAAAAATATCTCCACACTGTGTGGGCGGACAGACACAGATTCAACAAATCGTGGTCTGAAAGCAGTCAGCGACTCATAACTAACTGTTTTCGTAATGATAAGTAAACCAGATGCCAATATTTTACTCCACTTCAATTTGGAGACCATCGAGCCAGACTACGAGTATAACCATTACTACTACTACTACTACTACTACTACTACTACTACTACTACTACTACTACTACTACTACTAATACTACTACTACTACGACTACTACTAATACTACTACATGTACTACGACGCACTCTGCGACATAGCCTACGTCATAACCTACGACGTACTCTACGAAATAACCGACGAAGTACGCTAAAACATAACTTACGACGTACTCTATGAAATAACCTACGAAGTACGCTAAAACATAACCTATGACGTACTCTATGAAATACCCACGAAGTACGCTAAAACATAACTTACGACGTACTCTACGAAATAACCCACGAAGTACGTTAAAACAACTTACGACGTACTTTACGATATAATCTACGACATCACCTACGACGCACGCTACGACATATCTTACGACGTTCTCTACAATATTACCTACGACGTACACCATCAAGGCCAGCTACTTGTCGTGGGGATGGGACTTAACAGTCACCAGGGACTGAAAACTAAGACTGGCCAGGCCTTCCTACACCCGAGTAAGCCCACAGTCTGCTCTAGCAAGTCAAGACTGGCCAGGCCTTCCTACACCGAGTAAGCCCACAGTCTGCTCTAGCAAGTCAAGACTGGCCAGGCCTTCCTACACCCGAGTAAGCCCACAGTCTGCTCTAGCAAGTCAAGACTGGCCAGGCCTTCCTACACCCGAGTAAGACCACAGTGTGCTCTAGCAAGTCAAGACTGGCCAGGCCTTCCTACACCCGAGTAAGACCACAGTCTGCTCTAGCAAGTCAAGACTGGCCATGCTTCCTACACCCGAGTAAGACCACAGTCTGCTCTAGCAAGTCAAGACTGGCCATGCCTTCCTACACCCGAGTAAGACCACAGTCTGCTCTAGCAAGTCAAGACTGGCCATGCCTTCCTACACCCGAGCAAGACCACAGTCTGCTCTAGCAAGTCAAGACTGGCCATGCCTTCCTACACCCGAGCAAGACCACAGTCTGCTCTAGCATGTCAAGACTGGCCATGCCTTCTTACACCCGAGTACTACTACTGCTGCTACTACTACTGGTGCTACTACTACTACTACTGCTACTACTACTGCTACTACTACTACTACTGCTGCTGCTACTGCTACTACTGCTACTTCTACTACTACTACTACTACTACTACTGCTACTGCTACTACTACTACTGCTACTGCTACTACTACTACTACTACTGCTACTGCTACTATTGCTACTACTATTACTACTCCTACAACTACTACTACCACTGCTGCTGCTGCTGCTGCAACTACTACTACTAGTATAATCACAAAGTTCTACTGCTAATAGATGGCAGATGGTAAAATATCTAGAAAGAGCCCAAAACTCCGATTTATAGACATGTGTAAACGTGACATGAAGCCATGAATATAAACCCTGTAGCCTGGGAATACACAGCTGCAGACCCCTATCTTTGGAAACAAACAAGCATTCGAATAGACATGGATGTGGACTGCATATCCACGGATCATAACCCTAATGATTTCTATTGTGATGTCATCTTGGCAACAATTCTCAATTTTTTAAACGTCTTCTCGTGAAACTGTAAAAAAATGAGATTTTAAACTTTAAAAAAAAATATCAGAGTTTTATTAAAAATAGGACGAAAACTTAAATAACAAACTTCCTGGAACTATGCTCTCCATTATTGTTCTTTCCTTTGGCACAGCGTTTATTTCTGGGCCTGCTCTCTCTCATCTTCATGGAACTATCTTCTTCTTCTTTTACCTTTTTAGCTCCCAGAGAAGCACAGGTCTTCAACAAACACTTTCCAAGTCGTTCTGTTTTTTGCCATTTTTTTAAAATCATTCCATGTCTTCCCCATCATCTTCATCTCTGCTTCTGTCTGTCTTCTCCAAGAATTCCTTGGTCTTCCTCTTTGTCTTTTCCCCTGGGGATGCCCTCTCTCATCTTCATGAACTATGCCTTCCATTATTGTTCTTTCCTTTGAAACCGCCTTCTTCTTGGCCTGCCCTATCTCATATTCATGGAACTATGCCTTCCATTATTGTTTCTTACCAGCCCACTGAGTCTTATCAAGTGACCAAGTATTTGAATATTACCTTTTGACATCGTGCTGAAGTCGGATGTGTTGGGCCGAAAGGCGCAAATATCACAGTTATACTATAAACCACAACACAACGCAGACACACCCACTTAACTTCCTTTAAGGGCGAATGATGAAGAGTAATTCTGTAGTCTACCAGAATACTCTAGAATACTTTAGCCATCGGGCGAACGCAAGCAAGCAAGTACCACTTGACATCTGAAAAAAATGGGGGGAAAAAAGACTTGCCAAGCAGTCTTATATGCGATAAATCGTTGGCGTGACGGTGTGTTATGCAACCAGACCGGAGTTTCACTTACTGCAATTGTATTACTTTCACTATTACAACCAGTCTGACCATACACAAGCTGACGTTTTCATTTGAAACCAGAATTTTTTAAAGAAACAAATAGGTTTCTGGCCACGTCAATGTTAGTTGAAGTCGGTTCTGCCCCCATACGGAACGTCATTGACATGCCTATGTTGGTATATTAGTCTTGTTCGATCAGTCATTTGTTCGTTGTGGAGGTTATGTGCCTACTTCAGGATGATACATTTGTTCGTTGTGGAGGTTATGTGCCTACTTCAGGGTGATACATTTGTTCGTTGTGGAGGTTATGTGCCTACTTCAGGGTGATACATTTGTTCGTTGTGGGGGTTATGTGCCTACTTCAGGATGATACATTTGTTCGTTGTGGGGGTTATGTGCCTACTTCAGGATGATACATTTGTTCGTTGTGGAGGTTATGTGCCTACTTCAGGGTGATACATTTGTTCGTTGTGGAGGTTATGTGCCTACTTCAGGATGATACATTTGTTCGTTGTGGAGGTTATGTGCCTACTTCAGGATGATACATTTGTTCGTTGTGGGGGTGATGTGCCTACTTCAGTGCGAGACATTTGTTCGTTGTGGAGGTTATGTGCCTACTTCAGGATGATACATTTGTTCGTTGTGGGGGTTATGTGCCTACTTCAGGATGATACATTTGTTCGTTGTGGAGGTTATGTGCCTACTTCAGGGTGATACGTTTGTTCGTTGTGGGGGTTATGTGCCTACTTCAGGGCGAGACATTTGTTCGTTGTGGAGGTTATGTGCCTACTTCAGGATGATACATTTGTTCGTTGTGGGGGTTATGTGCCTACTTCAGGGTGATACATTTGTTCGTTGTGGGGGTTATGTGCCTACTTCAGGATGATACATTTTTCGTTGTGGAGGTTATGTGCCTACTTCAGGGTGATACGTTTGTTCGTTGTGGGGGTTATGTGCCTACTTCAGGGTGAAACATTTGTTCGTTGTGGGGGTTATGTGCCTACTTCAGGGTGATACATTTGTTCGTTGTGGAGGTTATGTGCCTACTTCAGGGTGATACATTTGTTCGTTGTGGGGGTTATGTGCCTACTTCAGGGTGATACATTTGTTCTTTATGGAGGTTATGTGCCTACTTCAGGGTGATATATTTGTTCGCTGTGGGGATGGGGGGGGGGGGGGGTTTATGTGCCTACTTCAGGGCGAGACATTTGTACGTTGGGGTTATGTGCCTAATTCAGGGTGATACATTTGTTTGTTTGTTGTGGGGGGGGGGGTTATGTGCCTACTTCAGGGCGAGACATTTGTTCGTTGTGGGGTTATGTGCCTAATTCATGGTGATACATTTGTTCGTTGTGGAGGTATGTGTCTAATTCATGGTGATACATTTGTTCGTTGTGGGGTTATGTGTCTAATTCATGGTGATACATTTGTTCGTTGTGGAGGTTATGTGTCTAATTCATGGTGATACATTTGTTCGTTGTGGAGGTTCTGTGTCTAATTTATGGTGATACATTTGTTCGTTGTGGGGCCATGTGCCTAATTCATGGTGATGCATTTGTTCGTTGTGGGGTTATGTGCCTAATTCAAGGGTGATACATTTGTTCGTTGTGGAGGTTATGTGCCTACTTCAGGGTGATACATTTGTTCGTTGTGGGGTTTATGAGCCTTCTTCAGGGTGATACATTTGTTCGTTGTGGGGGTTATGTGCGTTCTTCAGGGTGATACATTTGTTCGTTGTGGGGGTTATGGCCTACTTAAGGGTGATATATTTGTTCGTTGGGGGGGGGGGGTTATTAGCCTACTTCAGGCGAGACATTTATTCGTTGTGGGGTTATGTGCCTACTTCAGGGCGAGACATTTGTTCGTTGTGGGGGTTATGTGCCTACTTCAGGGTGAGACATTTGTTCGTTGTGGAGTTATGTGTCTACTGCAGGGCGAGACATTTGTTCGTTGTGGGGTATGTGCCTACTTCAGGGCGAGACATTTGTTCGTTGTGGGGTTATGTGCCTACTTCAGGGTGAGGCATTTGTTCGTTGTGGGGTTATGTGCCTAATTCATGGTGAGACATTTGCTCGTTGTGTGGTTATGCCAACTTCAGGGTGAGACATTCGTTCGCTGTGGAGGGTTATGTGCCTACTTCAGGGTGAGACATTCGTTCGCTGTGGAGGGTTATGTGCCTACTTCAGGGTGAGACATTCGTTCGCTGTGGAGGGTTATGTGCCAACTTCAGGGTGAGACATTCGTTCGCTGTGGAGGGTTATGTGCCTACTTCAGGTGAGACATTTGTTCGTTGTGGAGTTATGTGTCTACTGCAGGGCGAGACATTTGTTCGTTGTGGGGTTATGTGCCTACTTCAGGGTGAGACATTTGTTCGTTGTGGGGTTATGTGCCTACTTCAGGGTGAGACATTTGTTCGTTGTGGGTTGTGTGCCTACTGCAGCGCGATACATTTGTTCGTTGTGGATGGTTATGTGCCTACTTCAGGGTGAGACATTCATTCGTTGTGGAGGGTTATGTGCCTTCTTCAGGGTGAGACATTTGTTCGTTGTGGATGGTTATGTGCCTACTTCAGGGTGAGACATTCATTCGTTGTGGAGGGTTATGTGCCTTCTTCAGGGTGAGACATTTGTTCGTTGTGGGGTGTGTGCCTACTGCAGCGCGAGACATTTGTTCGTTGTGGAGGGTTATGTGCCTACTGAGGGTGAGACATTTGTTCGTTGTGGGGTTATGTGCCTACTTCAGGGTGAGACATTTGTTCGTTGTGGGTTATGTGCCTACTTCAGCGTGAGACATTTGTTCGTTGTGGGGTTATGTGCCTACTTCAGGGCGAGACATTTGTTCGTAGTGAGATTATGGGCCTACTTTAGGCTGAGACATTTGTTAGTTGTGGAGGGTTATGTGCCTACTTCAGGGTGAGACATTTGTTCGTAGTGGGATTATGTTCCTACTTTAGGCTGAGACATTTGTTAGTTGTGGGGGTTATGTGCCTACTTCAGGATGATACATTTGTTCGTTGTGGAGGTTATGTGCCTACTTCAGGGTGATACATTTGTTCGTTGTGGAGGTTATGTGCCTACTTCAGGATGATACATTTGTTCGTTGTGGAGGTTATGTGCCTACTTCAGGATGATACATTTGTTCGTTGTGGGGTGATGTGCCTACTTCAGTGCGAGACATTTGTTCGTTGTGGAGGTTATGTGCCTACTTCAGGATGATACATTTGTTTCGTTGTGGGGTTATGTGCCTACTTCAGGATGATACATTTGTTCGTTGTGGAGGTTATGTGCCTACTTCAGGGTGATACGTTTGTTCGTTGTGGGGGTTATGTGCCTACTTCAGGGCGAGACATTTGTTCGTTGTGGAGGTTATGTGCCTACTTCAGGATGATACATTTGTTCGTTGTGGGGGTTATGTGCCTACTTCAGGGTGATACATTTGTTCGTTGTGGGGGTTATGTGCCTACTTCAGGATGATACATTTTTCGTTGTGGAGGTTATGTGCCTACTTCAGGGTGATACGTTTGTTCGTTGTGGGGTTATGTGCCTACTTCAGGGTGAAACATTTGTTCGTTGTGGGGGTTATGTGCCTACTTCAGGGTGATACATTTGTTCGTTGTGGAGGTTATGTGCCTACTTCAGGGTGATACATTTGTTCGTTGTGGGGGTTATGTGCCTACTTCAGGGTGATACATTTGTTCTTTATGGAGGTTATGTGCCTACTTCAGGGTGATATATTTGTTCGCTGTGGGGATGGGGGGGGGGGGTTTATGTGCCTACTTCAGGGCGAGACATTTGTACGTTGTGGGGTTATGTGCCTAATTCAGGGTGATACATTTGTTCGTTGTGGGGGGGGGGGGGTTATGTGCCTACTTCAGGGCGAGACATTTGTTCGTTGTGGGTTATGTGCCTAATTCATGGTGATACATTTGTTCGTTGTGGAGGTATGTGTCTAATTCATGGTGATACATTTGTTCGTTGTGGGGTTATGTGTCTAATTCATGGTGATACATTTGTTCGTTGTGGAGGTTATGTGTCTAATTCATGGTGATACATTTGTTCGTTGTGGAGGTTCTGTGTCTAATTTATGGTGATACATTTGTTCGTTGTGGAGGTTATGTGCCTACTTCAGGGTGATACATTTGTTCGTTGTGGGGTTTATGAGCCTTCTTCAGGGTGATACATTTGTTCGTTGTGGGGGTTATGTGCGTTCTTCAGGGTGATACATTTGTTCGTTGTGGGGGTTATGGGCCTTCTTCAGGGTGATAAGGGTGTTATCATATTTGTTCGTTGGGGGGGTTCGTTGGGGGTTATTAGCCTACTTCAGGGCGAGACATTTATTCGTTGTGGGGTTATGTGCCTACTTCAGGGCGAGACATTTGTTCGTTGTGGGGTTATGTGCCTACTTCAGGGTGAGACATTTGTTCGTTGTGGAGTTATGTGTCTACTGCAGGGCGAGACATTTGTTCGTTGTGGGGTTATGTGCCTACTTCAGGGCGAGACATTTGTTCGTTGTGGGGTTATGTGCCTACTTCAGGGTGAGGCATTTGTTCGTTGTGGGGTTATGTGCCTAATTCATGGTGAGACATTTGCTCGTTGTGTGGGTTATGCCAACTTCAGGGTGAGACATTCGTTCGCTGTGGAGGGTTATGTGCCTACTTCAGGGTGAGACATTCGTTCGCTGTGGAGGGTTATGTGCCTACTTCAGGGTGAGACATTCGTTCGCTGTGGAGGGTTATGTGCCAACTTCAGGGTGTGAGACATTCGTTCGCTGTGGAGGGTTATGTGCCTACTTCAGGGTGAGACATTTGTTCGTTGTGGAGTTATGTGTCTACTGCAGGCGAGACATTTGTTCGTTGTGGGGTTATGTGCCTACTTCAGGGTGAGACATTTGTTCGTTGTGGGGTTATGTGCCTACTTCAGGGTGAGACATTTGTTCGTTGTGGGGTTGTGTGCCTACTGCAGCGCGATACATTTGTTCGTTGTGGATGGTTATGTGCCTACTTCAGGGTGAGACATTCATTCGTTGTGGAGGGTTATGTGCCTTCTTCAGGGTGAGACATTTGTTCGTTGTGGATGGTTATGTGCCTACTTCAGGGTGAGACATTCATTCGTTGTGGAGGGTTATGTGCCTTCTTCAGGGTGAGACATTTGTTCGTTGTGGGGTTGTGTGCCTACTGCAGCGCGAGACATTTGTTCGTTGTGGAGGGTTATGTGCCTACTTGAGGGTGAGACATTTGTTCGTTGTGGGGTTATGTGCCTACTTCAGGGTGAGACATTTGTTCGTTGTGGGGTTATGTGCCTACTTCAGCGTGAGACATTTGTTCGTTGTGGGGTTATGTGCCTACTTCAGGGCGAGACATTTGTTCGTAGTGAGATTATGGGCCTACTTTAGGCTGAGACATTTGTTAGTTGTGGAGGGTTATGTGCCTACTTCAGGGTGAGACATTTGTTCGTAGTGGGATTATGTTCCTACTTTAGGCTGAGACATTTGTTAGTTGTGGAGGGTTATGTGCCTACTTCATGGTGAGACATTTGCTCGTTGTGTGGGTTATGCCAACTTCAGGGTGAGACATTCGTTCGCTGTGGAGGGTTATGTGCCTACTTTAGGGTGAGACATTTGTTCGTTGTGGGGTTATGTGCCTACTTCAGGGTGAGACATTTGTTCGTTGTGGGGTTGTGTGCCTACTGCAGCGCGATACATTTGTTCGTTGTGGATGGTTATGTGCCTACTTCAGGGTGAGACATTCATTCGTTGTGGAGGGTTATGTGCCTTCTTCAGGGTGAGACATTTGTTCGTTGTGGGGTTGTGTGCCTACTGCAGCGCGAGACATTTGTTCGTTGTGGAGGGTTATGTGCCTACTTCAGGGTGAGACATTTGTTCGTTGTGGGGTATGTGCCTACTTCAGGGTGAGACATTTGTTCGTTGTGGGGTTATGTGCCTACTTCAGCGTGAGACATTTGTTCGTTGTGGGGTTATGTGCCTACTTCAGGGCGAGACATTTGTTCGTAGTGAGATTATGGGCCTACTTTAGGCTGAGACATTTGTTAGTTGTGGAGGGTTATGTGCCAATTTCAGGGTGATACATTTGTTCGTTGTGGAGGGTTATGTGCCTACTTCAGGGCGAGACATTTGTTCGTAGTGAGATTATGGGCCTACTTTAGGGTGAGACATTTGTTAGTTGTGGAGGGTTATGTGCCTACTTCAGGGCGAGACATTTGTTCGTAGTGAGATTATGGGCCTACTTTAGGGTGAGACATTTGTTCGTTGTGGGGTTATGGCCTAATTCAGGTTGAGACATTTGTTCCTTGTGGAGGGTTATGTGCCTACTTTAGGTTGAGACATTTGTTCGTTGTTGGGTTATGGCCTAATCCAGGGTGAGACACTTGTTCATTGTGGGGGTTATGCCTACTTCAGGGTTATACATTTGTTCGTTGTGGGGGTTATGCTTATTTCAGGGTGAGACATTAATTCGTGTTGGGTGGGGAGGGGTATGCCTACTTTAGGGTGAGATATTTATTCGTTGTTGTGTAGGGGGGGGGGGTATGCTACTTCAGGGAGAGACATTTGTTCGTTGTGAGAGTTATGCCTACTTCAGTGTGAGACATTTGTTCGTTGTGAAAGTTATGCCTACTGCAGTGTGAGACATTTGTTCGTTGTGAGAGTATGCCTACTTCAGGGTGAGACATTTGTTCGTTGTGGGGGTTATGCCTACTTTAGGGTGAGACATTTTTTTCGTTGTGGAGGGTGATATGCCTACTTTAGGGTGAGACATTTTGTTCGTTGTGAGAGTTATGCCTATTTCAGGGTGAGACATTTGTTCGTTGTGGGGTTATGCCTGCTTCAGGGTGAGACACGTTCTCTTCATCCTCAGTCAGCGTCTTCTAAGTTATATGAGACCTCAGTTGCTATCTATCTGTCTGTCTTGTTTGACTGTATGTCTGTCTGTCTTTCTGTCTGACTGTCTGTCAGTCTGTATGTTTATTTATCCTTCTGTCTGTCTGTTTGACTGTCTGTCTGACTGTCTGCCTGATTGTCTGTCTTACTGTCTGTCTGTCTGACTGACTGTCTGACTGACTGTCTGAGTGACTGTCTGTCTGACTGATTGTCTGTTTTACTGTCTGTCTTACTGTCTGTTTGACTGATTGTCTGTTTGACTGTCTGTCTTACTGTCTGACTGTCTGTCTGTCTGACTGTCTGTATGTCTGACTGACTGACTGTCTGACTGACTGTCTGCCTGCCTGTCTGTCTGTCGTTCGCTATTATTGTCATCTAAATTGATAGAGGGCACTTCTTCACCCCTCCTTAAAAGGACGTTGCATGGGTGTATATGCTTGTGTTGTGTTTTTTTGCGTCTTTCGGCCCAACACATCCGACTTCAGCACGGCATTTTTGAGTACCGGGTTGACTTTCCTCAACGACCCTTACTCGCTTGTCTGGACCAGACTGGTTAGTCTCTTACTAAAGGCACCGAGAAGTGGTGGAGTCGGGGGTTCCATCTGTTTACATCTCTAGCTTGGATGATCTGTAGGTAGCATTGCTACCACCTGAACAGCTCTTAGGGATACGGGCACTCAGACCCCTCTACCACTTTGTGGTGGAGACACGTCAAAGGCGCAAGTTTGAGCCTTATGTGTACTGGTAATGTTTAAATGCATAAAGCCTCAGCTATAGAAGAAAAATAAATAACACCAGGGCTAAAACTAAGGATAGTAAAATGTTACATCTTCTCAATATTCCTATATGGTGCAGAAACATGGACATTAGACAAGAAAACAGAACAGAGAATTGAAGCCTTTAAAATGTGGATATATAGAAGAATATGCAGAATTGGATGGAAGGAAAAGAAAACAAACGATGAAGTCTTAAAACAACTAAAAATGAAAAAAGAACTACTAAACACAATTCAAACAAGACAAATGCGATTTTTGGGCCATGTTAAAGGACACAACAGCCTACTAAAAGTAATCCTGGAGGGGAAAATACAAGGTAAAAGAGGCAGAGGCAGACCAAGACTAACATGGACGAGTAACATCAAAAGATGGACAAATCAGCCTATGACGAGCTGCACCATCAAAGCAAGAGACAGAGCAGAATGGCGCTCCATGGTAGCCAACCTTCTTTGCGGAGAAGACACTCGATGATGATGATGATGATGATGATGATGATGATGATGATGATGATGATGATGATGATGATAGAAGAATATCTATTGAATTGTAATGTGTTAGGGAGTCCGAACTGATCGATCATTAGATCTTCAGAGCTTGCTCATGTCACTTGTGAGGACTGTTTCCTGTGGTTCTCTTGCGATTGAGGTGCCTGTCTCCTGTATGAAACTATTCTACTTCTTCCTTTTCAGTTCCTTGTGGAGTATAAGTCCTTAACAAACACTTTCTAAGCCATCCCGTTTCTAGCTATTCTCTTAAGATCATTCCATGTCTTTCCCATCATCTTCATCTCTGTTTCCATCTGTCTTCTCCAAGAATATCGTGGTCTTCCTCTTTGTCTTTTTCCTTGGGGGTTCCAAAAAAGGGCCTATTGTGTAATACTATCAGATGGCTTCCGCGGTGTTTGAAACTATTACTATATAATTATTATTAATTATTATTAATTATTATTAATTATTATATATTTATATTATTAAATTATTATTATAAAGTTAAATTTCGACTCAATTCTTTCTGTGACACCAGGTCACTTTGACTCCTTTAGTCATTGGTTCTCTTATCCCATGACGACACAGCCAGTCCCGTTTAACAAATTTGAAATCTTTCGGCAGATGATCATTTAAACTGTAGCTTAGTCACTTGGACGTCACAAGAATTGACATAAAGCTTAAAGAGGAGGATAATCATGTGCCGAAGGTCTGTAATATTTAAGGTCACTAACACCATATTCACTATACGCCACTTGGCGTGACGGGGGCTCTTTACTTTATTTTACTTTTAAAGAGGAGGATGTGAAACGTAAACAGCTTTTGATTAAAGAGAGAACAGTGTTGACATTTTTAATGAAACGGTCGGAAAATGTGAAAATAACGGACGTCAAGATCAAAATATACCTGTGGTCAGGCTACTATTACTGCTACCGCTACTACAACAACTACTACTACTACAACAACTACCACTACCACTATTACTACTACTACTACTACTACTACCACTACTGCCATTACTACTACTACCACTACTACTATTACTACTCCTACTACTACACCACTAATACTACTACTAGTACCTTTAGTATTGATACCACTAATACTACTACTACTACCACTAATATTAATTCTGCTATTAGTATGCCAACTGGTAATACTGCTACTACTACTATTACTACTAATTGTAGTGGTGTTTCTTCTGCTATTGTTACTATTTATACTACTACAACAACTACTGCTACTACTAACACTAATGCTACATTACTACCACTAATAAATACTATTATCAGTGCTTCTGTTATTACTGCTAGTACTTAAAGTACTATTATTACTATTTACATCATTATTACAACTACTTGTACTTCTACTACTAGTACGACTACTAATACTACTACTACTGCTACTACTACCTCTACTCGTACTACTAGCACTTCAACTACTACTACTTCTATTCACATTACTTCTACTATTACTATAGTATGTCTTTTTATACTACTTCTGCTACTGCTCCTTAAATGGGTACCGGATTTTTTCTCGGAAAGTAAAGCGGCACAGGCGTAATACCGACCACATAAACCCAAAAATCATGTGCCGAAGGTCTGTAAAATGCATGGTCACTAACACCATATTCCCTATACGCTACTTGGCGTGACTGGGGTATTTTCCTTTTTTTTTTTACTACTGCTACTATTTATATTACTGCCACTACTACTTTATCTACTAATACTTCTACTACTACTATTAATATTACTGTTACTACTATTACTGTTACTACTATTACTGTTACTACTATTACCAGTACTTCTGCTTCCACTACTAATACTGTTATTACTGTCACTACTATTACCAGTACTTCTGCTTCCACTACTAATACTGTTATTACTGTTACTACTATTACCAGTACTCTACTATTATTCTACTACTTATGCTTCTACTACTACTAGTACTTTAACTACTACTACACTTACTTCTACTACTACTGTTACTACTTCTATTACTGCTACCACTACTACTATCTATATTACTGTTACTTCTATTGCTATTACTATTTCCTCTTCTGCTACTTTTACAATTACCGTTACTTCTGCTATTATTTTTATTACTACTTCTACAATCACAACTACTACAACTAATATTTTTACAACTATTACAACTAGTACTTCTGCTACTACTTCTACTACTACTACCACCACTTCTACTATTACTACTACATCTACCATTGCTGTTGTTACTCTGTTAGTATATTCATTTCTACTATTTGTTTCATCTTTGCTACCACTTATAGCTTCTACACTTTTACCATTAACACAACTTCTAACTCATTTATTACTCGTTCTAAATCTATTACTGGTAGTACATCTATTACTGGTACAACATGTATTACTGGTACTATATTTATTACTAATGTAACCACTATTACCTTTACAAACAACCAGTTACTACTACTTTTAAATACAAAATAAAACGGCGGTTAACGACAACTTGAAAACTGTAGACCGTTCCAAGTAGTTCATTGCGCTTGTGACCCGAAAGAAAATGAGTTCGCGAAGCGCCGAATTTTGAGAATGCTTAATGTACCCGACACTGCGACTTAAGGCGACCGCCACGACAATGTATTGCTAAAAGTCGAACGCTCTCCCTTCACAAGGGACCTGGGACATTTCACCAGTTCGGGTCTATCTTAACCGGTTTGCATTCAGACAAGTTTGGAATTTTAACCCGTTCCTTTGTGCATCCGACTTTTTGACGTAAATAAATAACCGTTAATTGTTAATTGTACGAGATTTCGATTTGAAAGTAAATTCAATGCATTGCGTTGGACTAAAGGGGCAAATGCTAACATTCTGCTGAATTGACAACAAGGTATTTAAATATGTTTATATGACAGTGCTTTTTTTTCTTTGCCAAAGAAAATATTCTTTAAAAATAGTTGTGTGTATAAAAATATTTTATTAAACGAATTTAATATCAGATTAAATAATGTGATATTTGCAATTAAATTATGTGACAACTATCACGCATCATGCATGCTGGCGTAGGTGATCATGCCTCTCCACAACTTTCTAGCGTAGACTTTCCTCTATGTCATTCTCTTAAGGTGTTTGATATCTTTCTTCTCTGTTACCTCTATCTCTTCTTTCCTCAATTTTTCCAAGTTGTTGTAATATGTACCAGCTGGTTGTCTTTTCAATGCCATGGTCATTAATATGATGATTATTTCCCCATCTATCTATCTTTCGTTCGCCTGAAGTATTGTCTATATCTGCAATGTCGTTTCCTGTATAAATGTTACTGTCTTTTGTAATTCTTGCAGTGGCCCATATAGTTTTGCCTGTAGTGTTGTATCTATGGGCCAATGGATTTTCCTCAGTTTACTATATCAGTGCAGTCTTGAAGTATGTGTTCAGCAGTCTGGGGCGCCTGTGCACATGTACAAGTAGTTGATGTGCCGATCTTGAATCTTGTATACATTTGACTATGGAGTCGGTTGTGTATGATGATTATTCCCAATCATGTTAAAATTTTCTTTTGCCTTTAAGCGAATTAGAACAGCCTTAACCTTAGCCTTATCTTTTGCTTTTGCACCTTTCAGAACGCCCTTAAACTTATCTTTTGTTTTTGCGCCTTTTAGAACGCCTTTTAAACTTATTCTCAGCCTTTACGACTTTAGAACGCCCTTAAACGTATTTTTTGCTTTTGCACCTCTTAGAGCTCCCTTAAACTTATTTTTTGTGTGTCTTTGCGCCTTTTAGAACGCCCTTAAACTATATTCTGCCTTTGCGCTTTTTAGAACGTCTGTTACCTTCTGCCTTTACGTCTTTTAGAACGCCCTTAAACTTATCTTCTGCCTTTACGTCTTTTAGAACGCCCTTAAACTTATCTTCTGCCTTTGCGTCTTTTAGAACGCCCTTAAACTTATCTTCTGCCTTTACGTCTTTTAGAACGCCCTTAAACTTACCTTCTGCCTTTACGTCTTTTAGAACGCCCTTAAACTTATCTTCTGCCTTTACGTCTTTTAGAACGCCCTTAAACTTATCTTCTGCCTTTACGTCTTTTAGAACGCCCTTAAACTTATCTTCTGCCTTTACGTCTTTTAGAACGCCCTTAAACGTATCTTCTGCCTTTACGTCTTTTAGAACGCCCTTAAACTTATCTTCTGCCTTTACGTCTTTTAGAACACCCTTAAACTATATTCTGCCTTTACGTCTTTTAGAACACCCTTAAACTATATTCTGCCTTTACGTCTTTTAGAACACCCTTAAACTATATTCTGCCTTTACGTCTTTTAGAACACCCTTAAACTTATCTTCTGCCTTTACGTCTTTTAGAACACCCTTAAACTATATTCTGCCTTTGCGCTTTTTAGAACACCCTTAAACTATATTCTGCCTTTGCGCTTTTAGAACACCCTTAAACTATATTCTGCCTTTGCGCTTTTAGAACACCCTTAAACTATATTCTGCCTTTGCGCTTTTAGAACACCCTTAAACTATATTCTGCCTTTGCGCTTTTTAGAACGTCTGTTACCTTTTGCCCTGCATCTTTAGAACGCCCTTAAACATTCTCTTCTGTCTTTACGCCTTTTATAACGACCTCAAACTATCTTCTGCCTTTACGTCTTTTATAACGACCTCAAACTATCTTCTGTCTTTACGCCTTTTATAACGACCTCAAACTATCTTCTGCCTTTACGTCTTTTATAACGACCTCAAACTATCTTCTGTCTTTACGTCTTTTATAACGACCTCAAACTATCTTCTGTCTTTACGCCTTTTATAACGACCTCAAACTATCTTCTGCCTTTTCGCCTTTTAGAACGCCCTTTATCTTTGCCATTACACCTTTTAGAACGCTCTTTATCTTTGCCATTACACCTTTTAGAACACCATTTATCTTTGCCATTACACCTTTTAGAACACCATTTATCTTTGCCATTACACCTTTTAGAACACCATTTATCTTTGCCATTACACCTTTTAGAACGCCCTTTATCTTTGCCATTACACCTTTTAGAACACCATTTATCTTTGCCATTACACCTTTTAGAACGCCCTTTATCTTTGCCATTACACCTTTTAGAACACCATTTACCTTTGCCATTACACCTTTTAGAACGCCCTTTATCTTTGCCATTACACCTTTTAGAACACCATTTATCTTTGCCATTACACCTTTTAGAACACCATTTACCTTTGCCATTACACCTTTTAGAACACCATTTATCTTTGCCATTACACCTTTTAGAACACCATTTATCTTTGCCATTACACCTTTTAGAACGCCCTTTATCTTTGCCATTACACCTTTTAGAACAGCCCTTACACTTACCCTTTCCTTTGCAACTTTTAGAACACTGTCCTTACTAATGTAGCAGTCCATAGTACTCTCAACATTCTTCAGTAAAACCTCATTCTTTTTTTGAACGTGTAAAGATTTTCCTTCCTGTGGTTCGATTGGTTAAGATTAACGTCCATACATCAGGAATATTGGCTCTTCATGGAAGAACACATTTTCTTACTCCCAGAATCAAATAATGTTTTGTGATGTTTTTCACTATTTGGAACGCAGCCTTTGCCTGAGTGATCATTCTCTTTTATAACTTACATTAATTTGTATATAAAATTACATAAATTAAATTTTGCAAGCAATTTATTACATAAATGTATTTGAACTTTTCCACTGCATTAAGAAACATCATCATTATTAAGCACCATGCCTGCTGGCATAGGTGATCATGTCTCTGCACAACTTTCGATCTCGACAGTTATTTATCGTTTCTGTTGTTGACCATTAAAGCCAAGCCATTCTCTTAAGCTGTCTGGTATCTTTTTTCTTTGTTTCCTTCTGTCTCTTCTTCCTTCAATTTTCCTAGTTGTCACAATATATTCCAACTGTTCCCTTCTCATTACATGGCCAAAACCGATGATTGTTTCTTCCTAATATTGTAAATTGGCTCTCTTTTTGCTGTGGCCTCTTTCAGAACGTTTTCATTACTCTTCTTAGTTGTCCTGGTATTATTAATGTTCTTTTGTAAAATTACATGTCTACAGCCTTCATTGATTTTTTTGTTTGTTGTCCTATTGTCCCTGATGCACATCCAAAATGTTAAGACTGGCTCTACATGACATTTAAGAACTCTTTTTCTTTTGTTTCTATTGTCAAAAATAGAGTGCACAGTATCTTCCTCACTTTTTTTGGAAAGTTCCTTTTGCCTGAGCCATTCTGCATCTCACCTCTTTTGTACATCTACCGTCTGAGGATAACATTGTTCCCATATATTTAAATTCATTTACCTGTTTTAATATTGTTCCACTTGTCTTTATTGTGCATTGCGGTGAAGTCTTTTTCTTTGTTGCTACAATTATTTGTCTTTTTGCTATTAAGGCTGAGTCCTCTATTTTTGCTGCCCTTCACTTTAATGTCTGGGTGTCCGGTTAGCGCAATCGATAGGCGGTTGGCTTACCACGGCAACAGCCGGGGTTCGTACCCTGGCGAGGACACCTGGGTTTTACTAATTCCCTAAAAATTAGTACCTCTGAAGTCGGAGTAAATCTGCCTGCATGGCGAGGGGCATCCTGTAATGGAATAAAACAGACTTTACACGCAAAATTCAGTCCCACAAAATTGAGTGGGTGGGACTTCGTCAGAGGTCAAAGCTGACGAAAGCGAACGAACGAACGAACGAACTTTAATGTCTAACATTTCTTGTTACTCATTTAGACTCGTAGCCACTGAGTCTGTATCATCAGCATACCTTAGAGTATTTAACAAACATAAATTATATATAATAATATTAAATGTATTTTATCAGCATATGTTATTTATTATAAATATAGAAGTAGTTTATTTATATCGGAGCGACAAGGCTCCAGAGTTCACCAAGCCTCTAAAAATTGGTACCAGAGATTTAACTGGGAAGGTAAGGCGGCTTGGCGTAATAGTGACCATATCACACGCCAATGTTTCGTGGTCACGGGTTTCGTGACCGCGCATTATATTACCCACACACCTAGATAGACTGGAGAGGAAATTTTAATTTACATATACACATATATTGAAAAACTAATTTTAGTAAATTATTGTTAGATGTGGAGCCGCGATAGCTCAGTGGTTAGTGAACTGGACTACTACGGACAAGGGGTAGGGTTCGATCCCAACCGACGGCTTCCGGGTTCACCCAGCCTTAAATGGGTACCGGATTTTTTTCTGGGAAAGTAAAGCAGCACGGGCGTAATACTGACCATATTACCCCAAAAATCATGTGCTGAAGGTCTGTAAAATATAGTGTCACTAACACCATATTTCCCTATTCGCCATTTGGCGTGACGGAGGTACTTTACTTTACTTACTTTTTATTGTTAGATGTAGTTAAGTTATTGTTACATGCCATGGAATATATAAAGAAACAACAGATAAAATGGTTTGGCCAATCAAAACACAACACAACAAGCCCTCAATAAACGTTGAGATAATACCAGACCAAGGGTCGACCACGAAAAAGATGAATCGATGGAATATTAGAAGCACTAGGAAACATAACAGCAGCAGAGGCGAAAAGAAGAGCAAAAGACCGCAAATGATATCTCTCTTCAGCGCTGGAAAGCAAATGAAGAAGGAAAGAAGAAGGAGAAGATGTAGTTAAGACTGGATTCACATAATTTGGAGGAGATATCACAGCTCTACATGTTTGACAATTAACTGCTAGATCGTATAGGTCTTGAGTCTTGCCTAATTCTTAAGTCTATGAGTGATCTCTCTCTGTTAATTGTTCAACTTAGAGTCTTCTTTTATTTTTTTAAATCTTCATTTAGCTAACAGGTATTCAGGCAGTTCGGTAAGAGAGCAAGTTAAAATATTTTACTTAATTTAACGTTTAGTTTGAAAATAAAAACTTCCAGCATTTGCTGCATTGGAAATAGTTTGTTTTATGTAAGGTTTCCTTAATTTTCCTCTGCAGATTCTGTTATTACCGATCTACCAGTATGTTCACTTACTTTCATATTGGTCTAGCGGTATGTTCACTTACTTTCATAAAGGTCTAGCGGTATGTTCACTTACTTTCATATTGGTCTAGCGGTATGTTAACATACTATTATATTGGTCTTGTGGTATGTTCACTTACTTTCATATTGATCTAGCGGTATGTTCAATTTACTTTCATATTGGTCTAGCGGTATGTTCACTTACTTTCATATTGATCTAGCGGTATGTTCACTTACTTTCATATTGATCTAGCGGTATGTTCACTTACTTTCATATTGATCTAGCGGTATGTTCACTTACTTTCATATTGATCTAGCTATATGCTCACTTACTTTTATATTGATCTAGCGGTATGTTCACTTACTTTCATATTGATCTAGCTATATGCTCACTTACTTTATATTGATCTAGCGGTATGTTCACTTACTTTCATATTGATCTAGCTATATGCTCACTTACTTTCATATTGATCTAGCTATATGCTCACTTACTTTCATATTGGTCTAGCAGTATGTTTACTTACTTTCATATTGGTCTAGCGGTATGTTCACTTTACTTTCATATTGATCTAGCGTTATGTTCACTTTACTTTCATATTGATCTAGCTATATGCTCACTTACTTTCATATTGGTCTAGCAGTATGTTTACTTACTTTCATATTGGTCTAGCGGTATGTTTACTTACTTTCATATTGATCTAGCAATATGCTCACTTACTTTCATATTGATCTAGCAATATGCTCACTTACTTTCATATTGATCTAGCGGTATGCTCACTTACTTTTATATTGATCTAGCGGTATGCTCACTTACTTTCATATTAGTCTAGCAGTATGTTTACTTACTTTCATATTGATCTAGCGGTATGCTCACTTACTTTTATATTGATCTAGCGGTATGTTCACTTACTTTCATATTGGTCTAGCGGTATGTTCACTTACTTTCAAATGGTCTAGCGGTATGTTAACATACTTTCATATTGGTCTAGCGGTATGTTAACATACTTTCATATTGATATAGCGGTATGTTCGCTTACTTTCATATTGGTCTAGCTGTATGTTCACTTACTTTCATATTGGTCTAGCGGTATGTTCACTTTCATATTGATCTAGCGATATGTTCATTTACTTTCATATTGGTCTTGTGGTATGTTCCATTACTTTAAAATTGATCTAGCGGTATGTTCACTTACTGTCATATTGATTTAGCGGCATGTTCACTTACTTTCTTATTGATCTAGCGGCATATTCACTTACTTCATATAGATCTAGTGGTATGTTCACTTACTTTCCTATTTATCTAGCGGTTATTTATATACAATTACATTCATATTGATCTAGCGGCATGTTCACTTACTTTCTTATTGATCTAACGGCAGGTACAATTACATTAATTTCCATCTAGCGGCATATACAATTACATTCATATTGATCTAGCGGCATGTTCACTTACTTTCTGGGTACAAATAATAATACATAAATATTATTATATGGGGAACTTCCGAGGCGATAATAGGGAATAATAGAACAACGAAGTATGATTCGATCCCACTTCGGACCATATATTGTTCTTCGTTTTTTTCTATTGTTGTTTGTCTGTCAATTTTTCCGAGTGCTAACACATACTTCTTTGTTCTATTATTCTCACTTACTTTCTTATTGATCGAACGGCAGTTACAATTACCTTAATTTCCATCTAGTGGCATATACATTTACATTCACATTGATCTAGCGGCATGTTCACTTTCTTTCACATTGATCCCGTGTAAAAATGACATGTTCAGAGGCAACTTTTATGTGACGCAACGTATGTATGTCGTAGGGTATGTCAGAGATTACATCGTAGGTTGTGTCGTAAAGTACGTAGTATGTTATATCATAGAGTACTTCGAAGCTTGTGTCGAAGAGTACGTCATAGGTTGATATCGTAAAGTAAAAGTAGTAAAGATCCCCGTCACGCCAAGTGGCGTATAGGGAATATGTGTTCTATCTATCTATTGTCCTTTCGAGCCGAAGACGGCACATAGGGCAGAACTACAATCTCAAAAACAGAAACCTTGATTGCCAAAATGGCACATATTGCAGAGATCACTGCTTACTAAAATCTATGGCTGGTATGGTATTAGTGACCATAAATTTTACAGATCTTCAGCACATGATTTTTTGGGATAATGTGGTCGGTATTACGCCCGTGCCGCTTTACTTTCCCAGGAAAAAAATCGGTACCCGTTTAAAGCTGGGTGAACCCGGAAGCAGTCGGTTGGGATTTAACCCTACCCTTTGTCCTTTGTAGCCCAGTTCACTAACCACTGAGCTATCGCGGTTCATATGTTGTAGAGAACTTCAGGTTAGGTTGTAAAGTGTTTCGTAGGTCTATCTATCTTTCGTTCGCCTTTGGTATGAATGCGTGGCATATTGATTGCTGTGGTACGATTTTTTGGCTGGTTGCCTCCGTCTTCAGCATTTATACTTGCTAGATCAGACTGTGGTCTTGTTCGGGTGTAGGAAGGCATGGCCAGTCTTGACTTGCTAGAGCAGACTGTGGTCTTGCTCGGGTGTAGGAAGGCATGGCCAGTCTTGACTTGCTAGAGCAGATTGTGGTCTTGTTCGGGTGTAGGAAGGCATGACCAGCCTTGACTTGATAGAGCAGATTGTGGTCTTGATCGGGTGTAGGAAGGCATGGCCAGTCTTGACATGCTAGAGCAGACTGTGGTCTTGCTCGGGTGTAGGAAGGCATGGCCAGTCTTGACTTGCTAGAGAAGACTGTGGTCTTGATCGGGTGTAGGAAGGCATGGCCAGTCTTGACTTGCTAGAGCAGACTGTGGTCTTGCTCGGGTGTAGGAAGGCATGGCCAGTCTTGACTTGCTAGAGCAGACTGTGGTCTTGCTTCGGGTGTAGGAAGGCATGGCCAGTCTTGACATGCTAGAGCAGACTGTGGTCTTGCTCGGGTGTAGGAAGGCATGGCCAGTCTTGACTTGCTAGAGCAGATTGTGGTCTTGCTCGGGTGTAGGAAGGCATGGCCAGTCTTGACTTGCTAGAGCAGACTGTGGTCTTGCTCGGGTGTAGGAAGGCATGGCCAGTCTTGACTTGCTAGAACAGACTGTGGTCTTACTCGGGTGTAGGAAGGCCTGGCCAGTCTTGACTTGCTAGAGCACACTGTGGTCTTACTCGGGTGTAGGAAGGCATGGCAAGTCTTGACTTGCTAGAACAGACTGTGGTCTTACTCGGGTGTAGGAAGGCCTGGCCAGTCTTGACTTGCTAGAACAGACTGTGGTCTTACTCGGGTGTAGGAAGGCCTGGCCAGTCTTGACTTGCTAGAACAGACTGTGGTCTTACTCGGGTGTAGGAAGGCCTGGCCAGTCTTGACTTGCTAGAACAGACTGTGGACTTGCTCGGGTGTAGGAAGGCATGGCCAGTCTTGACTTGCTAGAACAGACTGTGGTCTTACTCGGGTGTAGGAAGGCCTGGCCAGTCTTGAATTGCTAGAACAGACTGTGGTCTTACTCGGGTGTAGGAAGGCATGGCCAGTCTTGACTTGCTAGAGCAGACTTTGGTCTGGCTCGGGTGTAGGAAGGCATGGCCAGTCTTGACTTGCTAGAACACACTGTGGACTTACTCGGGTGTAGGAAGGCATGGCCAGTCTTGACTTGCTAGAACACACTGTGGACTTACTCGGGTGTAGGAAGGCCTGGCCAGTCTTGACTTGCTAGAGCAGACTGTGGTCTTGCTCGGGTGTAGGAAGGCCTGGCCAGTCTTGACATGCTAGAGCAGACTGTGGTCTTACTCGGGTGTAGGAAGGCCTGGCCAGTCTTGACTTGCTAGAACAGACTGTGGTCTTGCTCGGGTGTAGGAAGGCCTGGCCAGTCTTGACTTGCTAGAGCAGACTGTGGTCTTGCTCGGGTGTAGGAAGGCCTGGCCAGTCTTGAATTGCTAGAGCAGACTGTGGTCTTACTCGGGTGTAGGAAGGCATGGCCAGTCTTGACATGCTAGAGCAGACTGTGGTCTTGCTCGGGTGTAGGAAGGCATGGCCAGTCTTGACTTGCTAGAGCAGACTGTGGTCTTGCTCGGGTGTAGGAAGGCATGGCCAGTCTTGACTTGCTAGAGCAGACTGTGGTCTTACTCGGGTGTAGGAAGGCATGGCCAGTCTTGACTTGCTAGAGCAGACTGTGGTCTTACTCGGGTGTAGGAAGGCATGGCCAGTCTTGACTTGCTAGAGCAGACTGTGGTCTTACTCGGGTGTAGGAAGGCCTGGCCAGTCTTGACTTGCTAGAGCACACTGTGGTCTTACTCGGGTGTAGGAAGGCCTGGCCAGTCTTGACTTGCTAGAACAGACTGTGGACTTGCTCGGGTGTAGGAAGGCATGGCCAGTCTTGACTTGCTAGAACAGACTGTGGTCTTACTCGGGTGTAGGAAGGCCTGGCCAGTCTTGACTTGCTAGAACACACTGTGGTCTTACTCGGGTGTAGGAAGGCATGGCCAGTCTTGACTTGCTAGAGCAGACTTTGGTCTGGCTCGGGTGTAGGAAGGCATGGCCAGTCTTGACTTGCTAGAACACACTGTGGACTTACTCGGGTGTAGGAAGGCATGGCCAGTCTTGACTTGCTAGAACACACTGTGGACTTACTCGGGTGTAGGAAGGCCTGGCCAGTCTTGACTTGCTAGAGCAGACTGTGGTCTTGCTCGGTGTAGGAAGGCCTGGCCAGTCTTGACATGCTAGAGCAGACTGTGGTCTTACTCGGGTGTAGGAAGGCCTGGCCAGTCTTGACTTGCTAGAACAGACTGTGGTCTTGCTCGGGTGTAGGAAGGCCTGGCCAGTCTTGACTTGCTAGAGCAGACTGTGGTCTTGCTCGGGTGTAGGAAGGCCTGGCCAGTCTTGAATTGCTAGAGCAGACTGTGGTCTTACTCGGGTGTAGGAAGGCATGGCCAGTCTTGACATGCTAGAGCAGACTGTGGTCTTGCTCGGGTGTAGGAAGGCATGGCCAGTCTTGACTTGCTAGAGCAGACTGTGGTCTTGCTCGGGTGTAGGAAGGCATGGCCAGTCTTGACTTGCTAGAGCAGACTGTGGTCTTACTCGGGTGTAGGAAGGCATGGCCAGTCTTGACTTGCTAGAGCAGACTGTGGTCTTACTCGGGTGTAGGAAGGCATGGCCAGTCTTGACTTGCTAGAGCAGACTGTGGGCTTACTCGGGTGTAGGAAGGCCTGGCCAGTCTTAGTTTTCAGTCCCTGGTGACTGTTAAGTCCCATCCCCACGACAAGTAGCTGGCCTTGATGGTGTACGTCGTAGGTAATATTGTAGAGAACGTCGTAAGATATGTCGTAGCGTGCGTCGTAGGTGATGTCGTAGATTATATCGTAAAGTACGTCTAAGTTGTTTTAACGTACTTCGTGGGTTATTTCGTAGAGTACGTCGTAAGTTATGTTTTAGCGTACTTCGTGGGTTATTTCGTAGAGTACGTCGTAAGTTATGTTTTAGCGTACTTCGTGGGTTATTTCGTAGAGTACGTCGTAAGTTATGTTTTAGCGTACTTCGTGGGTTATTTCATAGAGTACGTCGTAAGTTATGTTTTAGCGTACTTCGTCGGTTATTTCGTAGCGTACGTCGTAGGTTATGACGTAGGCTATGTCGCAGAGTGCGTCGTAGTACATGTTGCGGAGTGTGTCATAGAGTACATTGTAGGTTAAGTCGTAGAGTGCGTCGTAGTATATGTTGCAGGGTGTGTCGTAGAGTACATTGTAGGCTATGTTTAAAAATGTAAAAGAGCTGCACGTTGGTAAAATAACGTTACAAGACAACTGGAAGTATCTGCTCAGCGAAAGTGAGGGACACAGAAGAAAAAAAAAAACACAAAAGTGGAGAAATAAATTACATTAACTCAATTAAGCTGAAGTGAATTATCTTAAAATGAAATATAATTTTATTATTATCTTATTATTATCTGATTGCCACGAGTTGATACAAGCTGCTGCTTTTTTACTCGATTAGATGTGGCGGGTTGTAATGCCTTTCTTGACATTCCCGGCTCTTACTGGAGAGGTTGGAGTTCGTCTGTCCCAGGCTATGCTGGGAAACTACTAGTCCAGCCCAGAGGTACTGCAATACTGGATCCTCTATATGAGTAACAGCCACCACTACGGGGAACACGGCGATCC
Organism: Megaustenia siamemsis; assembly: GCA_032433765.1. Lineage (NCBI taxonomy): Eukaryota > Metazoa > Mollusca > Gastropoda > Stylommatophora > Ariophantidae > Megaustenia > Megaustenia siamemsis. The sequence goes on along the minus strand of JAVIAB010000139.1, from coordinate 77,437,312 downwards.
TAGCTTCTGTTAGCCAGTCTGTTTTGACGCAGACTGTTACCAGGGGTGGATGAAATAGAATAGAATAAACAATAAACTTGTACATCTCTATCGTTTCTCTCGGCCTTGTAGAGGGTGGAGTGTTCGACTTCATTGTAGTTGATCACAGTTTTTGAAGCGGAAAGTGACAGGTGAGGAGGCCAGTGCTTATCCTTGTTCTAATTACTTTCCTAATTCAGTGAGTCAGGTACGTCTGGCTGTAATTAAAGCCAAGCTCAAATTATAGCTCAGCCAGGTCAAAACATATGTCCCACTGTAATATGACAAGAAAAGACGACTGTAGTGTAGTGGTTAGTGTACTTGTTTGCCAATTATATGACGCCTGTACGCAGCCAATAGGTAGAGTCATTGCAGAAGTATAAAAAAATACGTAGTCACATTTGTCTACGTCTCTGAACATGCGAGAGTACGGGGAAATGAAAAAGAAGATAGGTTGGCTAGCTGTGCTGTCGTTGAAGACGGTTAAACAATGGATAGGTTAGACTTCATCAATGCCCTCATAGATGTGGGAATGGTACAGAACTTTGACAACCATGAGTCCCACATCACTCCTTTGGACGAAAGCAATGGGAGCTAAGATGGGCACAGCCAGAAACGGTAAACTTAACAGCCGTGTAAAGAGAACTTATAAACAAACACGGAACTAGTTTCGTTACTAGTTGGACGGTGCGGGACTTGCTGAGGAGGGGATCTTGGCACCTATGAACATGCTCGGAGTGCAGTGATTATGACCAGCAAATAACTTTAAAAAACCTCAAATGACTCAATAACGCAATAACTCAAATAGCTGAATAACTTACATAACTGAATAATTCAAACAATTCAAATAACTCCAAAAAACGATATATAACTCAAATAACTCTACTAACTTAAATAACCGAGTAACTCAAATAATTCAAATAACTCAAATAACTCTAATAACTTAAATAACTCAATTAAATGAGTATGGGTTAAATTTTAGCCTAAACTACCCAGTGGACCTAGCTGGTGGTCGCCGGTTTGTTCAATTGAAGGAAGGTTTTAGCACCGAGAAAGAGCATTCGTCCCGTTACCTCTAAAAGGTATGGCTTGTTACTACACTAATCATCATTAGGTCAGACATCCATTGCAGAACATTGCATTCACCACAGACAGTCTGAGAAAATCTCTGCTCTATCCAGATCTCCCACAGAACGTTGCATTCACCACAGACAGTCTGAGAAAATCTCTGCTCTATCCAGATCTCCCACAGAACGTTGCATTCACCAGAGACTATAAACAAATCTCTGTCTCAATCCAGATCTCCCACATAACGTTACATTCACCATAGACAGTCTGAAAGAAGCTCTGTCTCTATCCTGATCTCCCACAGAACTTTGCATTCACCACACACCGTCTGAAATAATATCTGTCTTATCCAGATCCAAGAGCAGCAGGAATCGGCTCCCTCAATGAGATAGAACTGCTTGCACAGAACAGAGACAGATGGCGAGATTTGATAAAATATCTTTAAAAGAAAACTGCTAGAACAAAAATTCATATAGGAGAAGGTGTATCTTGGTCTACGCCCTATGGGCCGGTTACGGATCGAAAGGTCAAAGGAATAGAATATCCAGATCTCCCAGAACGTTGCTTTCACCACATACAGTCTGAAAGAAGCTTTGTCTCTATCCTGATCTCCCACAGAACGTTGCTTTCACCACACACCGTCTGAAAGAATATCTGTCTCTATCCAGATCTCCCACTGAACGTTACATTCACCGCAGACAGTCTGAAAGAAGCTCTGTCTCTATCCAGATCTCCCACAGAACGTTACATTCACCACAGACAGTCTGCAAGAAGCTCTGTCTCTATCCAGATCTCCCACAGTCTGAAAGAAGCTCTGTCTCTATCCAGAACTCCCACAGACAGTCTGAAAGAAGCTCTGTCTCTATCCAGATCTCCCACAGAATGTTACATTCACCACAGACAGTCTGAAGAAGCTCCGTCTCTATCCAGATCTCCCACAGAATGTTACATTCACCACAGACAGTCTAAAAGAAGCTCTGTCTCTATCCAGAACTCCTACAGTCTGAAAGAAGCTCTGTCTCTATCCAGATCTCCCACAGACAGTCTTAAAGAAGCTCTGTCTCTATCCAGATCTCCCACAGACAGTCTGAAAGAAGCTCTGCCTCTATCCAGATCTCCCACAGAACGTTACATTCACCACAGACAAGTCTGAAAGAAGCTCTGTCTCTATCCAGATCTCCCACAGACAGTCTGAAAGAAGCTCTGTCTCTATCCAGATCTCCCTCAGAACGTTACATTCACCACAGACAGTCTGAAAGAAGCTCTGTCTCTATCCAGATCTCCCACAGAACGTTACATTCACCACAGACAGTCTGAAAGAAGCTCTGTCTCTATCCAGATCTCCCACAGAACGTTACATTCACCACAGACAGTCTGAAAGAAGCTCTGTCTCTATCCAGATCTCCCACAGAACGTTACATTCACCACAGACAGTCTGAAAGAAGCTCTGTCTCTATCAAGAACTCCCTCAGACAGTCTTAAAGAAGCTCTGTCTCTATCCAGATCTCCCACAGACAGTCTGAAAGAAGCTCTGTCTCTATCCAGATCTCCCTCAGACAGTCTTAAAGAAGCTCTGTCTCTATCCAGATCTCCCACAGACAGTCTGAAAGAAGCTCTGTCTCTATCCAGATCTCCCACAGACAGTCTGAAAGAAGCTCTGTCTCTATCCAGATCTCCCACAGACAGTCTGAAAAAAGCTCTGTCTCTATCCAGATCTCCCACAGACAGTCTGAAAGAAGCTCTGTCTCTATCCAGATCTCCACAGACAGTCTGAAAGAAGCTCATTCTCTATCCAGATCTCCCACAGACAGTATGAAAGAAGCTCTGTCTCTATCCAGATCTCCCTCAGACAGTCTGAAAGAAGCTCTGTCTCTATCCAGATCTCCCACAGACAGTCTGAAAGAAGCTCATTCTCTATCCAGATCTCCCACAGACAGTCTGAAAGAAGCTCTGTCTCTATCCAGATCTCCCACAGACAGTCTGAAAGAAGCTCTGTCTCTATCCAGATCTCCCACAGACAGTCTGAAAGAAGCTCTGTCTCTATCCAGATCTCCCACAGACAGTCTGAAAGAAGCTCTGTCTCTATCCAGATCTCCCACAGACAGTCTGAAAGAAGCTCTGTCTCTATCCAGATCTCCCACAGACAGTCTGAAAGAAGCTCTGTCTCTATCCAGATCTCCCACAGACAGTCTGAAAGAAGCTCTGTCTCTATCCAGATCTCCCACTTCTTCTGTTCTTATGATCAAAGAGTCCTCACTGTCATGAAACTATTTTCTTCTTGGTCTGCCCCTGATGAGTCGCCCAGGAACCATGCTTTTCATTATTTGTTACTGTACCATAACGTTTAAAGAGGCACTCATCATCATCATCATCATCATCACCATCATGTGCCAAACCGGTTGTCGTAGGCGATCATGTCTTTTCACAATCTTCTATCTACAGTGCATCATATCAATTCTGTTGTTGACTGTTTTCCGTGCCATGACAATAAATTATCTAGTACTTTCTATCTTTGTCGTCCGCGATCTCTCTTTCTATGTATTTTGCCAGGTGTAACCAAGTATTCCAACTTTCCTCTTCTCACGTGGTCATGATTACTCGCTGCCGAGCACAGTATTGTCTCTGTAATTCCAACATCAACGAAGATGTTGCGGTGGGAGTTGATTGAGAGTAGGTTCTTTGGATGAGAAATGAGAAGAAATGTGTGTGTGTTTGTGTGTGTTTGTGTGTTTCTGTGTGCGTGTTTGTGTGTGTGTTCGTATGGTGTTTGTGTGATGTTTGTGTGTGTGTGTTTGTGTGTGTGTTCGTATGGTGTTTGTGTGTGTGTTTGTTGTGCGTGTTGCGTGCGTGCGTGCGCGTGTGTGTTTGTGTATTCGCGGGGTGTTTGTGTGTGTGCACGTGTGTGTGCGCGCATGTGTGTGTATTTGTGCGTGTGTTTAATCGTGTGTTCGTGTGTTTGTATGTGTTTGTGTGGTGTTTATGTGTATGCATGTGTGTGTGTTTGTGTGTATTTATACGTGTTTGTGTGTGTTTAAGCGTATGTGCGTGTGTTTGTATGGGTGTGTGTGTGTGTGTGGCGCCTGGGCCCACGAAAATTGATGGACGAAGAGATAGAGGGAAACAAAGAGAAGAGATACCAGACGGTTTAAGAGAATGTCTTGATAGTGTGGAAAGTTTATGAGAGACATGATCACCTACGCCAGCAAGCATGGTACTTGATGATGATGATGATGACAATCAGGAGAAGCGAATGTTCCGGCTTTAAACCATTAAAGAAATGCTTAGTTCTGTAGCGTGGACCCAACATTTGGTTGTTTTGGTTATGGAAGGCCCCGGTATCACTGCAAACGAATTAAAATCCATAATTGCTCAACCGCCCGTGCCAGCGTAATCATCCGAATTTATATCTCATCTCCCAAACAAAGAAAGCTAACTGTAGTCCCCATCGTAGCAGTCTCAGCACACGTCAAAAGACATAAGGCGAAATCGCGCAGACAGTGAACATAGCCACTCTGTTCCCTCTCATACGATATCATCATTCCTCGTAAACAATTGGAATATCGAAACATGATCAAAACGGATGAGACACACAGCTCACAGTGTGCACAGAGCACTTAACTCAGTAGCTCCTGCAACAAGCCGGACTTGGAATATGAGGAAACTGCAACAAGGAACACTTTTCATGCATAGCCTTCAATGGTTCCTGCCGCCTATCCACCATATACCGGAAATTCACGTTTTTTCTGAAAATGATGATCGTCATATTAAAAAAAAAAAAAAAAAGTATAGCGCCTGATGATGTTAGGCCATCGTTGTTGACTCCAATTCCGAACATATAGACACACAGTCAGTCGTCAGACTATCCCCGTCGCACATCAAATAACAGACCGTATGATTAGCTTACGGCTGTCTTAGGGACAAACCATGATAGGAGGCCCGAAACCGTTGGCGTGTTGAGCGATGACCTTATTGCGCAACAAACATTAAACTCTAATCACCCAATGTATTACGAGACAAACCTTTAAAGCACTCAAAATATTACGAGACAAACCTTTTAAGTTTCTAATCTGTTAATGTCCGTACATTTCTCTGGACAACAATGGTATAAGTTCTCTTACATACTTAACTCTTTAACAATATTATTACGACCGCCATTCTTGTAATAACAGTAGCAACAACAGTATCAACATAAACAACACGTGTTACTTTATATCCATGCGGACACAGGAATCTGAATACAGTTCACCCCAAAAAAAAAAATCGCCTTGTCTTCAACAGTAATTCCCACAGACTACGTACAGTATTCATGGAACACAAATTAGCATTTGAAAATTGCTAGGTAATTATTTCTGCCAGAATACACTTCACGCGACGTTTAAATTATTGTACGTGTGCCTAAAGTAATATTAACATTATATTTTCAACCACAAAAAACGTGGTTCTAATTTTCTGTACTAGACTCCTTCGTGTATTTCAGAGCGGATTTTAAACTTGTTCAATCCAACATTACAAATGTGTATAGAACATTACATGCATAGAACATCAGTATTTCTTCGTTCCAAGTGGATAAGATGAATTCCGTTTTAATTCTGTTTCTATTTTGTCAAAAGTACATTGACAGATCACGCGATAGAAATTTGGAATTTATATTTGAAACTTTCCTTATTAAACAAATCTTAACTGAAGTTACAGGCCCGGTATTACCACATTTTGCAATAAGTGAAAGTTACAGGTCCAGTGTTACCACATTTTGCAATAAGTGAAAGTTACAGGTCCAGTATTACCACATTTTGCAATAAGTGAAAGTTACAGGTCCAGTATTACCACATTTTGCAATAAGTGAAAGATAATACAGGCCCGGTATTACCACATTTTGCAATAAGTGAAAGTTACAGGTCCAGTATTACCACATTTTGCAATAAGTGAAAGTTACAGGTCCAGTATTACCACATTTGCAATAAGTGAAAGTTACAGGTCCAGTATTACCACATTTTGCAATAAGTGAAAGTTACAGGTCCAGTATTACCACATTTTGTAATAAGTGAAAGTTACAGGTCCAGTATTACCACATTTTGCAATAAGTGAAAGTTACAGGTCCAGTATTACCACATTTTGCAATAAGTGAAAGTTACAGGTCCAGTATTACCACATTTTGCAATAAGTGAAAGTTACAGGTCCAGTATTGCTACATTTTGCAATAAGTGAAAGTTACAGGTCCAGTATTACCACATTTTGCAATAAGTGAAAGTTACAGGTCCAGTATTACCACATTTTGCAATAAGTGAAAGTTACAGGTCCAGTATTACCACATTTTGCAATAAGTGAAAGTTACAGGTCCAGTATTGCTACATTTTGCAATAAGTGAAAGTTACAGGTCCAGTATTACCACATTTTGCATTAAGTGAAAGTTACAGGTCCAGTATTACCACATTTTGCAATAAGTGAAAGTTACAGGTCCAGTATTACCACATTTTGCAATAAGTGAAAGTTACAGGTCCAGTATTACCACATTTTGCAATAAGTGAAAGTTACAGGTCCAGTATTACCACATTTTGCAATAAGTGAAAGTTACAGGTCCGGTATTGCTACATTTTGCAATAAGTGAAAGTTACATGCCCGGTATTACCACATTTTGCAATAAGTGAAAGTTACAGGCTGGGTATTACCACATTTTGCAATAAGTGAAAGTTACAGGTCCGGTATTACCACATTTTGCAATAAGTGAAAGTTACAGGTCCGGTATTACCACATTTTGCAATAAGTAAAAGTTACAGGTCCGGTATTACCACATTTTGCAATAAGTGAAAGTTACAGGCCCGGTATTACCACATTTTGCAATAAGTGAAAGTTACAGGTCCAGTATTACTACATTTTTTAATTATCATCATGAAGTACCGGGCCTGCTGGCATAGGTGATTATGTCTCTCCACAACCTTCCATCTCGGCAGTTATTTATCATTTCTGTTGTTGACCTTCTGCCAAGCCATTCTCTTAAGCTGTCTGTTATTTTATCTCTTTGCTTCCCTCTATCTCTTCGTCCCTCAATTTTTCCAGTTGTTACAATATATTCCAGTTTTTCTCTTCTCATTTCATGGCCAAAATGATGATTGTTTCTTCCTAATATTGGAAGTTAGCTCTATTTTTGCTTTGACCTCTTTTTTTCTGTAAAACCACATTTCTGCAGACTCCAGTGATTTTCTTGTCTGTTGTCCTATTGTCCATGATTCACATCCATATGTTAAGACTGGCTCTACGTAACATTTAAGAACTCTTTTTCTTGTTTCTACTATCAAAAATGGATTGCATAGTATCTTCCTCATTTTTTGGAAAGCTGCTTTTGCTTGAGCCATTCTGCATCTCCACACGTGCGCTGGCGGGGCCCGAAAGGGGAGTAAAGAATAGCGGCGCTGTACCCTACCAGGCATGTTCGTAAGAGGCGAGAAAGGAGGGTTAGGCATAGGACTGGTTATCCCATACTGTAAAAAAAAAATAAGCCGAAAAAACTTCACAAACATGGACAAGTCAAGAGAGAAAAAGTAAATCCGCCATCCAGGAAAGATAAGGGCTCTCTGTCTCACCTTTTGTCTACCAGGAAATCCTCCGGAATTGGCACCTGGAATGTACGTACCCTAAACGAACAGGGAAAAGCTTCTCGGGTAGCAGCAGAAAGATAGATATTCTGGGAATGTGTGAAACAAGATGGCTAGGAATAAATTTAAATACAGGAGAGATGATTTTATCATCAAGACACCAGGAACCTGGAACACAACATAGTGAAGGGGTAGCTATAATGCTATCAATGAATGCACAGAAGACACTAATAGAGTGGGAAGCAGTAGGGCCAAGACTAATGAGAGCAACATTTAAAACAACCAAAAACAAAATAAAATTCCACATTATCCAATGCTCTATCTCTCTCTACCATGGCATTATCCATGCACCAACCAACGATAAGGATGATTTAGTTAAAGATGATTTCTATAAACAGCTACAATGTCAGATGGATGCAAGACGAGCCAAGGATATTATAATCTTGATGGGATGCCTAAATGCTAAAGTAGGATCAGACAACAGAGGCTTCGAAGAGATTATGGGAAAACTTGGACTTGGAGATATAAACGAGAATGGAGAGATATTTGTGAATTTCTGCTCCCTTAATCAAGGGAGCCTAGGAGGAACAATATTCCAACATAAAAGAATACACAAAGCTACATGGGTGTCACCAGATCACATAACGGAAAATCAAATTGATCACATATGTATTAATAATAAGTTTAAGTCATCCTTACAGGATGTAAAAGTATATAGTGGGGCAGATGTAGCTTCTGATCATCATCTTCTGATAGCCAAACTAAAAAGAGGCCATAGAGAAACATTTGAGAGATGAACAAGCAGGTTTTAGGAAGAACAGATCATGTGCTGATCAAATAACTACTCTACGTATAATAGTTGAACAAAGTTTAGAACTAAAATCCCCACTTTATATTGGATTCATAGATTACGAAAAGGCATTTGATAGTTTAGACAGAAGAATGCTTTGGAAGTTGCTGACTCATTACGGAATCCCCATAAAGTTTATTAACCTGATGAAAACAATGTATGAAGGAGCGAAATGTAGTGTGGTGCATGAAGGACAGCTTACAGAAGCATTTGAAATAAGAACAGGAGTAAGGCAGGGATGCCTTCTGTCTCCATTTCTCTTTCTACTGGCCATAGATTGGATTATGAAAATAACTCAAAACAACAGAAATGGGATCCAGTGGTCACTGACCAAACAACTTAATGATTTAGACATTGCCGATGACATAGCTCTCCTATCATACAGCCATCAACAGATGCAGGATAAAATGAGCATACTTGATGAGAGATTACAACAGCTAGGACTGATGATAATTAATACAGTTGACAATAATCAAATAAAACTAGGAGAAATACCTCTACTAGACGTACAATCTTACATATATCTGAGCAGTAATATAGATAAAGAGGGAGGAACAGAAAATGATACCAAAATAAGGATATCAAAAGCAAGAGGAGCTTTCATTGCACTGGGAAACATATGGAAATCCAAAGAAATTAGGTTAAATACAAAAATAAAAATTTTCAACTCAAATGTAAAGTCGCTCCTATTATATGGCTGTGAAACATGGAGAACAACAAAATTGACAATCACGAAGATACAGACTTTCATTAATGGATGCCTACGCAGAATAAAGGGATGGAAATGGCAGGACAAAGTCACTAACATAGAATTATGGAAATGTACCAGTCAAATACCAGTGGATAAAGAGATACAGCGAAGACGATGGCGCTGGATACGAAACACACTACGGAAGTCAACTGAGAGTATTACACAACAAGCCCTTTTTTGAATCCCCAGGGGAAAAGACAAAGAGGAAGACCAAGGTATTCTTGGAGAAGACAGATAGAAGCAGAGATGAAAATGATAGGGAAGACATGGAATGATCTTAAAAGAATGGCAAAAAACAGAACGACTTGGAAAGTGTTTGTTGAAGACCTATGCTCCACAGGGAGCTAAAAAGGTAGAAGAAGAAGACTTCAAGTCTCTCTCCTCTCCAGGTGGTATTACTATCCCTTTCTTCAAGACTCTCCTCTCCAGGTGGTATTACTATCCCTTTCTTCAAGACTCTCCTCTCCAGGTGGTATTACTATTCTCTACTACTAAGGTGAAACTTCACAAAGGATAACTCTATATCCAACAGTAGTGAGAACAAAGAAAAGTAAAGAGCCCCGTCACGCCAAATGGCGTATAGAGAATATGGAGTTAGTGACCATAATTTTATAGACCTTCGGGGCATGGTTTTTGGGGTAATGTGGCCGGTAATACGCCTGTGCCGCTTTACTTTACCAGAACAAATTCGGTACTCATATAAGGCTGGGTGAACCCGGAATCAAGATCGAACTCGACCTCTTGTCCATTGTAGTCCAATTCACTAACCACTGAGCTATCGCGGCGCCCAACTTTAGTGATGAATTATACATTTATGTATTCTAGTGGGAATAATAGAGCAAATGTGGTTGTACAGTTAGTTTTCACACGTGTCTGGTGGCAAGGCGCGGTGTCATTTCTCGAAAATCTGGTAGAGTACACTTCTAATTCTGACCTAGGCTGACAATTATTTTCCGTGTTTTCTCCTCTGTCTGTACACATTTTTATTTCACATGTGCTGGATCATATAAAAAAAAAAAAAAAACAAATGCAATTTTGGTGCATGTTAAAAGACACAGTAGATGACTAAAAGTAAACTTGGAAGGGAAAATACAAGATTTATTTATTATTATTGCGTTCGTCAGCTTCGGCCTCTGACGTAGTCCCTAGCAACTAGTTACTGAATTTTGCGTGTTAATCCATTTTTCCCTGGCAGCCGTGTGTACAGGGGTCCCTTGTCGCACAGGCAGATAACTTCGTTTTCGGAGGTACTCATATTTTTTCCGTCCATGAGTAATTGACGTTTCAAGCCGGGCCTCGCTGCTGAGACCAGTGGCGGTTGCCGCAGAGAGAAATCATAAATAAATATCCCAAATGGTTCAGCCGGGACTTGAACCCACAACCTCTCTGTCTCGAGGTTAGCGATGTCTCCTGGAGACCAACGAGTCCCCCAGATACAAGATAAAAGAGGCAGAGGCAGACCAAGACTGACATGGACGAGTAACATCTAAAGATGGACAAGTCAGCCTACGACAACCTGTAATATCAAAGCAAGAGACAGAGTGGAATGGCGAGCCATGGTAGCCAACCTTCGATGCAGAGACGGCACTCAAAGATAATGGATGATAAACATACGTTGCTTTATTATTTATGTATTACTATTGCTACCAAGACATCACCTCAGTGCAAAATAAAGACAAGTGGAACAATATTAAAACAGGTAAATGAATTTAGATATTTGGAACTTTGTTAACCTCAGGCGGAAGATGAAACAAAAGAGGTGAGATGCAGAATGGCTCAGGCAAAAGCAGCTTTCCAAAAAATGAGGAAGATACTATGCAATGTTATGTAGAGTCAGTCTAACATATGGATGCGAATCATGGACAATAGGACAGCAGACAAGAAAATCACTGGAGTCTGCAGAAATGTGGTTTTACAGAAAAATGTTGAGAATACCATGGACAGCTAAGAAGAGTAATAAAAACGTTCTGAAAGAGGTCAAGACAAAAATAGAGCTAACTTCCAATATTAGGAAGAGACAATCATCATTTTTGGCCATGTAATGAGAACAGAACAACTGGAATATATTGTAACAACTGGAAAAATTGAGGGACGAAGAGATAGGGGGAAGCAAAGAGAAAAAAATAACAGACAGCTTAAGAGAATGGCTTGGCAGAAGGTCAACAACAGAAATGATAAATAGCTGCCGAGATCGAAAATTGTGGAGAGACATGATTACCTACACCTGTAGGCCCGGTACATGATGATGATGATGATTGCTACCAAGCTGGAAAATTAATTTAAAATATGGTACATTTTTAAACTACAACTCTGCTATCACTATCTTTATACTTTCCTTACTTCCAAACATAATTGCTGCCTTTTCTCCCTTCCCTCCCTCACTTTATTTCTCTTTCCTTCCTTCATTCTCTGTCTGTGCATCCATCCATCCATCCATCCATCCATCCATCCATTCGCCCGTCCGTCCGTCCGTCCGTCCGTCCATCCATCCATCCATCCATCCATCCATCCATCCATCCATCCATCCATCCATCCATTCGCCCGTCCGTCCGTCCGTCCATCCATCTATCCGTCCGTCCGTTCGTCCGTCCGTCCGTCCGTCCGTCCGTCCGTCCGTCCATCCATCCATCCATCCATCCATCCATCCATCCATCCATCCATCCATCCATCCATCCATCCATCCATCCATTTATCCATCCTTCCATTAATCAATTCTTCTTTATTGCCTTGCCTACGTCATTTCCTTTATCTTTTTTTTCTTTTTCTTTCTTTCTTTCTTTCGTTCTTTCTTTCTTTCTTTCTTTCTTTTTCTTTCTTTTTTTTTTCTTTCTTTCTTTCTTCTTCCTTTCTTTCTTTCCATTTTTCTTTCTTCCATTCTTGTTTCATTATTTCTTTCAGTGAGTCGATAATTGCTTTCAGTTTTGGTGCTCATGACACTTCAGTGACAAACTCAACATCTCTTTACTGTGCTCAAGACATCCCATTAGTCCTTACTTTATTTCATAATTGAAGATATTGTTTAAAGATACTTATCAGCATTATTACTTTATAATTGAGCTTAATACCAGCTAAGATAACGATACATTACTTTAGTTTAAAAAAAAGAATCGAAACCTTACAAAAACCTTTCTTCTCCAGCGCCAGTTCTTACCAAAAGATAATGTTACTTTAAAAAAAAAAAAAAAGTAAAGTATCCCCGTCACGCCAAGTAGGTATAGGAAATATGGTGTTAGTGACCATAAATTTTACAGATTTTCGACACATGATTTTTGGGGTAATGTGGTCGGCATTACGCCCGTGCCGCTTTACTTTCCCAGAAAATATCCGGTACCCATTAAAAGCTGGGTGAACAGGAAGCCGTCGGTTGGGATCGAACCCTTCCTCTTGTTCTTTGTACTCCAGTTCACTAACCACTGAGCTATCACGGCTCACAATGCTACTAATTACCACTTATTAAACTCAACAATCTATCTATATCTTCAAGCAAACTGCAATACTACTTCTTACTCTATCACAGAGCATCACAAGTTAATAAACTTTACATACAGTTCTACTCTTTACTTTATCACAGAACTTAATAATCTAATATCCCCTAAACACAGTCATACTCCTTTCTTTATTACAGAGCTTAACAATCTAATATCCCCTAAACACAGTCATACTCCTTTCTTTATTACAGAGCTTAACAATCTAATATCCCATAAACACAGTCATACTCCTTTCTTTATTACAGAGCTTAACAATCTAATATCCCATAAACACAGTCATACTCCTTTCTTTATTACAGAACTTAACAATCTAATATCCCCTAAACACAGTCCTACTCCTTTCTTTATTACAGAGCTTAACAATCTAATATCCCATAAACACAGTCATACTCCTTTCTTTATTACAGAGTTTAGCAATCTAATATCCCATAAACACAGTCATACTCCTTTCTTTATTACAGAGTTTAACAATCTAATATCCCATAAACACAGTCATACTCCTTTCTTTATTACAGAACTTAACAATCTAATATCCCATAAACACAGTCATACTCCTTTCTTTATTACAGAGCTTAACAATCTAATATCCCATAAACACAGTCATACTCCTTTCTTTATTACAGAACTTAACAATCTAATATCCCCTAAACACAGTCATACTCCTTTCTTTATTACAGAGCTTAACAATCTAATATCCCCTAAACACAGTCATAATCCTTTCTTTATTACAGAACTTAACAATCTAATATCCCCTAAACACAGTCATACTCCTTTCTTTATTACAGAGCTTAACAATCTAATATCCCCTAAACACAGTCATAATCCTTTCTTTATTACAGAACTTAACAATCTAATGTCCCCTAAAAACAGTCATACTCCTTTCTTTTTTACAGAACTTAACAATCTAATATCCCCTAAACACAGTCATACTCCTTTCTTTATTACAGAGTTTAACAATCTAATATCCCCTAAAAACAGTCATACTCCTTTCTTTATTACAGAGTTTAACAATCTAATATCCCCTAAAAACAGTCATACTCCTTTCTTTATTACAGAACTCAAGATTCTCACAAACAATTCATGACAGAAGGTAAACTCTAAATCTCTTTCTTCCCCTCCCCAATGAAAAATCAACCCTTCCTTTTGAATGGAACATTTCCTTTATTTCAGCCACCACGACTAACATTTACAAATGTTTTCAGTTTTAGGTAGACCTTACTGCACTTTTCATTCACCTTTTCAATTACAACACAACACATATAACAATATAAGCAGTGTTTTTAACCCAGTTTTTATTTTTTTTTTTTTAACAGCAAGCCTGCAAATATTTCGATAATGAAACACAGCAAAGAGTAAACGACAACAGCTGGAAAATAAGTAATTACATTTGTTCTTTATGTGTGACCTTTTATATTCCTTTGGAAATATCTTCATCAGGTCACACACCCTTTGCAGAACGTTACATTCACCACAGGGAGTCTGAAAAATGTATTTGTCTCTAGCCAGATCTCCCATAGAACATTTCATTAACCACAGCAGTCTGAAAAAGTCTCTGCCTCTAGCCAGATCTCCCACAGAACGTTGCATTCACCGCATCTCGTCTTGAAGAATCTCTGTCTCTAGTTAGATCTCCCACAGAACGTTGCATTCACCGCATCCCGTCTTGAAGAATCTCTGTCTCTAGTTAAATCTCCCACAGAACGTTGCATTCACCGCATCCGTCTTGAAGAATCTCTGTCTCTAGCCAGATGTCACATTTCTTCAATTGCCATTTTTAAAGTCTTATTATTGTCTTGAACCCACCTTCTTCTTGGTATGTCCCTGATGTGTTGGGCCTAAAACCATGACTTCTGATATTGCTCGTTCCTGCCCAATGTGTCTTTTGGGACGGCCATGTCTTAATTGCATCTGTAGATTTGTGTTTAGCCAGTTATTTTTCATGTTTAACGTTATTGTTTTATACATCATCATCATCATCATCATCATCATCATCATCATCATCATCATCATCATCATCATTATCATCAAGTACCGTGCCTGCTGGTGGAGGTGATCATGTCCCTCTACAACTCGACAGTTATTTACCATTTCTGTTGTTGACCTTGTGCTAAGCCATTCTCTTAAGCTGTCTGGTATCTTTTCTCCTTGCTTCCCTCGATCTCTTCGTTCCTCAACTTTCCCAGTTATCACAATAGATTCCAGCTGTTCTCTTCTCATTACATTGCCAAAAAAAAAATAATGATTGGTTATTTGGTTATTTGGTTATGGAAGCCCGGTATCACTGCAGACGAATTAAAATCCAAAATTGCTCAACCGCCCGTGCCAGCGTAATCGTCCGAATCTCATCTCCCAAACAAAGAAAGGTAACTGTAGTCCCCATCATAGCAGTCTCAGCACACGCCAAAAGACATAAGGCGAAACCGCGCAGAAAGTGAACACAGCCAACTGTTCCCTCTCATACGATATCATCATTCATCGAAAGCAATTGGAATATCGAAACATGATCAAAGCGGATGAGACACACAGCTCACGGTGTGCACAGAGCACTTAACTCAGTAGCTCCTGCAACAAGCCGAACTTGGAATATGAGGAAACTGCAACAAGGAACACTTTTCATGCATAGCCTTCAATTGTTCCCGCCGCCTATCCACCATATACAGGGAGTTCACATCCTCTTAAAAATGATTATCGTCATATTAAAAAAAAAATGTAGAGCGCTTGATAATGTTAGGCCATCGTTGTTGACTCCAATTCCGAACATATAGACACACAGTTAGTCGTCAGATTATCCCCGTCGCACATCAAACAACCGACCATAAGATTAGCGCACTGCCGGTCTAGAGTCTAGGGATATACGATGAACCATTATGATGACGTAGCACACAAAAAAAGTAGTGCACACAATTTCGTTCCCTTTCGATTTCTGACCATTCTAGTAAAAGCAGCCCAAGTCGAACAAAACACTATGCAAATTCCGTAAAGAGACAAAACTGCGGCTGACGAAGTAGCTTACATTGATAAGTAACATGGAAATAACTTGCGTCAAGGAATTCCAACAACGGCCATGAACAGCACCAATGTGACGTAAAGCGCAGATCAAGTCTAGACGTTGGAAGGTCGCATTCACAACACTTGATTTGTCAAAAAGGGAATGTTGCCGGCGTACAACATCGCTTTAGCGGCGCAGATGTAATAAGAAGAGCATCACTTTTACTTTAACGCAGAAAAGTACAACGGAGAACCGAAATTAATCAGATCCTGAATACACTTACTGCAGCGATTAAGAGAACGTGACCTAGATCCCACTATTTTTACAACGGAAGTCCCAAAAAAATGATTGTTTCTTCCTAATATTGGAAACCAGCTCTCTTTTTGCTTTGGCCTCTTTCAGACAGATTTCATTACTCATCATAGCTGCCCATTGTATTCTCAACATTCTTCTGTAAAACCACATTTCTACAGCCTCCAGTGATTTCCTTGTCTGTTGTCCCATTGTCCATGATTCACTTCCATTTGTTAAGATTGGCTATACATAACATTTAAGAGCTCTTCTCTTGTTTCTATTGTGAAAAATCGGTTGTACAGTATCTTCCTCATCCCCCCTTCCCCTAAAATGGGAACTGGGGAGTAAAAAAAAAGATGCCGACCTAGAGAAATGCTGAAAAGAAAACTGATGTGAAGAGCAAGAACAACAGATATCGAAACTCCCTTGCGAGGTTGAGTTTCAACAGATGGTTTCAACGTAAAGTTTCAACATAGGGTTTCAACGTAGGGTTTCAACACAGTTTCAATATAGGGTTTCAACATAGGTTTGCGATATAGAATTTCAACATAGGTTTTCAACGTATAGTTTCAACATAGTGTTTCAACGTGGGGTTTCAACGTTAGTTTCAACATTGGGTTTCAACGTAGAGTTTCAACAGAGGGATTCAACGTTAGTTTCAAGATAGGTTTTCAACGTTACTTTCAACAATGGTTTTCAACGTAGAGTTTCAACAGATGGTTTCAACGTAAAGTTTCAACAAAGGGTTTCAAAGTAGGGTTTCAACATAGGGTTTCAACACAGTTTCAACATAGGGTTTCAACATAGGTTTGCGATATAGAATTTCAACATAGGTTTTCAAAGAATAGTTTCAACATAGTGTTTCAACGTAGAGTTTCAACGTAGGGTTTCAACGTTAGTTTCAACATTGGGTTTCAACATAGAGTTTCAACAGAAGGTTTCAACGTTAGTTTCAAGATAGAGTTTAAACGCAGTTTCAACATAGGGTTTCAACACAGGTTTGCGATATCGAATTTCAACATAGGTTTTCAACGTATAGTTTCAACATAGTGTTTCAACGTAGAGTTTCAACAGAGGGATTCAACGTTAGTTTCATTATATGTTTTCAACGTTACTTTCAACAATGGTTTTCAACGTAGAGTTTCAACAGAGGGTTTCAACATAGAGTTTCAACAGGTGGTTTCAACGTAGAGTTTCAACATATGGTTTCAACGTAGGGTTTCAAGATAGGGTTTCAACATAGGTTTGCGATAGAGAATTTCAACATAGGTTTTCAACGTATAGTTTCAACATAGTGTTTCAACGTAGAGTTCCAACGTAGGGTTTCAACAGATGGTTTCAACGTAGAGTTTCAACTGAGGGTTTCAACGTAGAGTTTCAACAGATGGTTTCAACGTAAAGTTTCAACATAGGGTTTCAACGTAGGGTTTCAACACAGTTTCAATATAGGGTTTCAACATAGGTTTGCGATATAGAATTTCAACATAGGTTTTCAACGTATAGTTTCAACATAGTGTTTCAACGTGGGGTTTCAACGTTAGTTTCAACATTGGGTTTCAACGTAGAGTTTCAACAGAGGGATTCAACGTTAGTTTCAAGATAGGTTTTCAACGTTACTTTCAACAATGGTTTTCAACGTAGAGTTTCAACAGATGGTTTCAACGTAAAGTTTCAACAAAGGGTTTCAAAGTAGGGTTTCAACATAGGGTTTCAACACAGTTTCAACATAGGGTTTCAACATAGGTTTGCGATATAGAATTTCAACATAGGTTTTCAAAGAATAGTTTCAACATAGTGTTTCAACGTAGAGTTTCAACGTAGGGTTTCAACGTTAGTTTCAACATTGGGTTTCAACATAGAGTTTCAACAGAGGGTTTCAACATAGAGTTTCAACAGGTGGTTTCAACGTAGAGTTTCAACATATGGTTTCAACGTAGGGTTTCAAGATAGGGTTTCAACATAGGTTTGCGATAGAGAATTTCAACATAGGTTTTCAACGTATAGTTTCAACATAGTGTTTCAACGTAGAGTTTCAACGTAGGGTTTCAACAGATGGTTTCAACGTAGAGTTTCAACTGAGGGTTTCAACGTAGAGTTTCAACAGATGGTTTCAACGTAAAGTTTCAACATAGGGTTTCAACGTAGGGTTTCAACACAGTTTCAATATAGGGTTTCAACATAGGTTTGCGATATAGAATTTCAACATAGGTTTTCAACGTATAGTTTCAACATAGTGTTTCAACGTGGGGTTTCAACGTTAGTTTCAACATTGGGTTTCAACGTAGAGTTTCAACAGAGGGATTCAACGTTAGTTTCAAGATAGGTTTTCAACGTTACTTTCAACAATGGTTTTCAACGTAGAGTTTCAACAGATGGTTTCAACGTAAAGTTTCAACAAAGGGTTTCAAAGTAGGGTTTCAACATAGGGTTTCAACACAGTTTCAACATAGGGTTTCAACATAGGTTTGCGATATAGAATTTCAACATAGGTTTTCAAAGAATAGTTTCAACATAGTGTTTCAACGTAGAGTTTCAACGTAGGGTTTCAACGTTAGTTTCAACATTGGGTTTCAACATAGAGTTTCAACAGAAGGTTTCAACGTTAGTTTCAAGATAGAGTTTAAACGCAGTTTCAACATAGGGTTTCAACACAGGTTTGCGATATCGAATTTCAACATAGGTTTTCAACGTATAGTTTCAACATAGTGTTTCAACGTAGAGTTTCAACAGAGGGATTCAACGTTAGTTTCATTATATGTTTTCAACGTTACTTTCAACAATGGTTTTCAACGTAGAGTTTCAACAGAGGGTTTCAACATAGAGTTTCAACAGGTGGTTTCAACGTAGAGTTTCAACATATGGTTTCAACGTAGGGTTTCAAGATAGGGTTTCAACATAGGTTTGCGATAGAGAATTTCAACATAGGTTTTCAACGTATAGTTTCAACATAGTGTTTCAACGTAGAGTTTCAACGTAGGGTTTCAACAGATGGTTTCAACATAGAGTTTCAACTGAGGGTTTCAACGTAGAGTTTCAACAGATGGTTTCAACGTAAAGTTTCAACATAGGGTTTCAACGTAGGGTTTCAACACAGTTTCAATATAGGGTTTCAACATAGGTTTGCGATATAGAATTTCAACATAGGTTTTCAACGTATAGTTTCAACATAGTGTTTCAACGTGGGGTTTCAACGTTAGTTTCAACATTGGGTTTCAACGTAGAGTTTCAACAGAGGGATTCAACGTTAGTTTCAAGATAGGTTTTCAACGTTACTTTCAACAATGGTTTTCAACGTAGAGTTTCAACAGATGGTTTCAACGTAAAGTTTCAACAAAGGGTTTCAAAGTAGGGTTTCAACATAGGGTTTCAACACAGTTTCAACATAGGGTTTCAACATAGGTTTGCGATATAGAATTTCAACATAGGTTTTCAAAGAATAGTTTCAACATAGTGTTTTCAACGTAGAGTTTCAACGTAGGGTTTCAACGTTAGTTTCAACATTGGGTTTCAACATAGAGTTTCAACAGAAGGTTTCAACGTTAGTTTCAAGATAGAGTTTAAACGCAGTTTCAACATAGGGTTTCAACATAGGTTTGCGATATCGAATTTCAACATAGGTTTTCAACGTATAGTTTCAACATAGTGTTTCAACGTAGAGTTTCAACAGAGGGATTCAACGTTAGTTTCATTATATGTTTTCAACGTTACTTTCAACAATGGTTTTCAACGTAGAGTTTCAACAGAGGGTTTCAACATAGAGTTTCAACAGGTGGTTTCAACGTAGAGTTTCAACATATGGTTTCAACGTAGGGTTTCAAGATAGGGTTTCAACATAGGTTTGCGATAGAGAATTTCAACATAGGTTTTCAACGTATAGTTTCAACATAGTGTTTCAACGTAGAGTTTCAACGTAGGGTTTCAACAGATGGTTTCAACATAGAGTTTCAACTGAGGGTTTCAACGTAGAGTTTCAACAGATGGTTTCAACGTAAAGTTTCAACATAGGGTTTCAACGTAGGGTTTCAACACAGTTTCAATATAGGGTTTCAACATAGGTTTGCGATATAGAATTTCAACATAGGTTTTCAACGTATAGTTTCAACATAGTGTTTCAACGTGGGGTTTCAACGTTAGTTTCAACATTGGGTTTCAACGTAGAGTTTCAACAGAGGGATTCAACGTTAGTTTCAAGATAGGTTTTCAACGTTACTTTCAACAATGGTTTTCAACGTAGAGTTTCAACAGATGGTTTCAACGTAGAGTTTCAACAGAGGGTTTCAACGTAGAGTTTCAACAGATGGTTTCAACGTAAAGTTTCAACATAGGGTTTCAACGTAGGGTTTCAACACAGTTTCAATATAGGGTTTCAACATAGGTTTGCGATATAGAATTTCAACATAGGTTTTCAACGTATAGTTTCAACATAGTGTCTCAACGTAGAGTTTCAACGTAGGGTTTCAACGTTAGTTTCAAGATAGGTTTTCAATGTTACTTTCAACAATGATTTTCAACATAGAGTTTCAACAGATGGTTTCAACGTAAAGTTTCAACAGAGGGTTTCAATATAGAGTTTCAACATAGGGTTTCAACGTAGGGTTTGAACGTAGGGTTTCAACGCAGTTTCAACATAAGGTTTCAACATAGGTTTGCGATATAGAATTTCAACATAGGTTTTCAATGTATAGTTTTAACATAGGTTTTCGACGTAGAGTTTCAACATAAGGTTTCAACGTTAGGTTTCAACATTGTATGTCAAGAAGCACTTTCCACAACTTCCTGCTTAGTGCCGCTCACTTAATATCGCTCCATGCTTTCCACGTCATCTTCATCTCTGCTTCATCTCTTCTCTTTTGTATCTTTTGACTTTTCCCTTTATTTTCTTCCCTGGGGAATCCAAAAAAAGGCTTGTTGTGTAATACTCTAAGCTCACTTCTGTGGTGTGTGTGCTATTCAAGCCATCGTCCTTGTCATATTTCTTTGTTTACTAGTGTGTGTCACGTACATTCCCATATTTCTAAATTAGTAATTATGTTCTAAATGATAGATATAATAGTAAAAGAAAGCAGCAAGAAAGGTCTCAGTCTCAATAGTAAGAAAACAAAAGTAATGGTTATATCGAAGAAACAATCATCACCATTATGCAGCATAAAAATAAACAAGACAAATCTGAAACAAGTGCAGCGTTTGAAATACTTGGGCACAATAATAACATCAGATGGGAGATGCAACACGGAAATAAAAAGCAGAATAGCTCAGGCCAAAATAGCATTTCAGAAAATGAAAAATATCTTATGCAACAAATCTATGTCAATAGAAATGAGAAAGAGGGTTCATCGATGCTATATAGAACCAATTCTGACCTATGGAAGCGAATCATGGACATTAGACAAACAAATGAAAAGACGATTAGAGGCCACAGAGATGGGATTTATCAGAAGAATGTTGAAAGTTCCTTGGACAGTTAAAAAGACCAATGAGAAAGTTCTCAAAGAGGACAGCACAAAAAGGGAGCTCTTAAAAAACATCAGAAAGAAGCAATCAACATTTTTTTAGCACATCATGAGAAGAGGAAAGTTGGAATACTTGGTTACAACTGGCAAAATAAAAGAAAAGAGAGATCGCGGACGACAAAGAGAGAAAATAGCTGGATAGCTTGGTGTCATGGCATGGAAAACAGTCAACAACAGAACTGATACGATGCACTGTAGATAGAAGATTGTGGAAGGACATGATCGCCAACGCCAACCGGTTCAGCACATGATGATGATGAATTGTGTTCTGCCATTTCATACTTTTATTCTACACATGTAACCATTAATTATTAAAATCTATATCTCCGTGATTTTTTTTTTTACCGTGCTCCATGTTTCACAACCACATAATAGGACTGTTTTAATGATGAAGTTGAACATATTTATTTTTGAATTTAATCTACTTTCTTTGGATTTCCATATGCTTCATATTGCTTCGCTGTCTCCTGTTGATTTGTATTATTAAGTTAATGTGCTGTTATCACAATCCAATTCTATATCAAAGAGATAGGGACGATAATGACAGTAACAAAGATCGTTAGCTACTCTTCTTTTATGTTTTTCTCATTTTCGTTTTCTTTGGATCGTTAGTTACTCTCTTTCTTTCTTTCTTTTTTTTCTTTCTTTCTTTCTTTCTTTCTTTCTTCTTTCTTTCTTTCTTTCTTTCTTTCTTTCTTTCTTTCATTCTTTCTTTCTTTCTTTCTATCTGTCTGTCTTTCTTTCTAGGCGAAATACAATAAAGAAGATTTAATATCACATGTGCAAGGTATAAATCTTAAAACAGTTAACAACAAAATACATTTACTTATAAGGCAGTAAACCACAGTCACACTAATACATTGATCAAGACTTTATTCCTTTCAAACCCGTTTTTAAATTATTAGTTTAAATAATTAACCATTATGTGCCTTCTCTTTGTTGTTGTCACAATAAATTGTTCCAGAACAATCTTCTGTTATTTTAATCTTGCTTTTAATATTCTCCCGTTTGTAAAGCGATTCTATTATATATAAAAGTTCATATAAAAGAGTTCTTAAATTTTATGTAGAACCAGTCTTAACATATGGGTGTGAATCATGGACAATAAGACAACAGACAAGAAAATCACTGGAGTCTGTAGAAATGTGGTTTTACAGATGAATGTTGAGAATACAATGGACAGTTAAGAAGAATAACGAAAATGTTCTGAAAGAGGTCAAAGCAAAAAGAGAGCTAATTTCCAATATTAGGAAGAAACAATCATCATTTTTTGGTCATGTAATGAGAAGAGAACAACTAGAATATGTTGTAACAACTGGAAAAACTGAGGGACGAAGAGATAGAGGGAAGCAAAGAGTAAAGATACCAGACAGCTTAAGAGAATGGCTTGACAGAAGGTCAACAACAGAAATTATAAATAACTGTCGAGATCGAAAGTTGTGGAGAGACATGGCCACCTACGTCAGCAGGCCCAGTACTTGATGATGATGATGATATATATATATATATATTACAAACCCACACAAGAATTCAGAACTACATTTTCTGCTAAACCAGATCACTTTGTGACTTAACTACTTGTGTGTACACATATTGTTGTTGGGGTACCAGTAAACGCAATCGCACAGGAATATATATTGTCGTTGAGTTAAAAAAAAAAAAGTAAAGAGCCCTGTCACGCCAAGTGTCGTATAGGGAATATGGTGTTAGTGACCATTTTTACAGACCTTCTGCACATGATTTTTGGGGTAATGTGGTAGATTTTACGCCCGTGCCGCTCTGCTTTCCCAGAAAAAATGCGGCACCCATTTAAGGCTGGGTGAAACCGGAAGCCGTCGGTCAGGATCGAACCCTACATCTTGTCCAGTTCACTAACCACTCATCTATCGCGGCTCTCTTGTCGTTGGGTAATGAAGATAAATGCCTAAGAAATGTGCATTTTAGGTTTGTCAATTATTATTACAACAGGTAATGACTGATCCTCTACGACTACTGAGTCGTAGAGGAGAGATCTATCTATCTTTCGTTCGCTCGAAGTATTGTCTATATCAGCAATGTCGTTTCCTGTATGAATTTTACTGTCTTTTGTAATTCTTGCAGTGGCCCATATAGTTTTGTCTGTAGTGTTGTATCTATGGGCCAATGGATTTTCCTCAGTCTACTACATTCAGTGCAGTCTTGAAGTATGTGTTCAGCAGTCTGGGGTGCCTGTCCACATGTACAAGTAGTTACTGTGCCGATCTTGAATTTTGTATACATGTGACTATGGAGTCGATTGTGTCCTGTTCTTAGGCGTATAATGATAACTTGTTCATATCTATTCATATTATGAAAGGCATCCTGATTTGGGGCTTGTGGTCCTCTGAATGATTTGATTATCTGTTTCTTATGATGGTATGTAACCGGTGTATCTAGTTGTGTGCCTGTTGAACCTTCCTTTGCCAACTGATCTGCTTTCTCATTTCCTGGTATTCCACAGTGAGACGGGATCCATTGCAGGGCAACCCTGTGGTGCTTGCAGAGTTCAGTCAATAAGGTCTGCAGATGTGGTAATTTTCTGGATTGTAGTGTCTGGAGTTCTGATCTTGCATCTGTCAAAAACACTACAGGCTGTGGGCTAAGATTACTGTTCAGCAGTTTTTTTATTGCCAACTTTATTGCTTATATTTCTGCATCATAATTGTGACAATATTTCCCTGTTGCTATTTTATTCATATCCCTAGTATTATTTGGGTACTCTATATATGCACCTGCTCCCCCATTCTTTACTGCATTCTGTGCTGATCCATCTGTGTACACACGGATCCATAGGTCTTGTGTAGAGGAGAGATGTCTTAAACTTCGTCGTACATTGCGCCACACTATTTGAAGATGAAGTGGGTAGTGTTTTTCCTTGATGTTGTTTACCTTTTCATATTTATTGAGCCAAATACACATAAACAACAACAAAAAACATATGACTGGAAAAGGCTAAGCGGCAATTAGACTCATATTCATTTTGTTGCTTGGACAACGCGCCATCGCAACTCAGCTGACGCTAATGTAGGGAATATGTAGGGGTATAACAAGAACCTTCATTCCTGTCTTTTTCTGTCTCGTGCAGTCTTCTCCATGTGTAAATTCACCAAATCTAGTCCAGCATTTTTACCCAACAGACTTGCTGATCCTAAACACATATGTCATGAAGCGTTGTGGAGATTTGTAATTTTCTATCTTCTTTTTATTCTTATTCTTATTTTTATCTTCTTCTATTCTTCTTATGTTGCACTGGCAGGTTGTTAACCCCCACCGCTGCAGGATCTCTGTGATACTATCAATCCACATGGCTTGTAGTCCTTCTCTAACCAAGAAAGGCATGCATCGACCGTTGTCTCGCATCAGAGTATCTGACTACTTCCCTTCCTGTCATGAGATGGCAGAACCACTTTAATTTCTGCATTTCTACAAGTTTCCTAGTCATCTTCACATGGTTCACCCACTAATAAGTCGGCGTGGGTGCAAAATTTTGTGTGGATAGTTTACGGCACAGCCGCGTTATCTACGCTTTTCAGCCCGACATATCCGTCTTCGATATGAATAGATTTGCTTGACAATTTAGCCAAAGCAGCGACCATTTTTAGCCAACTCTTCTCGATTTTTGAGCAGCCGGTAGTTCTTTAACATGCGCGAAACACACGGGACATCCTGTTTCTAATAAGGTACTGTTGGCTTGTATAGAGAGCGCTGTTCTAATAAGTCACTGTTGGCTGTTATAGAAAGCGCTGCTCTAATAAGTCACTGTTGGCTGGTATAGAAAGCGTTGCTCTAATAAGTCTCTGTTGGCTGGTATAGAGAGCGCTGCTCTAATAAGTCACTGTTGGCTGGTATAGAGAGCGCTGCTCTCATAAGTCACTGTTGGCTGGTATAGAAAGCGTTGCTCTAATAAGTCTCTGTTGGCTGGTATAGAGAGCGCTGCTCTAATAAGTCACTGTTGGCTGGTATAGAGAGCGCTGCTCTAATAAGTCACTGTTGGCTGGTATAGAGAGCGCTGCTCTAATAAGTCACTGTTGGCTTGTATAGAAAGCGCTGCTCTAATAAGTCACTGTTGGCTTGTATAGAGAGCGCTGTTCTAATAAGTCACTGTTGGCTAGTATAGAAAGCGCTGCTCTAATAAGTCACTGTTGGCTGGTATAGAAAGCGTTGCTCTAATAAGTCTCTGTTGGCTGGTATAGAGAGCGCTGCTCTAATAAGTCACTGTTGGCTGGTATAGAGAGCGCTGCTCTAATAAGTCACTGTTGGCTTGTATAGAGAGCGCTGTTCTAATAAGGTACTGTTGGCTTGTATAGAGAGCGCTGTTCTAATAAGTCACTGTTGGCTGGTATAGAAAGCGTTGCTCTAATAAGTCACTGTTGGCTTGTATAGAGAGCGCTGTTCCAATAAGTCACTGTTGGCTTGTATAGAGAGCGCTGTTCTAATTAGGTACTGTTGGCTGGTATAGAGAGCGCTGTTCTAATAAGTCACTGTTGGCTTGTATAGAGAGCGCTGTTCTAATAAGGTAGTGTTGGCTTGTATAGAGAGCGCTGTTCTAATAAGGTACTGTTGGCTTGTATAGAGAGCGCTGTTCTAATAAGGTACTGTTGGCTTGTATGGAGAGCGCTGTTCTAATAAGTCACTGTTGGCTCGTATAGAGAGCGCTGTTCTAATAAGTCACTTTTGGCTCGTATAGAGAGCGCTGTTCTAATAAGTCACTGTTTGCTTGTATAGAGAGCGCTGTTCTAATAAGTCACTGTTGGCTTGTATAGAGAGCGCTGTTCTAATAAGTCACTGTTTGCTTGTATAGAGAGCGCTGTTCTAATAAGTCACTGTTGGCTGGTATAGAGAGCGCTGCTCTAATAAGTCACTGTTGGCTTGTATAGAGAGCGCTGTTCTAATAAGGTACTGTTGGCTTGTATAGAGAGCGCTGTTCTAATAAGTCACTGTTGGCTGGTATAGAAAGCGTTGCTCTAATAAGTCACTGTTGGCTTGTATAGAGAGCGCTGTTCTAATAAGTCACTGTTGGCTGGTATAGAAAGCGCTGCTCTAATAAGTCACTGTTGGCTGGTATAGAAAGCGTTGCTCTAATAAGTCTCTGTTGGCTGGTATAGAGAGCGCTGCTCTAATAAGTCACTGTTGGCTGGTATAGAGAGCGCTGCTCTAATAAGTCACTGTTGGCTTGTATAGAGAGCGCTGTTCTAATAAGGTACTGTTGGCTTGTATAGAGAGCGCTGTTCTAATAAGTCACCGTTGGCTGGTATAGAAAGCGTTGCTCTAATAAGTCACTGTTGGCTTGTATAGATAGCGCTGTTCTAATAAGTCACTGTTGGCTTGTATAGAGAGCGCTGTTCTAATTAGGTACTGTTGGCTTGTATAGAGAGCGCTGTTCTAATAAGGTACTGTTGGCTTGTATAGAGAGCGCTGTTCTAATAAGTAACTGTTGGCTCGTATAGAGAGCGCAGTTCTAATAAGTCACTTTTGGCTGGTATAGAGAGCGCTGTTCTAATAAGTCACTGTTGGCTTGTATAGAGAGCGCTGTTCTAATAAGGTAGTGTTGGCTTGTATAGAGAGCGCTGTTCTAATAAGGTACTGTTGGCTTGTATAGAGAGCGCTGTTCTAATAAGGTACTGTTGGCTTGTATGGAGAGCGCTGTTCTAATAAGTCACTGTTGGCTCGTATAGAGAGCGCTGTTCTAATAAGTCACTTTTGGCTCGTATAGAGAGCGCTGTTCTAATAAGTCACTGTTTGCTTGTATAGAGAGCGCTGTTCTAATAAGTCACTGTTGGCTTGTATAGAGAGCGCTGTTCTAATAAGTCACTGTTTGCTTGTATAGAGAGCGCTGTTCTAATAAGTCACTGTTTGCTTGTATAGAGAGCTCTGTTCTAATAAGTCACTGTTGGCTGGTATAGAAAGCGTTGCTCTAATAAGTCACTGTTGGCTTGTATAGAGAGCGCTGTTCTAATAAGTCACTGTTGGCTTGTATAGAGAGCGCTGTTCTAATTAGGTACTGTTGGCTTGTATAGAGAGCGCTGTTCTAATAAGGTACTGTTGGCTTGTATAGAGAGCGCTGTTCTAATAAGTAACTGTTGGCTCGTATAGAGAGCGCAGTTCTAATAAGTCACTTTTTGGCTGGTATAGAGAGCGCTGTTCTAATAAGTCACTGTTGGCTTGTATAGAGAGCGCTGTTCTAATAAGGTAGTGTTGGCTTGTATAGAGAGCGCTGTTCTAATAAGGTACTGTTGGCTTGTATAGAGAGCGCTGTTCTAATAAGGTACTGTTGGCTTGTATGGAGAGCGCTGTTCTAATAAGTCACTGTTGGCTCGTATAGAGAGCGCTGTTCTAATAAGTCACTTTTGGCTCGTATAGAGAGCGCTGTTCTAATAAGTCACTGTTTGCTTGTATAGAGAGCGCTGTTCTAATAAGTCACTGTTGGCTTGTATAGAGAGCGCTGTTCTAATAAGTCACTGTTTGCTTGTATAGAGAGCGCTGTTCTAATAAGTCACTGTTTGCTTGTATAGAGAGCTCTGTTCTAATAAGTCACTGTTTGCTTGTATAGAGAGCGCTGTTTTTATAAGGTACTGTTGGCTTGTATAGAGAGCGCTGTTCTAATAAGTAACTGTTGGCTCGTATAGAGAGCGCAGTTCTAATAAGTCACTGTTTGCTTGTATAGAGAGCGCTGTTCTAATAAGTCACTGTTGGCTTGTATAGAGATCGCTGTTCTAATAAGTCACTGTTTGCTTGTATAGAGAGCGCTGTTCTAATAAGTCAGTGTTTGCTTGTATAGAGAGCGCTGTTCTAATAAGTCACTGTTTGCTTGTATAGAGAGCGCTGTTCTAATAAGGTACTGTTGGCTTGTATAGAGAGCGCTGTTCTAATAAGTCACTGTTGGCTGTTATAGAAAGCGCTGCTCTAATAAGTCACTGTTGGCTGGTATAGAAAGCGTTGCTCTAATAAGTCTCTGTTGGCTGGTATAGAGAGCGCTGCTCTAATAAGTCACTGTTGGCTGGTATAGAGAGCGCTGCTCTAATAAGTCACTGTTGGCTTGTATAGAGAGCGCTGTTCTAATAAGGTACTGTTGGCTTGTATAGAGAGCGCTGTTCTAATAAGTCACTGTTGGCTCGTATAGAAAGCGTTGCTCTAATAAGTCACTGTTGGCTTGTATAGAGAGCGCTGTTCTAATAAGTCACTGTTGGCTTGTATAGAGAGCGCTGTTCTAATTAGGTACTGTTGGCTTGTATAGAGAGCGCTGTTCTAATAAGTCACTTTTTCGCTGGTATAGAGAGCGCTGTTCTAATAAGTCACTGTTGGCTTGTATAGAGAGCGCTGTTCTAATAAGGTAGTGTTGGCTTGTATAGAGAGCGCTGTTCTAATAAGTCACTGTTTGCTTGTATAGAGAGCGCTGTTCTAATAAGGTACTGTTGGCTTGTATAGAGAGCGCTTTTCTAATAAGTAACTGTTGGCTCATATAGAGAGCGCAGTTCTAATAAGTCACTGTTTGCTTGTATAGAGAGCGCTGTTCTAATAAGTCACTGTTGGCTTGTATAGAGATCGCTGTTCTAAAAAGGTACGGTTGGCTTGTATAGAGAGCAGTGTTCTAATAAGTCACTGTTGGCTCGTATAGAGAGCGATGTTCTAATAAGTCACTGTTGGCTCGTATAGAGAGCGCTGTTCTAATAAGGTACGGTTGGCTTGTATAGAGAGCGCTGTTCTAATAAGGTACTGTTGGCTTGTATAGAGAGCGCTGTTCTAATAAGGTACGGTTGGCTTGTATAGAGAGCGCTGTTCTAATAAGGTACGGTTGGCTTGTATAGAGAGCGCTGTTCTAATAAGGTACGGTTGGCTTACATAGAGAGCGCTGTTCTAATAAGGTACTGTTGGCTTGTATAGAGAGCGCTGTTCTAATAAGGTACTGTTGGCTTGTATAGAGAGCACTGTTCTAATAAGGTACGGTTGGCTTGTATAGAGAGCGCTGTTCTAATAAGGTACTGTTGGTTTGTATAGAGAGCGCTGTTCTAATAAGGTACTGTTGGCTTGTATAGAGAGCACTGTTCTAATAAGGTACGGTTGGCTTGTATAGAGAGCGCTGTTCTAATAAGGTACGGTTGGCTTGTATAGAGAGCATTGTTCTAATAAGGTACTGTTGGCTTGTATAGAGAGCGCTGTTCTAATAAGGTACGGTTGGCTTGTATAGAGAGCGCTGTTCTAATAAGGTACGGTTGGCTTGTATAGAGAGCGCTGTTCTAATAAGGTACTGTGGCTTGTATAGAGAGCGCTGTTCTAATAAGGTACTGTTGGCTTGTATAGAGAGCGCTGTTCTAATAAGGTACTGTTGGCTTGTATAGAGAGCGCTGTTCTAATAAGTTACTGTTGGCTTGTATAGAGAGCGCTGTTCTAATAAGGTACTGTTGGCTTGTATAGAGAGCGCTGTTCTAATAAGGTACTGTTGGCTTGTATAGAGAGCGCTGTTCTAATAAGGTACTGTTGGCTTGTATGGAGAGCGCTGTTCTAATAAGTCACTGTTGGCTCGTATAGAGAGCGCTGTTCTAATAAGTCACTGTTGGCTCGTATAGAGAGCGCTGTTCAAATAAGGTACAGTTGGCTTGTATAGAGAGCGCTGTTCTAAAAAGGTACTGTTGGCTTGTATAGAGAGCGCTTTTCTAATAAGGTACGGTTGGCTTGTATAGAGAGCGCTGTTCTAATAAGGTACTGTTGGCTTGTATAGAGAGCTCTGTTCTAATAAGGTACTGTTGGCTTGTATAGAGAGTACTGATCTAATAAGGTACTGTTGGCTTGTATAGAGAGCGCTGTTCTAATAAGGTACGGTTGGCTTGTATAGAGAGCGCTGTTCTAATAAGTCACTGTTGGCTTGTATAGAGAGCGCTGTTCTAATAATTCACTGTTTGCTTGTATAGAGAGCGCTGTTCTAATAAGTCACTGTTTGCTTGTATAGAGAGCGCTGTTCTAATAAGTCACTGTTGGCTGGTATAGAGAGCGCTGCTCTAATAAGTCACTGTTGGCTTGTATAGAGAGCGCTGTTCTAATAAGGTACTGTTGGCTTGTATAGAGAGCGCTGTTCTAATAAGTCACTGTTGGCTGGTATAGAAAGCGTTGCTCTAATAAGTCACTGTTGGCTTGTATAGAGAGCGCTGTTCTAATAAGTCACTGTTGGCTTGTATATAGAGCGCTGTTCTAATTAGGTACTGTTGGCTTGTATAGAGAGCGCTGTTCTAATAAGTCACTGTTGGCTTGTATAGAGATCGCTGTTCTAATAAGTCACTGTTTGCTTGTATAGAGAGCGCTGTTCTAATAAGTCACTGTTTGCTTGTATAGAGAGCGCTGTTCTAATAAGTCACTGTTTGCTTGTATAGAGAGCGCTGTTCTAATAAGGTACTGTTGGCTTGTATAGAGAGCGCTGTTCTAATAAGTCACTGTTGGCTGGTATAGAAAGCGCTGCTCTAATAAGTCACTGTTGGCTGGTATAGAAAGCGTTGCTCTAATAAGTCTCTGTTGGCTGGTATAGAGAGCGCTGCTCTAATAAGTCACTGTTGGCTGGTATAGAGAGCGCTGCTCTAATAAGTCACTGTTAGCTTGTATAGAGAGCGCTGTTCTAATAAGGTACTGTTGGCTTGTATAGAGAGCGCTGTTCTAATAAGTCACTGTTGGCTCGTATAGAAAGCGTTGCTCTAATAAGTCACTGTTGGCTTGTATAGAGAGCGCTGTTCTAATAAGTCACTGTTGGCTTGTATAGAGAGCGCTGTTCTAATTAGGTACTGTTGGCTTGTATAGAGAGCGCTGTTCTAATAAGTCACTTTTTGGCTGGTATAGAGAGCGCTGTTCTAATAAGTCACTGTTGGCTTGTATAGAGAGCGCTGTTCTAATAAGGTAGTGTTGGCTTGTATAGAGAGCGCTGTTCTAATAAGTCACTTTTTGGCTGGTATAGAGAGCGCTGTTCTAATAAGTCACTGTTGGCTTGTATAGAGAGCGCTGTTCTAATAAGTCACTTTTGGCTCGTATAGAGAGCGCTGTTCTAATAAGTCACTGTTTGCTTGTATAGAGAGCGCTGTTCTAATAAGTCACTGTTGGCTTGTATAGAGAGCGCTGTTCTAATAAGTCACTGTTTGCTTGTATAGAGAGCGCTGTTCTAATAAGTCACTGTTTGCTTGTATAGAGAGCTCTGTTCTAATAAGTCACTGTTTGCTTGTATAGAGAACGCTGTTCTAATAAGGTACTGTTGGCTTGTATAGAGAGCGCTGTTCTAATAAGTAACTGTTGGCTCGTATAGAGAGCGCAGTTCTAATAAGTCACTGTTTGCTTGTATAGAGAGCGCTGTTCTAATAAGTCACTGTTGGCTTGTATAGAGATCGCTGTTCTAATAAGTCACTGTTTGCTTGTATAGAGAGCGCTGTTCTAATAAGTCACTGTTTGCTTGTATAGAGAGCGCTGTTCTAATAAGTCACTGTTTGCTTGTATAGAGAGCGCTGTTCTAATAAGGTACTGTTGGCTTGTATAGAGAGCGCTGTTCTAATAAGTAACTGTTGGCTCATATAGAGAGAGCAGTTCTAATAAGTCACTGTTTGCTTGTATAGAAAGCGTTGCTCTAATAAGTCTCTGTTGGCTGGTATAGAGAGCGCTGCTCTAATAAGTCACTGTTGGCTGGTATAGAGAGCGCTGCTCTAATAAGTCACTGTTGGCTTGTATAGAGAGCGCTGTTCTAATAAGGTACTGTTGGCTTGTATAGAGAGCGCTGTTCTAATAAGTCACTGTTGGCTCGTATAGAAAGCGTTGCTCTAATAAGTCACTGTTGGCTTGTATAGAGAGCGCTGTTCTAATAAGTCACTGTTGGCTTGTATAGAGAGCGCTGTTCTAATTAGGTACTGTTGGCTTCTATAGAGAGCGCTGTTCTAATAAGTCACTTTTTGGCTGGTATAGAGAGCGCTGTTCTAATAAGTCACTGTTGGCTTGTATAGAGAGCGCTGTTCTAATAAGGTAGTGTTGACTTGTATAGAGAGCGCTGTTCTAATAAGTCACTTTTTGGCTGGTATAGAGAGCGCTGTTCTAATAAGTCACTGTTGGCTTGTATAGAGAGCGCTGTTCTAATAAGTCACTTTTGGCTCGTATAGAGAGCGCTGTTCTAATAAGTCACTGTTGGCTTGTATAGAGAGCGCTGTTCTAATAAGTCACTGTTTGCTTGTATAGAGAGCGCTGTTCTAATAAGTCACTGTTTGCTTGTATAGAGAGCTCTGTTCTAATAAGTCACTGTTTGCTTGTATAGAGAGCGCTGTTCTAATAAGGTACTGTTGGCTTGTATAGAGAGCGCTGTTCTAATAAGTAACTGTTGGCTCGTATAGAGAGCGCAGTTCTAATAAGTCACTGTTTGCTTGTATAGAGAGCGCTGTTCTAATAAGTCACTGTTGGCTTGTATAGAGATCGCTGTTCTAATAAGTCACTGTTTGCTTGTATAGAGAGCGCTGTTCTAATAAGTCACTGTTTGCTTGTATAGAGAGCGCTGTTCTAATAAGTTACTGTTTGCTTGTATAGAGAGCGCTGTTCTAATAGGTACTGTTGGCTTGTATAGAGAGCGCTGTTCTAATTAGGTACTGTTGGCTTGTATAGAGAGCGCTGTTCTAATAAGTCACTTTTCGCTGGTATAGAGAGCGCTGTTCTAATAAGTCACTGTTGGCTTGTATAGAGAGCGCTGTTCTAATAAGGTAGTGTTGGCTTGTATAGAGAGCGCTGTTCTAATAAGTCACTTTTTGGCTGGTATAGAGAGCGCTGTTCTAATAAGTCACTGTTGGCTTGTATAGAGAGCGCTGTTCTAATAAGTCACTTTTGGCTGGTATAGAGAGCGCTGTTCTAATAAGTCACTGTTTGCTTGTATAGAGAGCGCTGTTCTAATAAGTCACTGTTTGCTTGTATAGAGAGCGCTGTTCTAATAAGTCACTGTTTGCTTGTATAGAGAGCGCTGTTCTAATAAGGTACTGTTGGCTTGTATAGAGAGCGATGTTCTAATAAGTCACTGTTGGCTCGTATAGAGAGCGCTGTTCTAATAAGTTACGGTTGGCTTGTATAGAGAGCGCTGTTCTAATAAGGTACTGTTGGCTTGTATAGAGAGCGCTGTTCTAATAAGGTACGGTTGGCTTGTATAGAGAGCGCTGTTCTAATAAGGTACGGTTGGCTTGTATAGAGAGCGCTGTTCTAATAAGGTACGGTTGGCTTACATAGAGAGCGCTGTTCTAATAAGGTACTGTTGGCTTGTATAGAGAGCGCTGTTCTAATAAGGTACTGTTGGCTTGTATAGAGAGCACTGTTCTAATAAGGTACGGTTGGCTTGTATAGAGAGCGCTGTTCTAATAAGGTACTGTTGGTTTGTATAGAGAGCGCTGTTCTAATAAGGTACTGTTGGCTTGTATAGAGAGCACTGTTCTAATAAGGTACGGTTGGCTTGTATAGAGAGCGCTGTTCTAATAAGGTACGGTTGGCTTGTATAGAGAGCATTGTTCTAATAAGGTACTGTTGGCTTGTATAGAGAGCGCTGTTCTAATAAGGTACGGTTGGCTTGTATAGAGAGCGCTGTTCTAATAAGGTACGGTTGGCTTGTATAGAGAGCGCTGTTCTAATAAGGTACGGTTGGCTTGTATAGAGAGCGCTGTTCTAATAAGGTACTGTTGGCTTGTATAGAGAGCGCTGTTCTAATAAGGTACTGTTGGCTTGTATAGAGAGCGCTGTTCTAATAAGTCACTGTTGGCTTGTATAGAGAGCGCTGTTCTAATAAGGTACTGTTGGCTTGTATAGAGAGCGCTGTTCTAATAAGGTACTGTTGGCTTGTATAGAGAGCGCTGTTCTAATAAGGTACTGTTAGCTTGTATGGAGAGCGCTGTTCTAATAAGTCACTGTTGGCTCGTATAGAGAGCGCTGTTCTAATAAGTCACTGTTGGCTCGTATAGAGAGCGCTGTTCAAATAAGGTACAGTTGGCTTGTATAGAGAGCGCTTTTCTAATAAGGTACTGTTGGCTTGTATAGAGAGCGCTTTTCTAATAAGGTACGGTTGTCTTGTATAGAGAGCGCTGTTCTAATAAGGTACTGTTGGCTTGTATAGAGAGTACTGATCTAATAAGGTACTGTTGGCTTGTATAGAGAGCGCTGTTCTAATAAGGTACTGTTTGCTTGTATAGAGAGCGCTGTTCTAATAAGTCACTGTTGGCTTGTATAGAGAGCGCTGTTCTAATAATTCACTGTTTGCTTGTATAGAGAGCGCTGTTCTAATAAGTCACTGTTTGCTTGTATAGAGAGCGCTGTTCTAATAAGTCACTGTTGGCTGGTATAGAGAGCGCTGCTCTAATAAGTCACTGTTGGCTTGTATAGA
This sequence comes from Megaustenia siamemsis, assembly GCA_032433765.1. Classification (NCBI taxonomy): domain Eukaryota; kingdom Metazoa; phylum Mollusca; class Gastropoda; order Stylommatophora; family Ariophantidae; genus Megaustenia; species Megaustenia siamemsis. The sequence continues at coordinate 77,402,379 of JAVIAB010000139.1, read as the reverse complement.
GAGCGCTGTTCTAATAAGGTACTGTTGGCTTGTATAGAGAGCGCTGTTCTAATAAGTCACTGTTGGCTGGTATAGAAAGCGTTGCTCTAATAAGTCACTGTTGGCTTGTATAGAGAGCGCTGTTCTAATAAGTCACTGTTGGCTTGTATAGAGAGCGCTGTTCTAATTAGGTACTGTTGGCTTGTATAGAGAGCGCTGTTCTAATAAGTCACTGTTGGCTTGTATAGAGATCGCTGTTCTAATAAGTCACTGTTTGCTTGTATAGAGAGCGCTGTTCTAATAAGTCACTGTTTGCTTGTATAGAGAGCGCTGTTCTAATAAGTCACTGTTTGCTTGTATAGAGAGCGCTGTTCTAATAAGGTACTGTTGGCTTGTATAGAGAGCGCTGTTCTAATAAGTCTCTGTTGGCTGGTATAGAAAGCGCTGCTCTCATAAGTCACTGTTGGCTGGTATAGAAAGCGTTGCTCTAATAAGTCTCTGTTGGCTGGTATAGAGAGCGCTGCTCTAATAAGTCACTGTTGGCTGGTATAGAGAGCGCTGCTCTAATAAGTCACTGTTGGCTTGTATAGAGAGCGCTGTTCTAATAAGGTACTGTTGGCTTGTATAGAGAGCGCTGTTCTAATAAGTCACTGTTGGCTCGTATAGAAAGCGTTGCTCTAATAAGTCACTGTTGGCTTGTATAGAGAGCGCTGTTCTAATAAGTCACTGTTGGCTTGTATAGAGAGCGCTGTTCTAATTAGGTACTGTTGGCTTGTATAGAGAGCGCTGTTCTAATAAGTCACTTTTTGGCTGGTATAGAGAACGCTGTTCTAATAAGTCACTGTTGGCTTGTATAGAGAGCGCTGTTCTAATAAGGTAGTGTTGGCTTGTATAGAGAGCGCTGTTCTAATAAGTCACTTTTTGGCTGGTATAGAGAGCGCTGTTCTAATAAGTCACTGTTGGCTTGTATAGAGAGCGCTGTTCTAATAAGTCACTTTTGGCTCGTATAGAGAGCGCTGTTCTAATAAGTCACTGTTTGCTTGTATAGAGAGCGCTGTTCTAATAAGTCACTGTTGGCTTGTATAGAGAGCGCTGTTCTAATAAGTCACTGTTTGCTTGTATAGAGAGCGCTGTTCTAATAAGTCACTGTTTGCTTGTATAGAGAGCTCTGTTCTAATAAGTCACTGTTTGCTTGTATAGAGAACGCTGTTCTAATAAGGTACTGTTGGCTTGTATAGAGAGCGCTGTTCTAATAAGTAACTGTTGGCTCGTATAGAGAGCGCAGTTCTAATAAGTCACTGTTTGCTTGTATAGAGAGCGCTGTTCTAATAAGTCACTGTTGGCTTGTATAGAGATCGCTGTTCTAATAAGTCACTGTTTGCTTGTATAGAGAGCGCTGTTCTAATAAGTCACTGTTTGCTTGTATAGAGAGCGCTGTTCTAATAAGTCACTGTTTGCTTGTATAGAGAGCGCTGTTCTAATAAGGTACTGTTGGCTTGTATAGAGAGCGCTGTTCTAATAAGTAACTGTTGGCTCATATAGAGAGAGCAGTTCTAATAAGTCACTGTTTGCTTGTATAGAAAGCGTTGCTCTAATAAGTCTCTGTTGGCTGGTATAGAGAGCGCTGCTCTAATAAGTCACTGTTGGCTGGTATAGAGAGCGCTGTTCTAATAAGTCACTGTTTGCTTGTATAGAGAGCGCTGTTCTAATAAGTTACTGTTTGCTTGTATAGAGAGCGCTGTTCTAATAAGGTACTGTTGGCTTGTATAGAGAGCGCTGTTCTAATAAGGTACGGTTGGCTTGTATAGAGAGCATTGTTCTAATAAGGTACTGTTGGCTTGTATAGAGAGCGCTGTTCTAATAAGGTACGGTTGGCTTGTATAGAGAGCGCTGTTCTAATAAGGTACGGTTGGCTTGTATAGAGAGCGCTGTTCTAATAAGGTACGGTTGGCTTGTATAGAGAGCGCTGTTCTAATAAGGTACTGTTGGCTTGTATAGAGAGCGCTGTTCTAATAAGGTACTGTTGGCTTGTATAGAGAGCGCTGTTCTAATAAGTCACTTTTGGCTCGTATAGAGAGCGCTGTTCTAATAAGTCACTGTTTGCTTGTATAGAGAGCGCTGTTCTAATAAGTCACTGTTGGCTTGTATAGAGAGCGCTGTTCTAATAAGTCACTGTTTGCTTGTATAGAGAGCGCTGTTCTAATAAGTCACTGTTTGCTTGTATAGAGAGCTCTGTTCTAATAAGTCACTGTTTGCTTGTATAGAGAGCGCTGTTCTAATAAGGTACTGTTGGCTTGTATAGAGAGCGCTGTTCTAATAAGTAACTGTTGGCTCGTATAGAGAGCGCAGTTCTAATAAGTCACTGTTTGCTTGTATAGAGAGCGCTGTTCTAATAAGTCACTGTTGGCTTGTATAGAGATCGCTGTTCTAATAAGTCACTGTTTGCTTGTATAGAGAGCGCTGTTCTAATAAGTCACTGTTTGCTTGTATAGAGAGCGCTGTTCTAATAAGTTACTGTTTGCTTGTATAGAGAGCGCTGTTCTAATAAGGTACTGTTGGCTTGTATAGAGAGCGCTGTTCTAATTAGGTACTGTTGGCTTGTATAGAGAGCGCTGTTCTAATAAGTCACTTTTTCGCTGGTATAGAGAGCGCTGTTCTAATAAGTCACTGTTGGCTTGTATAGAGAGCGCTGTTCTAATAAGGTAGTGTTGGCTTGTATAGAGAGCGCTGTTCTAATAAGTCACTTTTTGGCTGGTATAGAGAGCGCTGTTCTAATAAGTCACTGTTGGCTTGTATAGAGAGCGCTGTTCTAATAAGTCACTTTTGGCTGGTATAGAGAGCGCTGTTCTAATAAGTCACTGTTTGCTTGTATAGAGAGCGCTGTTCTAATAAGTCACTGTTTGCTTGTATAGAGAGCGCTGTTCTAATAAGTCACTGTTTGCTTGTATAGAGAGCGCTGTTCTAATAAGGTACTGTTGGCTAGTATAGAGAGCGCTGTTCTAATAAGTAACTGTTGGCTCATATAGAGAGCGCAGTTCTAATAAGTCACTGTTTGCTTGTATAGAGAGCGCTGTTCTAATAAGTCACTGTTGGCTTGCATAGAGATCGCTGTTCTAAAAAGGTACGGTTGGCTTGTATAGAGAGCAGTGTTCTAATAAGTCACTGTTGGCTCGTATAGAGAGCGATGTTCTAATAAGTCACTGTTGGCTCGTATAGAGAGCGCTGTTCTAATAAGTTACGGTTGGCTTGTATAGAGAGCGCTGTTCTAATAAGGTACTGTTGGCTTGTATAGAGAGCGCTGTTCTAATAAGGTACGGTTGGCTTGTATAGAGAGCGCTGTTCTAATAAGGTACGGTTGGCTTGTATAGAGAGCGCTGTTCTAATAAGGTACGGTTGGCTTACATAGAGAGCGCTGTTCTAATAGGTACTGTTGGCTTGTATAGAGAGCGCTGTTCTAATAAGGTACTGTTGGCTTGTATAGAGAGCACTGTTCTAATAAGGTACGGTTGGCTTGTATAGAGAGCGCTGTTCTAATAAGGTACTGTTGGTTTGTATAGAGAGCGCTGTTCTAATAAGGTACTGTTGGCTTGTATAGAGAGCACTGTTCTAATAAGGTACGGTTGGCTTGTATAGAGAGCGCTGTTCTAATAAGGTACGGTTGGCTTGTATAGAGAGCATTGTTCTAATAAGGTACTGTTGGCTTGTATAGAGAGCGCTGTTCTAATAAGGTACGGTTGGCTTGTATAGAGAGCGCTGTTCTAATAAGGTACGGTTGGCTTGTATAGAGAGCGCTGTTCTAATAAGGTACGGTTGGCTTGTATAGAGAGCGCTGTTCTAATAAGGTACTGTTGGCTTGTATAGAGAGCGCTGTTCTAATAAGGTACTGTTGGCTTGTATAGAGAGCGCTGTTCTAATAAGTCACTGTTGGCTTGTATAGAGAGCGCTGTTCTAATAAGGTACTGTTGGCTTGTATAGAGAGCGCTGTTCTAATAAGGTACTGTTGGCTTGTATAGAGAGCGCTGTTCTAATAAGGTACTGTTAGCTTGTATGGAGAGCGCTGTTCTAATAAGTCACTGTTGGCTCGTATAGAGAGCGCTGTTCTAATAAGTCACTGTTGGCTCGTATAGAGAGCGCTGTTCAAATAAGGTACAGTTGGCTTGTATAGAGAGCGCTTTTCTAATAAGGTACTGTTGGCTTGTATAGAGAGCGCTTTTCTAATAAGGTACGGTTGTCTTGTATAGAGAGCGCTGTTCTAATAAGGTACTGTTGGCTTGTATAGAGAGTACTGATCTAATAAGGTACTGTTGGCTTGTATAGAGAGCGCTGTTCTAATAAGGTACTGTTTGCTTGTATAGAGAGCGCTGTTCTAATAAGTCACTGTTGGCTTGTATAGAGAGCGCTGTTCTAATAATTCACTGTTTGCTTGTATAGAGAGCGCTGTTCTAATAAGTCACTGTTTGCTTGTATAGAGAGCGCTGTTCTAATAAGTCACTGTTGGCTGGTATAGAGAGCGCTGCTCTAATAAGTCACTGTTGGCTTGTATAGAGAGCGCTGTTCTAATAAGGTACTGTTGGCTTGTATAGAGAGCGCTGTTCTAATAAGTCACTGTTGGCTGGTATAGAAAGCGTTGCTCTAATAAGTCACTGTTGGCTTGTATAGAGAGCGCTGTTCTAATAAGTCACTGTTGGCTTGTATAGAGAGCGCTGTTCTAATTAGGTACTGTTGGCTTGTATAGAGAGCGCTGTTCTAATAAGTCACTGTTGGCTTGTATAGAGATCGCTGTTCTAATAAGTCACTGTTTGCTTGTATAGAGAGCGCTGTTCTAATAAGTCACTGTTTGCTTGTATAGAGAGCGCTGTTCTAATAAGTCACTGTTTGCTTGTATAGAGAGCGCTGTTCTAATAAGGTACTGTTGGCTTGTATAGAGAGCGCTGTTCTAATAAGTCACTGTTGGCTGGTATAGAAAGCGCTGCTCTCATAAGTCACTGTTGGCTGGTATAGAAAGCGTTGCTCTAATAAGTCTCTGTTGGCTGGTATAGAGAGCGCTGCTCTAATAAGTCACTGTTGGCTGGTATAGAGAGCGCTGCTCTAATAAGTCACTGTTGGCTTGTATAGAGAGCGCTGTTCTAATAAGGTACTGTTGGCTTGTATAGAGAGCGCTGTTCTAATAAGTCACTGTTGGCTCGTATAGAAAGCGTTGCTCTAATAAGTCACTGTTGGCTTGTATAGAGAGCGCTGTTCTAATAAGTCACTGTTGGCTTGTATAGAGAGCGCTGTTCTAATTAGGTACTGTTGGCTTGTATAGAGAGCGCTGTTCTAATAAGTCACTTTTTGGCTGGTATAGAGAGCGCTGTTCTAATAAGTCACTGTTGGCTTGTATAGAGAGCGCTGTTCTAATAAGGTAGTGTTGGCTTGTATAGAGAGCGCTGTTCTAATAAGTCACTTTTTGGCTGGTATAGAGAGCGCTGTTCTAATAAGTCACTGTTGGCTTGTATAGAGAGCGCTGTTCTAATAAGTCACTTTTGGCTCGTATAGAGAGCGCTGTTCTAATAAGTCACTGTTTGCTTGTATAGAGAGCGCTGTTCTAATAAGTCACTGTTGGCTTGTATAGAGAGCGCTGTTCTAATAAGTCACTGTTTGCTTGTATAGAGAGCGCTGTTCTAATAAGTCACTGTTTGCTTGTATAGAGAGCTCTGTTCTAATAAGTCACTGTTTGCTTGTATAGAGAACGCTGTTCTAATAAGGTACTGTTGGCTTGTATAGAGAGCGCTGTTCTAATAAGTAACTGTTGGCTCGTATAGAGAGCGCAGTTCTAATAAGTCACTGTTTGCTTGTATAGAGAGCGCTGTTCTAATAAGTCACTGTTGGCTTGTATAGAGATCGCTGTTCTAATAAGTCACTGTTTGCTTGTATAGAGAGCGCTGTTCTAATAAGTCACTGTTTGCTTGTATAGAGAGCGCTGTTCTAATAAGTCACTGTTTGCTTGTATAGAGAGCGCTGTTCTAATAAGGTACTGTTGGCTTGTATAGAGAGCGCTGTTCTAATAAGTAACTGTTGGCTCATATAGAGAGAGCAGTTCTAATAAGTCACTGTTTGCTTGTATAGAAAGCGTTGCTCTAATAAGTCTCTGTTGGCTGGTATAGAGAGCGCTGCTCTAATAAGTCACTGTTGGCTGGTATAGAGAGCGCTGCTCTAATAAGTCACTGTTGGCTTGTATAGAGAGCGCTGTTCTAATAAGGTACTGTTGGCTTGTATAGAGAGCGCTGTTCTAATAAGTCACTGTTGGCTCGTATAGAAAGCGTTGCTCTAATAAGTCACTGTTGGCTTGTATAGAGAGCGCTGTTCTAATAAGTCACTGTTGGCTTGTATAGAGAGCGCTGTTCTAATTAGGTACTGTTGGCTTGTATAGAGAGCGCTGTTCTAATAAGTCACTTTTGGCTGGTATAGAGAGCGCTTTTCTAATAAGTCACTGTTGGCTTGTATAGAGAGCGCTGTTCTAATAAGGTAGTGTTGGCTTGTATAGAGAGCGCTGTTCTAATAAGTCACTTTTTGGCTGGTATAGAGAGCGCTGTTCTAATAAGTCACTGTTGGCTTGTATAGAGAGCGCTGTTCTAATAAGTCACTTTGGCTCGTAGAGAGAGCGCTGTTCTAATAAGTCACTGTTTGCTTGTATAGAGAGCGCTGTTCTAATAAGTCACTGTTGGCTTGTATAGAGAGCGCTGTTCTAATAAGTCACTGTTTGCTTGTATAGAGAGCGCTGTTCTAATAAGTCACTGTTTGCTTGTATAGAGAGCTCTGTTCTAATAAGTCACTGTTTGCTTGTATAGAGAGCGCTGTTCTAATAAGGTACTGTTGGCTTGTATAGAGAGCGCTGTTCTAATAAGTAACTGTTGGCTCGTATAGAGAGCGCAGTTCTAATAAGTCACTGTTTGCTTGTATAGAGAGCGCTGTTCTAATAAGTCACTGTTGGCTTGTATAGAGATCGCTGTTCTAATAAGTCACTGTTTGCTTGTATAGAGAGCGCTGTTCTAATAAGTCACTGTTTGCTTGTATAGAGAGCGCTGTTCTAATAAGTTACTGTTTGCTTGTATAGAGAGCGCTGTTCTAATAAGGTACTGTTGGCTTGTATAGAGAGCGCTGTTCTAATAAGTAACTGTTGGCTCATATAGAGAGCGCAGTTCTAATAAGTCACTGTTTGCTTGTATAGAGAGCGCTGTTCTAATAAGTCACTGTTGGCTTGTATAGAGATCGCTGTTCTAAAAAGGTACGGTTGGCTTGTACAGAGAGCAGTGTTCTAATAAGTCACTGTTGGCTCGTATAGAGAGCGCTGTTCTAATAAGTCACTGTTGGCTCGTAAAGAGAGCGCTGTTCTAATAAGGTACGGTTGGCTTGTATTGAGAGCGCTGTTCTAATAAGGTACTGTTGCTTGTATAGAGAGCGCTGTTCTAATAAGGTACGGTTGGCTTGTATAGAGAGCGCTGTTCTAATAAGGTACGGTTGGCTTATATAGAGAGCGCTGTTCTAATAAGGTACTGTTGGCTTGTATAGAGAGCGCTGTTCTAATAAGGTACTGTTGGCTTCTATAGAGAGCACTGTTCTAATAAGGTACGGTTGGCTTGTATAGAGAGCGCTGTTCTAATAAGGTACGGTTGGCTTGTATTGAGAGCGCTGTTCTAATAAGGTACTGTTGGCTTGTATAGAGAGCGCTGTTCTAATAAGGTACGGTTGGCTTGTATAGAGAGCGCTGTTCTAATAAGGTACGGTTGGCTTATATAGAGAGCGCTGTTCTAATAAGGTACTGTTGGCTTGTATAGAGAGCGCTGTTCTAATAAGGTACTGTTGGCTTCTATAGAGAGCACTGTTCTAATAAGGTACGGTTGGCTTGTATAGAGAGCGCTGTTCTAATAAGGTACTGTTGGTTTGTATAGAGAGCGCTGTTCTAATAAGGTACTGTTGGCTTGTATAGAGAGCACTGTTCTAATAAGGTACTGTTGGCTTGTATAGAGAGCGCTGTTCTAATAAGGTACGGTTGGCTTGTATAGAGAGCATTGTTCTAATTAGGTACTGTTGGCTTGTATAGAGAGCGCTGTTCTAATAAGGTACGGTTGGCTTGTATAGAGAGCGCTGTTCTAATAAGGTACGGTTGGCTTGTATAGAGAGCGCTGTTCTAATAAGGTACGGTTGGCTTGTATAGAGAGCGCTGTTCTAATAAGGTACTGTTGGCTTGTATAGAGAGCGCTGTTCTAATAAGGTACTGTTGGCTTGTATAGAGAGCGCTGTTCTAATAAGTCACTGTTGGCTTGTATAGAGAGCGCTGTTCTAATAAGGTACTGTTGGCTTGTATAGAGAGCGCTGTTCTAATAGGTACTGTTGGCTTGTATAGAGAGCGCTGTTCTAATAAGGTACTGTTGGCTTGTATGGAGAGCGCTGTTCTAATAAGTCACTGTTGGCTCGTATAGAGAGCGCTGTTCTAATAAGTCACTGTTGGCTCGTATAGAGAGCGCTGTTCAAATAAGGTACAGTTGGCTTGTATAGAGAGCGCTGTTCTAATAAGGTACTGTTGGCTTGTATAGAGAGCGCTGTTCTAATAAGTCACTGTTTGCTTGTATAGAGAGCGCTGTTCTAATAAGTCACTGTTTGCTTGTATAGAGAGCGCTGTTCTAATAAGTCACTGTTTGCTTGTATAGAGAGCGCTGTTCTAATAAGGTACTGTTGGCTTGTATAGAGAGCGCTGTTCTAATAAGTCACTGTTGGCTGGTATAGAAAGCGTTGCTCTAATAAGTCACTGTTGGCTTGTATAGAGAGCGCTGTTCTAATAAGTCACTGTTGGCTTGTATAGAGAGCGCTGTTCTAATTAGGTACTGTTGGCTTGTATAGAGAGCGCTGTTCTAATAAGTCACTTTTTGGCTGGTATAGAGAGCGCTGTTCTAATAAGTCACTGTTGGCTTGTATAGAGAGCGCTGTTCTAATAAGGTAGTGTTGGCTTGTATAGAGAGCGCTGTTCTAATAAGGTACTGTTGGCTTGTATAGAGAGCGCTGTTCTAATAAGGTACTGTTGGCTTGTATGGAGAGCGCTGTTCTAATAAGTCACTGTTGGCTCGTATAGAGAGCGCTGTTCTAATAAGTCACTTTTGGCTCGTATAGAGAGCGCTGTTCTAATAAGGTACTGTTTGCTTGTATAGAGAGCGCTGTTCTAATAAGTCAATGTTGGCTTGTATAGAGAGCGCTGTTCTAATAAGTCACTGTTTGCTTGTATAGAGAGCGCTGTTCTAATAAGTCACTGTTTGCTTGTATAGAGAGCGCTGTTCTAATAAGTCACTGTTTGCTTGTATAGAGAGCGCTGTTCTAATAAGGTACTGTTGGCTTGTATAGAGAGCGCTGTTCTAATAAGGTACGGTTGGCTCGTATAGAGAGCGCTGTTCTAATAAGTCACTGTTGGCTTGTATAGAGATCGCTGTTCTAATAAGTCACTGTTGGCTTGTATAGAGATCGCTGTTCTAAAAAGTACGGTTGGCTTGTATAGAGAGCGCTGTTCTAATAAGGTACTGTTGGCTTGTATAGAGAGCGCTGTTCTAATAAGGTACGGTTGGCTTGTATAGAGAGCGCTGTTCTAATAAGGTACGGTTGGCTTGTATAGAGAGCGCTGTTCTAATAAGGTACGGTTGGCTTATATAGAGAGCGCTGTTCTAATAAGGTACTGTTGGCTTGTATAGAGAGCGCTGTTCTAATAAGGTACTGTTGGCTTGTATAGAGAGCACTGATCTAATAAGGTACGGTTGGCTTGTATAGAGAGCGCTGTTCTAATAAGGTACTGTTGGTTTGTATAGAGAGCGCTGTTCTAATAAGTTACTGTTGGCTTGTATAGAGAGCACTGTTCTAATAAGGTACGGTTGGCTTGTATAGAGAACGCTGTTCTAATAAGGTACTGTTGGCTTGTATAGAGAGCGCTATTCTAATAAGGTACGGTTGGCTTGTATAGAGAGCGCTGTTCTAATAAGGTACGGTTGGCTTATATAGAGAGCGCTGTTCTAATAAGGTACTGTTGGCTTGTATAGAGAGCGCTGTTCTAATAAGGTACTGTTGGCTTGTATAGAGAGCACTGATCTAATAAGGTACGGTTGGCTTGTATAGAGAGCGCTGTTCTAATAAGGAACTGTTGGTTTGTATAGAGAGCACTGTTCTAATAAGGTACTGTTGGCTTGTATAGAGAGCACTGTTCTAATAAGGTACGGTTGGCTTGTATAGAGAGCGCTTTTCTAATAAGGTACGGTTGGCTTGTATAGAGAGCGTTGTTCTAATAAGGTACTGTTGGCTTGTATAGAGAGCGCTGTTCTAATAAGGTACGGTTGGCTTGTATAGAGAGCGCTGTTCAAATAAGGTACGGTTGGCTTGTATAGAGAGCGCTGTTCTAATAAGGTACGGTTGGCTTGTATAGAGAGCGCTGTTCTAATTATGTACTGTTGGCTTGTATAGAGAGCGCTGTTCTAATAAGGTACTGTTGGCTTGTATAGAGAGCGCTGTTCTAATAAGTCACTGTTGGCTTGTATAGAGAGCGCTGTTCTAATAAGGTACTGTTGGCTTGTATAGAGAGCGCTGTTCTAATAAGGTACTGTTGGCTTGTATAGAGAGCGCTGTTCTAATAAGGTACTGTTGGCTTGTATGGAGAGCGCTGTTCTAATAAGTCACTGTTGGCTCGTATAGAGAGCGCTGTTCTAATAAGTCACTGTTGGTTCGTATAGAGAGCGCTGTTCAAATAAGGTACAGTTGGCTTGTATAGAGAGCGCTGTTCTAATAAGGTACTGTTGGCTTGTATAGAGAGCGCTTTTCTAATAAGGTACGGTTGGCTTGTATAGAGAGCGCTGTTCTAATAAGGTACTGTTGGCTTGTATAGAGAGCTCTGTTCTAATAAGGTACTGTTGGCTTGTATAGAGAGTACTGATCTAATAAGGTACTGTTGGCTTGTATAGAGAGCGCTGTTCTAATAAGGTACTGTTGGCTTGTATAGAGAGCGCTGTTCTAATAAGGTACTGTTTGCTTGTATAGGGAGCACTGTTCTAATAGGTACGGTTGGCTTGTATAGAGAGCGCTGTTCTAATAAGTACGGTTGGCTTGTATAGAGAGCGCTGTTCTAATTAGGTACTGTTGGCTTGTATAGAGAGCGCTGTTCTAATAGGTACGGTTGGCTTGTATAGAGAGCGCTGTTCTAATAAGGTACGGTTGGCTTGTATAGAGAGCGTTTTCTAATAAAATACGGATGGCTTGTATAGAGAACGCTGTTCTAATAAGGTACTGTTGGCTTGTATAGAGAGCGCTGTTCTAATAAGGTACTGTTGGCTTGTATAGAGAGCGCTGTTCTAATAAGTCACTGTTGGCTTGTCTAGAGAGCGCTGTTCTAATAAGGTACTGTTGGCTTGTATAGAGAGCGCTGTTCTAATAAGGTACGGTTGGCTTGTATAGAGAGCGCTGTTCTAATAAGTCACTGTTGGCTTGTATAGAGAGCGCTGTTCTAATAAGGTACGGTTGGCTTGTACAGAGAGCGCTGTTCTAACAAGGTACTGTTGGCTTGTATAGAGATCGCTGTTCTAATAAGTCACTGTTGGCTTGTATAGAGAGCGCTGTTCTAATAAGTCACTGTTGGCTTGTATAGAGAGCGCTGTTCTAATAAGGTACGGTTGGCTTGTATAGAGAGCGCTGTTCTAATAAGTCACTGTTGGCTTGTATAGAGAGCGCTTTTCTAATAAGGTACGGTTGGCTTGTATAGAGAGCGCTGTTCTAATAAGGTACTGTTGGCTTGTATAGAGAGCGCTGTTCTAATAAGTCACTGTTGGCTCGTATAGAGAACGCTGTTCTAATAAGTCACTGTTTGCTTGTATAGAGAGCGCTGTTCTAATAAGGTACTGTTGGCTTGTATAGAGAGCGCTGTTCTAATAAGTCACTGTTTGCTTGTATAGAGAGCGCTGTTCTAATAAGGTACTTTTGGCTTGTATAGAGAACGCTGTTCTAATAAGTCACTGTTTGCTTGTATAGAGAGCGCTGTTCTAATAAGGTACTGTTGGCTTGTATAGAGAGCGCTGTTCTAATAAGTCACTGTTGGCTCGTATAGAGAACGCTGTTCTAATAAGTCACTGTTTGCTTGTATAGAGAGCGCTGTTCTAATAAGTCACTGTTTGCTTGTATAGAGAGCGCTGTTCTAATAAGGTACTGTTGGCTTGTATAGAGAGCGCTGTTCTAATAAGGTACTGTTGGCTTGTATAGAGAGCGCTGTTCTAATAAGGTACGGTTGGCTTGTATAGAGTGCGCTGTTCTAATAAGTCACTGTTGGCTTGTATAGAGAGCGCTGTTCTAATAAGGTACGGTTGGCTTGTATAGAGAGCGCTGTTCTAATAAGGTACTGTTGGCTTGTATAGAGAGCGCTGTTCTAATAAGTCACTGTTGGCTTGTATAGAGAGCGCTGTTCTAATAAGGTACGGTTGGCTTGTATAGAGAGCGCTGTTCTAATAAGGTACGGTTGGCTTGTATAGAGAGCGCTGTTCTAATAAGGTACTGTTGGCTTGTATAGAGAGCGCTGTTCTAATAAGGTACTGTTGGTTTTTATAGAGAGCGCTGTTCTAATAAGTCACTGTTGGCTTGTATAGAGAGCGCTGTTCTAATAAGTCACTGTTGGCTCGTATAATATAATATATAATATATAATAATTTCGCAAACAACATAAAATACAAAAAATCTACATCGGTAGACACAAAACAAGGATGAAGAACGACAACTACAACAACAGCGCATACCTCTATATGTGTATGCGACATTAAACTATTAACTCAATACTTCCTCAAGAAAAATCATTTTATAAGTCTGTAGGTCCCATAGACCATGCTCCGCTGAACTCGGGGATCGTAAGCGAAAGCTGCCGAAAACTATTTATAGGCACAATTTTAATCGTTATCTCTTTTTCTTGGAATGCCATCACATATAATTTTTACTTAGGCCTGCGAGCTCAGAGCGAAATCCCGGAATCACTTAAAGTTTGTGAGCGAGCTATAGACAGTTGACGTCATTTTACCCCTGCTGGCAAAACTAAAAACGGTACAAACTTTAGGTGATCATTTTCAGCTCGCCGGCCTTATTAATTCTTTATATGGCCGTGCATTGAAGCATGTTTGTTATCATTGCCATCTATATTGAAAGCCGAAGGGCTGAGAGGGTTTTTCCGAAAGCACCCCAAGCTTGTGACGTCTTCAGCTATGTTAGCCATATACAGCTGACGTCATTTTACCTAGAACCGCCGCTGATCGTAAAGCTGAGAACGGCACAACCTTCGGGTGGTCGCGTCAACATGTCTTCAATCAATATAGGGGGCAATGATTGATTTAAGCGTTGGTAACACATAAGACCAGGGCTAAAACTAAGAATACTAATATGTTATATCTTCTCAACATTCCTATATGGTGCAGAAACATAGACACTAGACAAGAAAACTGAATAGAAAATTGAAGCCTTTGAAATGTGGATATATAGAAGAATAGGTAGAATTGGATGGAAGGAAAAGAAAACAAATGATGAAGTCTTAAAACAACTAAAAGTGAAAAGAGAACTACTGAACACAATTCAAACAAGACAAATGCGATTTTTGGGCCATGATAAAAGACACAACAGCCTACTTAAAGTAATCCTGGTGGGGAAAATATGAGGTAAAAGAGGCAGACCAAGACTTACATGGACGAGTAACATCAAAAGATGGACAAACCAGCCTATGACCAACCTGTACCATCAAAGCAAGAGACAGAGCAGAATGGCGCTCCATGGTAGCCAACCTTCGTTGCGGAGATGGCACTCGATGATGATGATGAACAAATAAGAAATAATATCAAGAACAACACAATAGATTACTTATGGCACTCGATGATGATGATGAACACATAAGAAATAATATCAAGAACAACACAATAGATTTCTTATGGCACTCGATGATGATGATGAACACATAAGAAATAATATCAAGAACAACACAAAAGATTTCTTATGGCACTCAGTAAATCATAACGAGTCAACCTCTTGTCGTCTGCACGACAAAGTACACAGTCCAATAGTCTATGCCTGCCTTGGCTCCGTATCGGTTCTGTCTCTTTGACCTCTGGGATATGGCATCACAACTTCATTATGCTTTATTTTAGGGAGAGAGGGGGACTGGTTGGTCTCGAGGCAAGATGCCGGTCTCGAGACAGAGAGGTTGTTGGTTCAAATCTTGGCTACACCAGTTGGTATTTTTATTTATGATTTCTCTCTGCGGCAACCACCACTGGTCTCAGCAGCGAGGCCCGGCTTGAAACGTCAATTACTCATCGATGGAAAAAAATATGAGTACCTCCGAAGTCGGAGTTATTTGCTCGTGCGGCGAGGGACCCCTGTGCATACGACTGCCTGGGAAAAACGGATTAACACGCAAAATTCAGTTCCTAGTCTCTAGGGACTTCGTCAGAGGTAAAAGCTGGCGAACGTAAAAAAAAAAATATTGCGGGGAGGTGGCTGGGTGGTCCTGGAAGGTCTCGGTTTCGATCACCACCACAAGCGGTGGAGAATTAGAAAAAAATCTAATCCGTGTTTTCATTGAGGATTTGCCTTCCCCGTGTCTTTTGAAAGTGAGATCCGATGTCCAGACCTTTTTGATAACGAGAAAAATCAGGAGGTCCCGTGTGCACTCGCGCACGTTAAAGAACTCGACAGTTTATAGTCGAACAGAGCAGGCATAGAATGGTCGCTGTCCGTATAAAAATTGTAAAGCAGATCGAAAGAAGCACAGATATCAAATATTTTTAAAAAATTGAATACAATGCGGGACCGCGAGTGTAGCTGAAGAAGGCATCTAAAACAAACATACAATGGTACTAAGCAGTTAGACTGACAGAAAGAGAAAACAAACTACAACGTTTCGGCAAAAGCCTTCAACATGCATAGCAAACAAACTATAGACTTTAAACACAAAAATTCCAAGTCAGAATATACAACAACAGAGCTCTTACAATAAAGTAGTCAGAATATACAATGACAGAGCTCTTACAATAAAGTAGTCAGAATATACAACGACAGAGCTCTTACAATAAAGTAGTCAGAATATACAACGACAGAGCTCTTACAATAAAGTAGTCAGAATATACAACAACTGAGCTCTTACAATAAAGTAGCCAGAATATACAACAACTGAGCTCTTACATTGAAGCAGTCAGAATATACAACAACAGAGCTCTTACATTAAAGTAGTCAGAATATACAACAACAGAGCTCTCACAATAAAGTAGTCAGAATATACAACAACAGAGCTCTCACAATAAAGTAGTCAGAATATACAACAATAGAGCTCTTTAAAAAAAGTAGTCAGAATATACAACGACAGATCTTTTACAATAAAGTAGTCAGAATATGCAACGACAGAGCTCTTACAATAAAGTAGTCAGAATATGCAACGACAGAGCTCTTACAATAAAGTAGTCAGAATATGCAACGACAGAGCTCTTACAATAAAGTAGTCAGAATATGCAACGACAGAGCTCTTACAATAAAGTAGTCAGAATATACAACAACAGAGCTCTCACAATAAAGTAGTCAGAATATACAACAATAGAGCTCTTTAAAAAAAGTAGTCAGAATATGCAACGACAGAGCTCTTACAATAAAGTAGTCAGAATATGCAACGACAGAGCTCTTACAATAAAGTAGTCAGAATATGCAACGACAGAGCTCTTACAATAAAGTAGTCAGAATATGCAACGACAGAGCTCTTACAATAAAGTAGTCAGAATATGCAACGACAGAGCTCTTACAATAAAGTAGTCACAATATGCAACGACAGAGCTCTTACAATAAAGCAGTCAGAATATACAACGACAGAGCTCTTACAATAAAGTAGTAAGAATATACAACGATATAGCTCTTTCAATAAAGTAGTCAGAATATACAACAATAGAGCTCTCACAATAAAGTAGTCAGAATATACAACGACAGAGCTCTTACAATAAAGTAGTCAGAATATACAACGACAGAGCTCTTACAATAAAGTAGTCAGAATATACAACGATATAGCTCTTTCAATAAAGTAGTCAGAATATACAACAAAAGAGCTCTCACAATAAAGTAGTCAGAATATACAACAATAGAGCTCTTTACAATAAAGTAGTCAGAATATGCAACGACAGAGCTCTTACAATAAAGCAGTCAGAATATACAACGACAGAGCTCTTACAATAAAGCAGTCAGAATATACAACGACAGAGCTCTTACAATAAAGTAGTCAGAATATACAACGATATAGCTCTTTCAATAAAGTAGTCAGAATATACAACGACAGATCTTTTAGAATAAAGTAGTCAGAATATACAACGACAGATCTTTTACAATAAAGTAGTCAGAATATACAACGACAGAGCTCTTACAATAAAGTAGTCAGAATATACAACGACAGAGCTCTTACAATAAAGCAGTCAGAATATACAACGACAGAGCTCTTACAATAAAGCAGTCAGAATATACAACGACAGAGCTCTTACAATAAAGTAGTCAGAATATACAACGATATAGCTCTTTCAATAAAGTAGTCAGAATATACAACGACAGATCTTTTAGAATAAAGTAGTCACAATATGCAACGACAGAGCTCTTACAATAAAGTAGTCAGAATATACAACGACAGAGCTCTTACAATAAAGCAGTCAGAATATACAACGATATAGCTCTTACAATAAAGTAGTCAGAATATACAACGACAGAGCTCTTACAATAAAGTAGTCAGAATATACAACGAGAGAGCTCTTAAAATAAAGTAGTCAGAATATACAACGATATAGCTCTTACAATAAAGTAGTCAGAATACAACGACAGAGCTCTTACAGTAAAGTAGCCAGAATATACAACAATAGAGGTTTTACAATAAAGCAGTCAGAATATACAACGATACAGCTTTACAAATACGTGCCGAAAGGTGTCGAAAGCCGCAGATATCGCAACTTTGCCGCAAACTAGCGACGCAACGCAGCCACGCCCTTTTAACGCCACGAAGAAACGAGTTATATTTTTGGAAGGTCGTGAGACGTGGCAGATCTTTGTGAACTGTTTAACAAATTGACGTCTAAGATTGGAATTTGATCCAGATTGATAGCAATTTCTAGGTTCTTAGAACCTACAGAAGATTTTATTTTTTTAAAGATACGCCACTGGCCTAGTGCTGGCCATGTGCATAAAAATGTGACGGTGGTTAAACACAAATATGGAGACCAAGCGTAATAAGGTTATTTCTATTTTATTTTTCGAAGGCGAAGGCGCGCCTCCCAGCACCAGAGCTGGAAGTTGTCAGAGACCCACAGCTGATGGCTTGCACCAGGATCGGTGAACCAAAACCATGCAGACCCTGCTCCACCTCTCCGTGGTGCCTCCAGTAACAGACTAACCTGTTTAGTCTGGCCAAGCGTGCAGGGATCGAAGAGGGAAGACAACCTGGTACTCAAAAATGTCGTGCTGAAGTCGGATGTGTTGGGCCGAAAGGCGCAAATATAACATTTATACTGCAAACCACAACACAACGCAGACACATCCACTACGTCCTTGTAAGGGCGGATGATGAAGAGGAATATTCTAGTCTACCACGATACTATAGAATACTTTAGTCATCGGGCGAACGCAAACAACCACCATTTTATTTTTCTGTAAGTCCAAAAAAAGCCCATTTGTAATAAATAATTTATTAATAGCGGGTGGCAGAATCGAGAACTCGCCATGAGCCAAACCAGGAGAATACGGGTTCGAGTCAGGTAGGGTCAACAGTGTTTTTTTTAGCAGGGGGTGAAATAAAACCTCTGATCCGAGCACCTCGTGACGACCGTTCAGAACAAGCGGCCTTTATTCTCCGGTCCGAATAAATGCCCAATGCTGACCCCAGAGATGGAATAATTCTATAAAAATTGAAGATAGTTTAATTCATTAATAATCTACAACTTGTTTTAAAACTTAATTCTTTATCTACGCATATACAATTCTTTCATTTTTTTGTAACACCCAAATGTTTAGAAAATTCCATTCACTGTTCGCGTATTTTCCATTTTTACCCTCGCGCCTTCCTCCCACAACAACCACGCTAAGATTATCATAAAATAACACGCGAACAAGTGCACCCACCTACCCAGTTCACGAGCATGATTCACTCTTGGATTAGAACCTTACGTCACTACACCCCGAGGCGGAATCGGGTGTGAGTAACAAAACTGGATACGAGTTCAGCACTCACCCCTCGCTTACACAACACGCGCCGTCCTCTTTGTGTCGCGGGCTGATCGTTCTTCACGAGTACTGTAACTTAGATAATGAGGGAGTGAGCTTTTTCCTGGGTCACTAGGAATGGACCCAACCCTCTGGTCTGTTATTTAAATTGCCCTGCCGGTATAAATAACTCGAATTCTCGCTAGTTTACCGTAAATGAGATGGACTGCACTATAAAACAACCAGTAAGCAAATTTGGAATTTCATTTTGATGTTCTTTTCAAGAAGTAGAACTTCGCTTTCGGAACTTCAGTTCAGTAATACAGGTTTTGATGTTTTTTAATATTCACATGTAGTGTATATCAGGGTAACTTTGTTCTCTTTGTTTCAGTTTATTTGCTGTATTTTCTTTTTCATGCTGTTTCTCATGAGTGGGATAACATTTAGGGTATTTACAACTTGTAGAAATAATAGATATCAATGGATCGAATATGGAGCTCAAAACTCTCACAAAATTATGTTGTTGCAAAATAGGATGCACCGGGTAGAAATGCGGAATATCCCAGATGCAGTAAAATCATTTTTTTTTATACAACGCGGATGACAGATTAAAAAAAACAAAAAGCTAAAAAAAAAAAGAAAGAAATGTAGAACAAAAAGAAATAAGAAACGAGAGAAAGAAAAGAAGAAATAACAAAAGATGAAAAAAGATAAACAAAAACTACATCAAATTCCTTGTCTTTTTTTTTTTTTTTTGCATGAATGGATCTATCATTACAACTCAGGAATCTCACAACGATTAAAAAAAAATATATGTAAAAAAAAATTAACAAACATATCTCAAAAGGAATGTATATCGGAGACCAAAAGAGTTTGACAGGAGATAGACTGAAATCTCTCAATCACTGACACACTGATTAATGAACAAAACACTGTTATTTAAATAAATCGATTGTCGGACTCGGTAGTTGACAACTGAAATGAGTTATCATATAATGTGCGCCTGTAACTCTAAGAGAAACATAACAACTATGCTCTGACTGGGTGAAGTATCTACACTCAGTCTATAATTTAGTTATTATTCCCTTCAACAAACATGGCGAAGCGTTGGTTGTCAAAATGGGAACAATTTTTATGTGATCTAATATTTATAATTTGCTTTCACATGAAGGAGTCAATTATAGCTTTTATTTCTCGGAAATATATCTTGAGTGTAGTTTATTTGGGCTCAAATTGTATGGATAATTATGTTATATTGTTACGTTATGTTGTTATGTTATGTTATGTTATGTTGTTATGTTAGGACCATCATCACTGCACACTGGAGCAATTCATAGTAAAAAAAAATAAAAAAATAAAGTACCAACGTCACGCCAAGTGGCGTATAGGGAATATGGTGTTAGTGACCATACATTTTACAGACCCTCTGCACATGATTTTTGGGGTAATGTGGTCGGTATTACGCCCGTGCCGCTTTACTTTCCCAGAAAAAAAAATCCGGTACCCATTAAAGGCTGGGTGAACCGGAAACCGTCGGTTGGGATCGAACCCTACCTCTTGTCCTTTGTAGTCCAGTTCACTAATCACTGAGCTATCGCGGCTCCCGAGTAATCCATATGTGCTCCAATTTTCCCCTCGAAATATCGAGAATCTCCGAGCAGGGAGAACCCTAACCCACGTGCACGAACTCTGTAGCACAGCCTATGATCCATCGATGTGGGCAGATTTTTGCTGACAATTTTGATCGGGCAGCGGCCATTTTCTTGGCCTAATTTTTCGCTTTTTAACTGCAGAAGGGTCTTTATCGTGAGCTTGTGCGCACGGGGCCTCCTGTTACTTTGCCGTTAAACGAGAGGGATAGACATCGAATCTCACTACCCAGAGATCAGGAGATTCCCACTGATGGAACTGAACCCGGGATTTTCCCGTCTAGAGGCCGATGTCTTACCACTAGACCACCGGCCCATGGTTTTGTCGTGTTTGGCTAATCTATTAGTTCGATCCAGAAATTAAAACACTAATAATTAGCTTTCGGACTATGACGCTCTTTTAGTTTAACTAACTGAAAACATGTACTTGACTCCATGAGTTTTAAAATAAGCTGTAATTTTAATGGAAGATTTTAGATTAGCTCTTCTTATTATTTCTCTACTTCTCCCTTGTGTATTTCTTCAGTCCTCCCTAGTGTATTTAATATTCCATTAGTACGTCGTTTCCGTATTCATCGCTTTGATTTAACATATTTTTAGCGTTTGTTGATGGCTAGTTATGTCACATTTAGCAATTTGTGCCTTATCACGCGACCAATGATTTTTATCTATTTAAATATGGAACATAATTTCAATAGGGAGCCGCGATAGCCTAGTGGTTAGTGAATTGGACTACAAAGGACAAGATGTAGGGTTCGATCCCAACCGACGGCGCCCGGGTTCACCAAGCCTTAAATGGGTACTGGATTTTTTTCTGGGAAGGTAAAGCGGCACGGGCGTAATACCGACCACATTACCCCAAAAATCATGTACCAAAGGTCTGTAAAATATAGAGTCACTAACACCATATTCCCTATACGCCACTTGGCGTGACGGGGGTTCTTTACTTTTTACTTTTATAATTTCATTTCTTTTTTTTCTTAATATCCCACTTCTCATCTTATGTCTGATACTAATTTTTGCACTCCTTCCTATATGCTTTATTTCGGTGGTTGTTATTTTTGTCAATAGAAGTGAGAAGGAGAGTTCATCGGTTCTATATAGAACCAATTCTGACCTATGGAAGCGAATCATGGACAGTAGATAAACAAATGAAAAGACGATTAGAGGCCACAGAGATGGGATTTCTCAAAAGAATGTTGAAAGTTTCCTGGACAGCTAAAAAGACCAATGAAGAAATTCTCAAAGAGGCCAATACAAAAAAGGAACTCCTAAAAAACATCAGAAAGAAACAATCAAAATTTCTGGGGCACATCATGAGAAGAGGAAAGTTGGAATATTTGGTTACAAGTGGCAAAATAAAAGGAAAGAGAGATCGCGGACGACAAAGAGAGAAAATACTGGATAGCTTGGTTTCATTGCACGGAAAACAATCAACAACAGGACTGATACGATGCACTGTAGATAGAAGATTGTGGAAGGACATGATCTCCTACGCCAACCGGTATGGCACATGATGATGATAATGATATTTTAAAAATTATTTTATGAGGTTAGTTTTCATATCTGACTTGGTCACAACTTTGGGATGGATAACAGTGTGCCTATGGATATTTTCTTGTTGGATAGTAGTGGTGAACTCTGTTCTATTTTTTTCTCAATTGTCTCCGATTTTACTGATCTTCTTGTGCTGACGTTTAGTGTTTACACCGTCAGAGAAGTGCTTGTGGTAAGTAGCTTCGCCTCATTATCTCCGTACAATGTTGATGGTTGAGCCATCGCGCTAATGCATCCTTCCGAGATGAACAAAACTAAAACGATCTTGTAGCATTATCATTACTGGAACTCGCCTCTCCCAAATTTTTACTTGTAAAAAAAACAGGAAAGTGCCCCCGTCACGTCAAGTGGCGTATAGGGTATATGGTGTTAGTGACCATATATTATACAAACCTTCGGCACATGATTTTTGGAGTAATGTGTTCTGTATTACGCCCGTGCCGCTTTACTTTCACAGAAAAAAAATACCGTACCCATTAAAGGCTGGGTGAACCCGGAAGCTGTTGGTTTGGGTCGGACCCTACCTCTTGTCCTTTGTAGTCCATTTCACTAACCACTGAGCTATCGCGGCTCCCAGTTTTTACTTGGGTCTTTACATTATTTAGGTGGATTTAATTACATTTTATTCAAGTGTTAAATCAGTCCCTGTTATATAGCCGTGAAACATGGAGAACAATAACAATGTACATCATGAACTTACAGACCTCCGATAATGGAAGCTTGCACAGAATAAATGGATGGGGATGGGAGGAAAATTCACTAACGTAGAATTATGGGAAAGTACCTGTGGGCAGATACAACGAAAATTATGCCGCTGGAACGGACACACACTGCGGAAGCCAACTGAAAGTATTACATGGCAAGCCTTTTATTAGAATCCCCAGGGGTGAAGATAAAGAGAAGACCAAATTATTCTTGGAGAAGACAGATGGAAGCAGAGATGAAGATGATGGGAAAGACATGGAATGATATTAAAAGAACTGTAAGGAACAGAACGACTTGGAAAGTGTTTGTTGAAGACCTATGCTCCACAGGGAGCGGAAAGGTAGAAGAAGAAGACGAATCACATCTTACTGTTTTTTCGGCCCTTCTTTGTTGAGCTTCCCATTTTGCCATTTTTATACATAATACTCCAACTATGTTAATTCTTACACGATTTTTCTTCTACTTTTATGAAATCCTTGTGCATTATTTTTGCGAATCTGCCTTTCAATAATTTAAGCTGGTTTCTTAGTTCTTTGTGCGTAATTGTGCAGATAAATTCCATACGTTGTTAAATTACAAGACATAAATAACGCTTTGAATGCGATAACTATGTTTGTCTGTTGCCCTTTTCGGTTTCAGCTATGGTTTGTTTTGCGAGCGTTTGTAATGCACACAGTTTCTTAAAATGTTTACTCCATATTTACTCTGAAAAAGAAACAGCTGGTATGTCTTAGTGCTGACTTTATCACTCATACATGAGTTTATGATTATTGAAAAACACGTAATCTAACGCGCCATTGTAGATACACTTTTAGCTTGACTGTTTTATTTTTGTAAAATTTATCATAAAAAAGTTTAGTTTAGTTTAGTTTAGGTGGGTTTTGTTTTGTTTTGTTTAGGTTTGGTTAATTTAGTTTAGTTTAGGTTAGGTTAGGTAAGGTAAGGTAAGGTAGTTTAGTTTAGTTTAGTTTAGTTTAAGTTTAGTTTAGTTTTAGTTTAGTTTAGTTTAGTTTAGTTTAGTTTAGTTTAGTTTAGTTTAGTTTAGTTTAGTTAATTTAGTTTAGTTTAGTTTAGTTTAGTTTAGTTTAGTTTAGTTTAGTTTAGTTTAGTTTAGTTTAGTTTAGTTTAGTTTAGTTTAAGTTTAGTTTAGTTTAGTTTAGTTTAGTTTAGTTTAGTTTAGTTTAAGTTTAGTTTAGTTTAGTTTAAGTTTAGTTTAGTTTAAGTTTAGTTTAGTTTAGTTTAAGTTTAGTTTAGTTTAGTTTAGTTTAGTTTAGTTTAGTTTAGTTTAGTTTAGTTTAGTTTAGTTTAGTTTAAGTTTAGTTTAGTTTAGTCGAAATATCATCTTCATTGCACAGCAGACAACTCCATGAACCTCCGATCACCTCCTCAACACGTTCCCCTGTATGAAGCACACCTACCACCCACTAACAAAAGCATTGCAGATGGCGTCAGCACAGGTGCACGAACTCCGTTTTACATGCGAAAACCCTGTCCCTCAACCTCTTTAGCAGGTAGCTTATTTGGCCGTGTGCTCTAGCGTGTGTTTCTCGTGACACGGCAGTGTGTCGAGAGTACAGGTTCGATCCTGCTTCTGTTTGTCTATTGTTCTTTGTTTTTTTTTTCTGTTGATTAATTATGATATTTTTTCAGAGTCTTGTAAACATACCTCTTACCCTGAAACAATTTATGAGCCTCTAGCAGCGTGCCTTGCAGGTAACAGTTTCCATATTATTTTCTCCCCTCATAGTGGTCAGGGCTCTGACAGTGATGTAGAACTGTGTTAAGTAAACTCTGAAGACAAGAGGTTTCGTTTCGTCTTGGAGGTTATCCTACTTCTTGGAGAGGCACTATCCGTTCTTTCTTAGTCAATGTCTTCTATAGACCTTTCAGAATGTGTTGCCCAAACTCCAAATCGATTTTCTCAAAAACTATTGTGTGGATTGCTGTGAAATTTTGGTTGCAGTCTTATATTTTCCCGGACCTTAACACAATATTTTTTTATATTAATAACGTGGATTTGTGTGAGATTGTGGCATATACATATATATATATATATACATATATATATATATATATACATATATATATATATATATATATATATATATATATAAATATATTGGTTATTTGGTTATAGAAGGCCCCGGTATCACTTCAAACGAATTAAAATCCATCATTGCTCTACCAATTATTTGCCTGTTCCCTATTGCTCTACCGCCCGTGCCAGCGTAATCATCCGAATCTCATCTCCCAAACAAAGAAAGGTAGCTGTAGTCCCCATCGTAGCAGTCTCAGCACACGCCAAAAGATATAAGGCGAAACCGCGCATAAAATGAACAAAGCCAACTGTTCCCTGTCATACGATATCATCATTCATCGTAAACAATTGGAATATCGAAACATGATCAAAACGAATGAGACACACAGCTCACGGTGTGCACAGAGCACTTAACTCAGTAGCTCCTGCAACAAGCCGGACATGGAATATGAGGAAACTGCAACAAGGAACACTTTATACATAGCCTGCAGTTGTTCCCGCCGCTTATCCACCATATACCGGGAGTTCACATCCTCTTGAAAATGATGATCGTCGTATTTTTTAAAAATGTATAGCGCTTGATGATGTTAGGCCATCGTTGTTGACTCCAATTCCGGACATATAGACACACAGTTAGTCGTCAGATCATCCTTGTCACACATCAAACAACAGACCGTAAGATTAGCGTACGGCCGGTCTAGGGATGTACGATGAGCCATTCAAAAAAAAATATATAAACACACACACAAGAGGCTTTAGGGACAGACAATGAAAGGTTTTAAGTAAATCCTCTCATCGGTTCAATAATTAGCACTTTTGTTTTACAAATTTGAAGTGAAAAATAACAATCACGAATTCTCAAAGTTTACGGGGATAACTGAGTGAAGACAGCGTTGACTTAACCAGAATATGAAGTAGAGCCAGTTACCGTGATATATCAATCTGTTATATTTAGTACTGTAAAATCTAATGTTTCTTGCACACTATTTGTTTATGTACACAATGTATATTAGAAATACTCATACTTGCAAAATCCACTTTGACAATGGACTTAATATTTACAAATTCTTACAGTCCATAAAAATTTTAGATTTCATTACAAAAATGAAGACATTACGCAAGATTCTGAGAAAACGAAATGTTGGGTTTGAATATAAATTTTTAATTTGAGTTTGAATAAAATAGGACTATTAGGACGATGAATGATGATATCGTATGACAGAGAACAGTTGGCCGTGTTCACTTTCGGTGCGGCTTCGCCTTATGTCTTTTGACGTGTGCTGAGACTGTTATGATGGGGACTACAGCTACCTTTCTTTGTTTGGGTGATGAGATAGTAATTCGGATGATTCCACTGACACGGGCGGTTAAGCAATTATGGATTTTGATTCGTTTGCAGTGATACCGGGGTCTTCCATAACCAAAGAACCAAAGGTAAGGACTATTAGTTATATTAGACCACACTTGCGAGGACAAAGAAAGACGACAGGCAACGAGGCTGCGAGCCTCTAGCTAGTCATAGCTGGTGCCAGGGTTATTAAATAGAACTATCCACACCCTATTCCCATGTTTGCGGCGTCCCTAGAAACAGACTAACCAATCTAGTCTAGCCAAGTGAGTTGGGATCTAAAGAGAAGGCAAACCCGGTACAAAAAAGGCCATGCCGAAGACGGATAGTTGGGCCAAAATGTTGCAAATTTCACAGATCTACAGAAAATAGCAATACAACCCATTTATGCTGAATTAACGTCCTTTTAGGGGACCAAGAAAGACCAAGTAGTAAGACTTGGTAGAAAGACCAAGAAATCTGTCCATTCCTTTAGTCATTGAGTAGTTGTAGTTGCATTTAGTCGAAGACTCTGCTATCACCGCAAACGATTTAAAATCCATACTTGCCCAGCCGCTCGTGCTAGTGGAATCATCCAAATTAACATCTCATCCTATTGAAGGATCCAAACAAAGAAAGGCAGCTGCAGTCCCCATCATAGCAACTACAGCACACGCCAAAAGACATATGGCGTAACCGCACCAAAAGGGAACGCAGTTAAATTGTCCTTCGTCATACGATATTATCATTCATCGTAAACAATCGGAATGTCGAAAAACGATCCGGATGAAATACACAGCTCACGGTGTGCATAAAGCACTAAACTCAGAAGCTCCGGCCACAAACCGAACATGGAATATGAAGTAACTGCAACAAGGATTAATTTTCAAGCAAAGCCTCAACGGTTCCTGTCGCCTGTCTGCCATAGTGACCGGCAGTTCAGCCATCGAGTGAACGCTACACACGCGCAGAGAGAGAGAGAGAGAGAGAGAGAGAGAGAGAGAGAGAGAGAGAGAGAGAGAGGCCGCAATTACTGTCCAAAAATATGAAGGAAAACTACTTTGGACTGGTGCCCATGTGCGGACGACCGCAGGTCTCATTGCGGCAAGCGAATATGATTATATAATTATATTAATTATTGAAAGTGGTCGATCACTCGGTGAAACGACGGTTTTTATGTATTCTTTACCCATCATTCAAAATACGGGGGACTGGTTGGTCTCGAGTCAATACGCCGGCCTCGAGACAGAGAAGTTGTGGGTTCAAATCCTGGCTATACCGGTTGGGATTTTTATTTATGATTTCTCTCTGCAGCAACCATCCCTGGCCTCAGCTGGAAACCCGGCTTGAAACGTCAATTACTCATCGACGGAAAAAATATGAGTATCTCTGAAGTTGGAGTTATCTGCTTGTGCGGCGAGGGACTCCTGTGCACACGGCTGCAAGGGAAAAATGGATTAACACGCAAAATCCAGTTCCTAGTCTCTAGGGACTTCGTCAGAGGTAAAAGCTGGCGAACGAAAAAAAAAAAGGTTCCAGGGAATTGGTTCCGGGATCGAAGGATGGCCCATTGTAGAGATATCTTTTTAAAAAAAAACAAAGGCCGTTGATCATAAAACTATGGAAATTAAAGGGAACAATAAATTGATATACTTTACCTTGTCTGAAAGCATTAGGTTCATTCTTTCTTTCTTTCTTTCTTTCTTTCTTTCTTTCTTTCTTTCTTTCTTTCTTTCTTTCTTTCTTTCTTTCTTTCTTTCTTTCTTTCTTTCTTTCTTTCTTTCTTTCTTTCTTTCTTTCTTTTCTTTCTTTCTTT
Source organism: Megaustenia siamemsis (assembly GCA_032433765.1). NCBI lineage: Eukaryota > Metazoa > Mollusca > Gastropoda > Stylommatophora > Ariophantidae > Megaustenia > Megaustenia siamemsis. Next base: position 77,375,071 of record JAVIAB010000139.1, on the reverse strand, counting down.
TCTTTCTTTCTTTCTTTCTTTCTTTCTTTCTTTCTTTCTTCTTTCTTTCTTTCTTTCTTTCTTTCTTTCTTTCTTTCTTTCTTTTCTTTCTTTCTTTTTTTCTTTCTTTCTTTCTTTCTTTCTTTCTTTCTTTCTTTCTTCTTTCTTTCTTTCTTTCTTTCGTTCTTTCTTTCTTTCTTTCTTTCTTTCTTTCTTTTTCTTTAGTTCTTCTCTTCTTTCTTTCTTTCTTTCTTTCTTTCTCACGTAGTATTAAAACTTAGTATCTCCTGAACAGTTGTTGAATTCCAACCTCCATCTCGTTTTTGTGTTAAAATTGATGGATTCCTTTTCTCGGACCGACAAGGTTCCGGGGTTCATCGAGCTTCTAAAATACAAATAGGTGGCCTCGCGTGATACTGATCACATGGTCCAAAAATGTGCTGTGATGGTTGGAAAGTATGTTCCCTAACATCATATTCCTGTTCCTGCCATGTTATATCTCTTTCTGAGCTGTGAGTGTGGGAACCGCTCTTCTTCATCTGTGGATAGTGACGTTTGTCGCAGAACCGTCTGTGTGCACAACATCATCATCATGTACCATATCGGTTGGCGTTGACGATCATGTCCTTCCACAATCTTCTATCCACAGTACATCGTATCAGTTCTGTTGTTGACTGTTTTTGATGCCATGACACTAAACTATCTAGTATTTTCTTTTACTCGTCTGTGTAATTTTTTTTTCGCAATACATTTTCCTTCAAGTATATACATTTTCGTTCGTACTTAACTTCATCGACTTCAAAAAAGCATTTGATAGTATTCATAGAGATTCTTTGTGGAAAATTCTGAAGCAATATGGTTTACCATCAAAAATCATAAATATTATCAAAGACATGTATGATGGTTACACATGTGCAGTTCGAACAGAGGAAGGACTGAGCGAATATTTCCCAATAGAAACTGGGGTTAAACAAGGATGTATTTTATCGCCCTTGTTATTTGGAATTGTTATGGACTTCATAATGAAGAAATGCTGCACTGGTAATAAAGGCATCGAATGGATACAAGGAGACCATTTGGAAGACCTCGACTTTGCTGATGACATAGTTCTCATCAGCAGTCAGATAAAAACGATGCAGGAAAACACAAATGAACTATCATCAATAGCCAGCAAAATTGGGCTTGAGATCAATCATGAAAAGACTAAAGTCATGACTAGTTTAATTCCAACAGGTGACAAAATATACATGGAAAACAAACCAGTTGAAGAGATCGATCACTTTATCTATCTTGGAAGTCACATTGACCGAGAAGGGGATACGAGCAAAGAAATTAAAATCAGAATAGCTAAAGCAGCAATGTCTTTCAGAAGCCTTGAAAAGTTGTGGAAATCAAAACTTATCAGCACAAACACAAAACTTAGGCTATTCAAATCAAATGTACTATCAACCCTTACGTATGCGTGTGAAAGCTGGAAAACAACAAGAGATATAGAAACAAAGTTGAACGCATTCGAAAATAAATGTCTAAGGAAAATACTTGGTATAGCATGGAACGAATTCAAAACAAATGAGGAAATTAGAGAAATCGCCAATCAACCACTAATATCTTCAGTAATAAAGAAAAGACGATGGTCATACGTTGGACATGTGATGAGAAGAGATAATAACCGAATAGCAAAGCAAGCCCTCATATGGGAAACAACAGGTAAAAGAAAAAGAGGAAGACCCAGGGAGACACTGAGAAGAACATTGATGAGAGAGGCAAGAGCAGCAGGAGTCGGCTCCCTCAATGAGATAGAACTGCTTGCACAGAACAGAGACAGATGGCGAGATTTGATAAAATATCTTTAAAAGAAAACTGCTAGAACAAAAAATCCATATAGGAGAAGGTGTATCTTGGTCTACGCCCTATGGGCCGGTTACGGCTCGAAAGGTCAATAGATATACATTTTATTTATTTTAATTGTAATGCCTTTTATATCTTCTTTGAGTTCTGGTAGTGTACATCCATAGGATTCACTTACCAATGTAGGGTTTTTTTTTTTTTTTTTTTTTGGCGTGTTACTAGATTTTTTTGTTTTTTTTTTTAATAAAAAATTTTTTTTTTTGCTTTCATAAAAAAAGAAAAAAAAATATTCGAATGCTTTGTTCATTTTGCTTAAGTTTTTAAATTTTGTTTTAGTTGCTTTTTTTATTTTACTGGATTTTTTGTGTTTGTTTTAGTGGATTTGTGTGTTTGTTTTAGAGGATTGTTTTGTTTATTTTACTGCATTTTTGTTTATTTTACTGGATTTTTCTGTTTGTATTATTGGAGTTTTTGTTCATGCTAGTGGATTTTGTACTTGTTTTAGTGGATTTTTTGTTTGTTTTGCTAGGTCCTTGTGTGTCAGCTCTTCTGAGACCGCCACAGAGTTGCTTCCTTTAAGCCTACCCCTGCAGCAACTGGCTATTCTTTGATGCTAGCGATAGATAGTTCAGATGTCTTTTGTACTTTCTCGCTTGCTATGCTACTTGACATTGTGCTCGAATAATGTGGTAAAGATGGCCGCCTACCAAAAGATATACTCTACGGACAACCCAAGACTCTGGACATAAACCCTGTAGACTGGGAAAAAAATGGCCGCAGACCGCAATCTCTGGAAATACATTCTAAAGTTGCAACTCAAACAAGAAACATACAGATCCATAGAAAAAGAGAATACACGGTGAAATGAAAGAAAAGAAAAAAAATAACATTTCTTGGGGCGTTGTTTTTTTTTTTTTTTTGCGTTCGCCAGCTTTTTACCTCTGACGAAGTCCCTAGAGACTAGGAACTGAATTTTGCTTGTTGATCCGTTCTTTTCCTGACAGCCGTGTGCACAGGGGTCACTCTCGCTGCACAAGCAGATAACTCAGTCTTCGGAGATACTCATATTTTTTTCCGTCGATGTGTAATTGACGTTTCAAGCCGGGCCTCGCTGCTGAGATCAGGGGTGGTTGCCGCAGAGAGAAAACATAAATAAAAATCCCAACTTGGTGCAGCCGGGATTTGAACCCACAACCTCTCTGTCTCGTGGCCGGCATCTTGCCTCGACACCAACCAGTCCCCCCACCTCCCTTGGGGCGCTTAAAAATCCATCTATCTATCTATCTATTGTCCTTTCGAGCCGAAGACGGCACATAGGGCAGAACCACAAACTCAAAAACAGAAACCTTGCGTGCCAAATTGGCACATATTGCAAAGATCACTGCTCTGTTTCCATAACTATACTTTTTACAATGACAGCTTGTCAAGCCATCGATCAACCTCCTTAGTCGCTTCTTACGACATGCCTGGAAGGACACAGTGTCACTATTCTTTACTTCCCACAAAATGAGGCCCCGGGAACACACGGGTAAAATCCATAGTCAACTATTATATGAGGTGCGCGTGGCCGTGCGGCTAAAAGCACTGTTCCGCTGGCTGGAAAGCTGACGTACGGTGTTCGAAGTCCGCGGTAGACAGAAAGGATTTTTTCTATCGGGGGTGAAATAAAAATCCTGAGTCGCACACGTCGTGGCGACTGCTTGACCAAGCGGCCTTTATCCCTCTGGTTCTATCGTTGCCCCCCGATATACACCAGCATTGGTACTACGTGTTGTAAAGATAGTTCTTTTAAACTATTATATAATCATATTGGCCTGCCACACTGCGACCTTTGGTCGTCTGCACATGGGCACCTGTCTAAAGTAGTTTTCATACGGAAGACTACTAATAACGCGGTTGTGATTTAGAACAGAGCTGTAATATTATAGTATTTCGGGTGAACACAACTGAAGTCAGCATACCATTTTTGAGTACATTTGTTAACCTTTCCACTTAGATCTCTACTTACTTTACTCGGCTGGATAATTGTTTTTATCCTGAGGCACCTCGTGGAGGTGAAGTAGGGTCCAGATCGGCTGCTGTTGTCGTTGGCCCTGACGACAGTAGTGAGCTGTGAGTGGCAAACCCACACAGGAAGATAATATACTCAAAGTGCCGTCTTGATGTCGGATATGTTGGGTCGAAAGCATACATACCGTTGTTTGATTTTTATTACACCTCGATGTTTGTCGATGAGGACCTGGCTACAGTTATTCTCTTTTGAAGTGGGTTCGGAGATGTCTGAGGATGCCCTTATCTGATATTATTTTATCTTATCCTATCTTATCTTATGTTTTTTTTAATCATCTCAGCTCTACCTTGCCTAATATAATTTGACTTTATTCTAGCTAGCCTCAGAACATTTCATCTAATATCATCTCATTTCACCTAACCTCATAAAATTTCACCCCATTTCATCTAATCCTATATAATTTAATCTGGCTTCATCTAATCTTATCAAGCTTCACCTGGCTTCATCTAATCCCATCTAAACTTATCCGATTTCCCTACACCCCACCTTATCTCACATTACTTTTTGTCCCTTCTAAAAAAAAAAGTCTAATTACCCCCGTTAGACCAAGTGGCGTATAGGAAATATGGTGTTAGTGACCATAAATTTTACAATACCTTCGGCTCATGATTTTTGGGGTAATATGGTCGGTATTACGCCCGTGCCGCTTTACTTTCCCACAAAAAAATCCGGTACCCATTAAAGGCTGGGTGAACCGGAAGCCGTCGGTTGGGATCGAACCCTACCTCTTGTCCTTTGTAGTCCAGTTCACTAACCACTGAGCTATCGCAGCTCCCTTTTTGTCCCTTCACTTCACCTTAAATCGCATACTTTACTATTATCTTATATTATTCTATTCATGTTAAGCTTGTAGAAATGAGCATGGCGTAGCTAAAGATTCTGATACACCTAGTGTGCCGTACTGATGATATTTAAGTCCCTGCCGCTCAAGCATACATTTGTATGTTGACCTGACTCTTGCACAACCTTGTGTCCTTGAGCAGAGAAGAATCTAGTCCGTATTGGTAGCTGATTAGGTCCCAGTCACAAGAAATGATTTATCTTTTATTTCCCATTCAAAGTGTCTGAGACAAATATCGCGGCTTGCCAAAGAATAGGGCCACAGTGCGTCCACGTGCAATTAAAGTCATTTTAATGGCGACAGTGTAGTGTAGTTTGTGTATGAAAGTTAAAGGAGGAGGAGGAGGAGAAGAAGAAGAAGGAAGAGGAGAAGAAGAAGCAGAAGAACAAGGAAGAGGAGAAGAAGAAGCAGAAGAACAAGGAAGAGGAGAAGAAGAAGCAGAAGAACAAGGAAGAGGAGAAGAAGAAGCAGAAGAACAAGGAAGAGGAGAAGAAGAAGCAGAAGAACAAGAAGGAAGAGGAGAAGAAGAAGCAGAAGAACAAGGAAGAGGAGAAGAAGAAGCAGAAGAACAAGAAGGAAGAGGAGAAGAAGAAGAGGGAGAAGAAGAAGGAAGAGGAGAAGAAGAAGCAGAAGAACAAGGAAGAGGAGAAGAAGAAGCAGAAGAACAAGAAGGAAGAGGAGAAGAAGAAGAGGGAGAAGAAGAAGAAGGAAGAGGAGAAGAAGAAGCAGAAGAACAAGAACAAAAACAAGAAGAAGAACAAGAAGGAAGAGGAGAAGAAGAGGGAGAAGAAGAAGTAGAAGAACAAGGAAGAGGAGAAGAAGAAGAAGAAGAGGGAGAAGAAGGAGGAGAAGGAGGAGAAGGAGAAGAAGAAGAAGAAGAAGAACAAGAAGAGGAAGAAGAAGGGATATTTAAAAGTACTTTAGTTAGCATTAAGTCACACTATTCTAATTTTTAGTGGAAAAAACATGCTATTCATTTTCAGAGAGCGAATTTTGCGTAGGTCCGAAAAGAGAACAAAAAAATAGTTCCCACTTTATATCGAATCACACCACAACTGAGCAGGTCCACAAGACAAACCCACTAACCACTTCCGCACTAGGTCTTTTTTCCCCCTTTTCTTTAGCCCCTCTGAAACTGACACAGCAGATACCTAAACGGCATTAACATAAATGACGTTAACTCAGAACGCTGTGCCCTACTTTTAGCTACACCTTTTAAAATCTTCCATAAATTATTCCCGTAAAAAGTCCTTCCATAGATATCCTGGTGTAATCTCTTCCACTAAGTCAACATATTCCCTCAATCTGACGTAGAAAAAAAATATATCTAGGCCACAATTTTTGACTCCGAGTTATATTATCTGTCATCTTTACCTCAGGCAATAAATTAGAAATTATCTCAAATTTAGATCCAATATTATCCTAGTGTTAACACTATTAATAACAGTGCCACACACTTCGCTTCTAGTCTGTGATTTAAATATGCTTTCTATATTTTAAAGTTCGTTGCTGTTGAGAGAATTAAGCAGTAGTGGTCTTGCAAGTTTGTATTTGATTGCTATCATATTTATATGATAGGCGTTCTTTCGTTGCATTCAGAAAACCATACGTTGATTTGATAACTGCACAGGTGTGATTCTTGTGTGAAGGTTTAGCGTTTTTTTGCTCTGTGTATTTGAACTGTGATCATTGGATGTTTAGTTTGGGATGTTTTATTTAGCACATTAAGTGCACAGCTGCAAACTGCATCGTCAATCTTGCATGTTGGTTCTATACTTAATGCGCAGCTTCCTCTTTGTGTCTTTGCTACTTCTGTTGCCAATAGGTATCATGTTTACGGGCATAGGTTGTTACGTTTTATTCACGATGATCTTTACACCATTTTATATTTCAGTTCTTGGAGTACTGTGTGCTCTGAAGGTAAGACTTCTGCTTGAGCCGGGTTCGATTCCAGCCATAGACGATTACAATTTGTCTTTTCAAATCCACGGTTCTTTTGTATGATAGGCGTGATAAAGAGCTACAACTACCTTGGACATACTATAACCAGTGATGGAAAATATACAACTGAAATAAACAAAAGAATAGGAATAACAAAAAGTAATTTTAATGCCATGAAAAAAATACTAACGTCAAAACAAATAACACCAGAGCTAAAACTAAGAATAGCAAAATGTTACATCTTCTCAATATTCCTGTATGGTGCAGGAACATGGAAATTAGACAAGAAAACAGAACAGAAAATTGAAGCCTGTGAAATGTGGATTTATGGAAGAATAGGTAGAATTGGATGGAAAGAAAAGAAAATACACGATGAAGTCTTAAAACAACTAAAAATGAAAAGAGAACTAATAAACACAATTCAAACAAGACAAATGAGATTTTTGGGGCTATATTAAAAAACACAAGTCTACTAAAAGTAATATTGGAAGGGAAAACACAAAGTAAAAGAAGAAGGAACAACTAAAGTGCAAAATGTGACTGGAGGACATGGCCTTGGAGAGACGAATGACAGATGGAATAGATTGATAGATTGGGCAAAGACAAATGAAATGATTATGGGTAACACCTGGTTCAAACAACACCCTAGGCGACTATGGACATGGCAAAGCCCAGACAAAAAAGTACACAATCACATTTTTTTTTTTTTTGCGTTCGCCAGCTTTCACCTCTGGCAAAGTTCCTATAGACTAGGAAATGAATTTTGCGTGTTAATCCGTTTTTCCCTGGCAGCCGTGTGCACAGAGGTCCCTCGCCGCACAGGCAGATAACTCCGTCATCAGAGGTACTCATATTTTTTTCGTCGATGAGTAATTGACGTTTCAATCCGAGCCTTGCTACTGAGACCAGGGGTGGTTGCCGCAGAGAGAAATTATAAACAAAAATCTTAACTGGTTCACCCAGGATTTGAACCCACAACCTCTCTGTATCGAGACCAACCAGTCCCTCTCCAATCAAATTGGATTTTATACTAGTACAGAGAAAATTCGGGAATGGGCTAACATCTGTTAAAATAAGGCCAGGAGTAGATTGCAATAGTGACCATGTACCAGTAGTTGGAAAGATGAGAATAAAACTACGGAAAGCACAGAAATCTCAAAGAAATATAAAATTAGAACTAGATATGCTAAGAGTAGATAAACAGAAGAGTGATAAGTACAGTGCGATAGTACAAAATAGATATAATGCTACTGAGAAAATACAGGACATCGAGGAGCAGTGGGAAATGCTGAAACAGTCTATTCAACAAACGTCAAAATAAGTAATACCAGTGACTAAAAGAATCAACAAAAAGAAATGGATGACAGAAGAAATATTACAACTAATGGACAAAAGAAGAAAACATAACAAAGAAGAACAGATATACAAAATATTGCACAAAGAGATCCAAAACAAATGCAGAGAAGCAAAGAAAGGATGGTTAAATCAGAAATGTGAAGAAATGGAAAAACAACAAAATAAAGACTCAAAATGTATGCAAAATCAGTTAAATGAATTAACAGGAAGAAAAGAAGTACACGTTTTAGGATGTGTGAAATTAAAGGAAGGAAATATAAAAATGGGACAGGAGAAGACAATGGAAAGATGGACAGAACATATCAGTCAACTCTATTATAATGAAAGACCAGAGCTAAACAATTCAAACAAAGACACAGGACCACCAATAATGCAGAGTGAAGGGGAGGACGCAATTCAACACATGAAAAGAGGCAAAGCTCCAGGCACCAACAATATAACAATCGAGGAGATAAATGCATTAGGAGAGCTGGGAGTACAAGTCATAACAAAATTACTCAATGACATATATAACACTGGACACATACCTGAAGATCTACTAAAATCTATCTTTGTAGCCATACCGAAGAAGTCAGGAGCCACTGATTGTGAAGACCATCGCACTATTAGTCTCATGAGCCATATGACGAAAATATTACTAAGAATAATCATGTGACGTGTAAGGAACAAAATAAAACCAGAAATAAGTGAGGAACAATGTGGATTTATGGTTATGGTTATGGTTATGGAAGGCCCCGGTATCACTGCAAACGAATTAAAATCCATAATTGCTCAACCGTCCGTGCCAGTGGAATCATCCGAATTACTAACTCATCTCCAAAACAAAGAAAGGTAGCTGTAGTCCCCATCATAGCAGTCTCAGCACACGCCAAAAGACATAAGGCGAAACTGCACAGAAAGTGAACACAGCCAACTGTTCCCTGTCATACGATATCAGCATTCATCGTAAACCATTGGAATATCGAAACATGATCAACACGGATGATACACACAGCTCACGGTGTGCACAGAGCACTTAACTCAGTAGCTCCTGCAGCAAGCCTGACTTGGAATATGCGGAAACTGCAACAAGGAACACTTTTCAGACACAGCAATTAAAAGTTCCTGTCGCCTAACCGTCATATTGACCGGTATTCCAACGATGACGTATATTGCAATCAACACAGAACACACTATCACGCACACTGTAGAGGATTTCAGATCACATGCATGTACTCCGCTTCACCGGGGAATATCCCAACAGTGGAACTTTTTATCTATACACTGATCTGCATTGGAAAGATAGAATTAACCATCTCGCCGGCTCAAAAAACGTAACAGTGAACGTTGACGCAAACATGACCGCGCCATCTTGAACCGGAAGTGGATTTGTGAAAGGAAATGGCACCAATAATGCAATATACATCTTAAGAACATTAATATAAAGATCTTTAGAGGTAAAGAAAGATCTATATATGTGCTTTATAGACTACACAAAAGCATTTGACAAAGTAAAGCATGTGGAAATAATCAATATGCTGGAGAAATTAAACATTAATGGCAAGGATATGATATTCATGAAAAAAAAACATGTACTGGCAACAAACAGCAGCTATGCGAATTAGCAATCAAACAGGACAATTCCAATATATAAAACAAGGAGTCAGACAGGGCTGTGTTCAGTCGCCGGATTTGTTTTCATTTTACAGCGAACATATTATGAGATCAATAGTAGACAAAAAAGGAATTGAAGTCAACGGTCACAACATAAATAATGTGCGATATGCGGATGACACAGTGTTAATAGCAGAGACAGAGAATGAACTACAAGAAATGATAGATATAATAGTAATAAAGCAACAAAAAAGGTCTCAGTCTGAATAGTAAGAAAACAGAAGTAATGGTCATATCAAAGAAACAATCATCACCATCATGCAGCATAAAAATAAACAGGACAAGTGCAACGTTTCAAATACTTTGACATAATAATAACATCAAATGGAAGATGCATCACAGAAATAAAAAGCAGAATAGCTCAGGCCAAAATAGCATTTCAGAAAATGAAAAGTATCTTATGCAACAAATCTATGTCAATAGAAATGAGAAATGGAGTTCATCAGTGCTATATAGAACCAATTCTGACCTATGGAAGTAAATCATGGCCAGTAGACAAACAAACGAAAATACGATTAGAGGCCACAGAGATGGGATTTCTCAGAAGAATGTTGAAAGTTCCCTAGACAGCTAAAAAGACCAATGAGGAAGTTCTCAAAGAGGCCAACACAAAAAGGGAGCTCCTAAAAAACATCAGAAAGAAGCAATCAACATTTTTCGGGCACATCATGAGAAGAGGAAAGTTGGAATGCCTGGTTACAACTGGGAAAATAAAAGAAAAGAGAGATCGCGGACAACAAAGAGAGAAAATACTGGATAGCTTGGTGTCATGGCATGGGAAACAGTCAACAACAGAACTGAAACGATGCACTGTAGATAGAAGATTGTGAAAGGACATAATCGCCTACGCCAACCGGCATGACACATGATGATGATGAAAAGAGACAGAGGCAGACCAAGACTAACATGGACGAGCAACATCAAAAGATGGACAAATAAGCCTATGACAACCTACACCATCAAAGCAAGAGACAGAACGGAATGTGGCTCCCATGGTAGCCAACCTGCGATGCGGAGACGGCACTTAATAATGATGATGGTTCCTTCGAGTCGTTACCTTCTCCTGGTGTCTAGGTACTGAAATCCGGTATCTAGCTCTCTTGGATATTCCTCTCTGTAGCAGGCCGCATGTGCAATATGCACACGTTAAAAAAAACGTTGGCAGTTAAAAGTTGTAAAGAGTGGTCCAAAATAATTACTGCTCGGGCAATATTGGCTAATCTATTAGAAAACTTCGAGGTGCGCGTGGCCGTGCGGCTAAAACCACTGTTCCTTTAGCTGAAAAGCTGATGTACGGTGTTCGAAGCCCGCGGTAGACTGAAAGGATTTTTTCTATCAGGGGTGAAATAAAAATCCTGAGTCTCACACGTCGTGGCGACTGCTTGACCAAGCGGCCTTTATCCCTCTGGTTCTATCGTTGCTCCCCGACATACACCAGCAATGGTACTATGTGTCGTGAAGATAGCTTTTTTTTTCAATTAGAAATCTTCCAATATCCAAGACGGATGTTTCGGGCCGAAAGACGAAGATATCGAGACTTTGTTGTAAAGTAGCGACACAACGCATCCACGACCACTTAACGACTGAAGGAAAAAGGAAACCATATTTTGTGATATTTTCTTATAAATCTCTATCTGCGTTCTTAGTCGCTAATTTGGTGTTTAGCTTCCTCTCTCTCTTTTGTGAATGTATTTGTTTTATCTTCTTGCCCTTCAACACAAGACCATCAGCGCAGCACGTGAACAAAACTAATTAGTAATCCAATCTCAATGTAGATTTATAGAAGAAATGGAAAGAATTGGGTGGGTAGAGAAGAAAACAAATAATGAAGTAGCTTTGAAGCGAATGAATATAAAGGAAGAAATATAGAACACAAACAGAACAAAGGGAATTACAAATTTAGGACATGTAAAGAGAAACAATACTTTACAATCCATTTTTGACAATAGAAACAAGAAAAAGAGTTCTTAAATGTTATGTAGAGCCAGTCTTAATATATAGATGTGAATCATGGACAATAGGACAACATACAAGAAATTCACCGGAATCTGTAGAAATATTGTTTTACAGAAGAATGTTGAGAATACCATGGACAGCTAAGAAGAGTAATGAAAACATTCTGAAAGAGGCCAAAGCAAAAAGAGAGCTAATTTCCAAAATTAGGAAGAAACAATCATCATTTTTTGGCCATGTAATGAAAAGAGAACAGATAGAAAATATTGTAACAACTTGAAAAATTGAGGGACGAAGAGATAAAGGGAAGCAAAGAGAAAAGATACCAGACAGCCTAATAGAATGGCTTGGCAGAAGGTCACCAACTGAAATGGTACTCAATAAATGAGGTACAGGCAGACAAAGATTAAAATGGACTGACGTCACAGAGAGATGAACAGAAAGAACTGTGGTAGCGAACACCATTACGGTAGGAGGAGGTGAAAAGTAATGCTCCAAAACAACAAACCGTTGATGCAGACGCGGCACTAGATGACGATTATTGGAGCTTCCGTTCTAAACCTCTGCACAGAATTACGTGTGCGTGCGAGTGTATATTTAAATCAATGTAGCATCCTCCGTCAGTCATAGTTGACCATAGTACCCTCCGTCAGTCATAGTTGACTATAGTAGCCTCCGTCAGTCATAGTTGACTATAGTAGCCTCCGTCAGTCATAGTTGACTATAGTAGCCTCCGTCAGTCATAGTTGACTATAGTAGCCTCTGTCAGTCATAGTTGACTATAGTAGCCTCCGACAGTCATAGTTGACTATAGTAGCCTCCGTCAGTCATAGTTGACTATAGTAGCCTCCGACAGTCATAGTTCACTATAGTAGGCTCCGTCAGTCATAGTTGACTATACTAGCCTCCGTCAGTCATAGTTGACTATAGTAGCCTCTGTCAGTCATAGTTGACTATAGTAGCCTCCGACAGTCATAGTTGACTATAGTAGCCTCCGTCAGTCATAGTTGACTATAGTAGCCTTCGTCAGTCATAGTTGACTATAGTAGCCTCTGTCAGTCATAGTTGACTATAGTAGCCTCCGTCAGTCATAGTTGACTATAGTAGCCTCCGACAGTCATAGTTGACTATAGTAGCCTCCGTTAGTCATAGTTGACTATAGTAGCCTCCGACAGTCATAGTTGACTATAGTTGCCTCTGTCAGTCATAGTTGACTATAGTAGCTCCGTCAGTTATAGTTGACTATTGTAGCCTCCGTCAGTTATAGTTGACTATTGATTTTTCAGCGCCCCTAGAAATGTCATTTTTTCTTTTCTTTTCTTTCATCCTGTATTCTCTTTCTCTATGAATCTGTTTGCTACTTCTTTGAGGTGAACCTTTAGAGTGTGTTTCCAGAGATTGCGGTCTGCAGCTATGTCTTCCCATGCTGCAGGGTTTATGTTCAGAGTCTTCATGTCGCGTTTACACACATTTACAAATCAAAGTTTTGGGCGCCTCCTCGTTCTTTTACCATATGCCAGTTGTCCGTAGAGTATATCTTTTGGTACGCGGCCATCTTTCATACGATGTACATGGCCAAGCCAGCGTAACCTACGTTGTTTGAGTAGCGTGTAGATATTCGGGAGGCCTGTGCAAGTCATGACCTCCACGTTTGTCACTTTATCCTACCAGGTGATACCAAGAATACGACGTAGACATCGCATATGGAATCCATTTAGCCTTCTCTCCTGTTTTACATAGGTTGTCCAAGATTCCCTGCCATACAGGAGGATACTAATTATGCAGGCATTGTACACTGCGACTTTTGTTTTAATTGTCAGTTTGCTGTTTTGCCAGACACGCCTAGAAAGACGGGCAAAGTTGGTAGCAGCTTTACAAATACGAGTGTCAATTTCTGCATCTAAAGATAGTCTGTCGCTGATGATGGACCCCAGGTAGTTATACTGCCGCACGATATAAAGTTTATAGTTGTCGATAGAGATTTCAGGTGTTGCTTAAATCATAATCTGCGGATTAATGTTGCTAACGATTCGAGATATGCTGCTTTTATCAACTTGTTGTGGAAGCTCAAACCCGGATATCGTCACAGGAACGGCAGAACTTCAGCTGACCGAGACCTCGTCTCGGCCTCCTAATTAGACTCCCAGGTAAAATAGCCTGGGTTAAATATAATAGGCTGGTTAACAGAGGCAACGAAAGCCATGTTCCCTCCAGTCAAGGGGTGGGTTTTTATCGATATAGAAGATCTAGTATTACATTATTTCTAGCCAGGAGTGACAAGCCCCATCTTCTCCAGCAGAGCTCAGGAAATAAATAAAGCCACTGGAACCTGTCACATCAGCTTCCTTGGCTGTTGAAATAACTACTCATGCAGAGTTTGTGGTAATGATAGTCATCGTTAAAGCAATAATAATAATAATAATCAGATTGAGAGCCGCGATAGCTCAGTGGTTAGTGAACTGGACTACAAAGGACAAGAGGTAGGGTTCGATCCCAACCAACGACTTCCGACTCACCCAAACTTTGATGGGTACCGGATTTGTTTCTGGGAAAGTAAAGCGGCACGGGCGTAATACCGACCACATCACCCCAAAAATCATGTGCCGAACGTCTGTGAAATTTATGGTCACTAACACCACATTCCCTATACGCCACTTGACGGGACGGGGTGGGGGGGGGGGCTTTATTACTTTTTTATATCATCAGATTAAGGATCATCATAATTATCATCATCGTATTATCCATCATCACCAGCACCATCACCATTATCATTATCATCATTATCGTTATAAACTCCAGTCCAGGCAATATAACAATCGAAGAGATTAATGCATTAGGAAAGGTAGGAGTACAAGTCATAACAAAACTACTCAATGACATATATAACAATGGGCACATACCCGACGATCTACTAAAATATATCTTTATAGCCATAACGAAGAAGTTAGGCGCAACTGATTGTGAAGACCATCGCACTATTAGTCTCATAAGCCATATAACGAAAATATCACTAAGAATCATCATGAGACGTGTAAGGAACAAAATAAAACCAGAAATAAGTGAGGAACAATGTGGATTTGTGGAAGGAAATGACACCAATAAAGCAATATACATCTTAAGAATATTAATATAAAGATCTATAGAGGTAAAGAAAGATCTATATATTTGCTTTATAGACCACACAAAAGCATTTGACAAAGTAAAGCATGTGGAAATAATCAATATGCTGGAGAAATTAAACATTGATGGCAAGGACCTGCGATTCATAAAAAAAAAACATGTACTGGCAACAAACAGCAGCTATACGAATTAACAACCAAACAGGACAATTTCAATTTATAAAAAAATGGAGTCAGACAGGGCTGTGTTCTGTCAACGGATTTGTTTTCACTTTACAGCGAACATATTATGAGATCAATAGTAGACAAAAAAGGAATTGAAGTCAACGGTCACAACATTAATAATTTGCGATATGTGGATGACACAGTCTTAATAGCAGAGACAGAGAATGGACTACAAGAAATGATAGACATAATAGTAAAAGAAAGCAACAAGAAAGGTCTCGGTCTGAATAGTAAGAAAACATAAATAATAGTCATATCAAAGAAACAATCATCACTATTACGCAGCATACAAATAAACATGACACATCTGAAACAAGTGCAACGTCAAATACTTGGGCACAATAATGACATAAGTTAACATAATTCAATTCCTAGTCTAAAGCTGGTGAACGCAAAAAAAACATTATGTGACTTAACGCCCCCCTACTCGACGCTGAAAGGCATACGCGGAAAAGTAAAAGAAGAAAATATTTATCTTATTTAAAACACTTGGGGACCAAGACACCCATCCAGCGACTGAACTGAGTGCTTCGGCGATCCACCGCTGACTGCCTGCGTTAGGAACGACGAACTACAGCTGATTAAGACCCTGTTCTACCTCTCAGCGGTGCTCCTAGATACAGACTATCAAGTCTTGCCAAACGATTAGGGATCGAAGAGGGAAGGCAACCCGGGACTCAAAAATGTCATGCTGACATCAGATGTTTGTGACGAAAGACACAAATAAACCACAACACAACGCAATTACGCTGAATGAACGTTTTTTTTAGGGCGGATGACGAAGTGGGCTATTCATTCCCTTAAGTAAACACTCGTTCAACGGCAGAAGGAGGAGAAACAAACTGGACTGTTAAAAATAGAAATGAAAGAGAACATTAAAAACCGCATCTTTTGTCTCCTTTTACATAGCAAATATAAGAGATTTATAGACATAAGGACTTTTTGAATGATAATTAAAACCTTAATAAAAATGCACTGCATATTTGTTCCAAATTTACGTTTTAATCACTTCTATATTTTACAGATACTAAACGGATGGTACATCAAGTTTATCATCAAGTGATGAGACTCAGTTATTTCATCCTTAACATTTGATTTCCGCTCTTGAGTTGTATGTTTTGAGATCGCCATTTCTCGATTCCCCGCTGTGCTTTTGAATAGCGAAAATACCCACATTCAGAAAAACAACGATTTGGATCATGCAACAGGATAACTCTGAGGGTTACACCTCACTCTCACACGAGTTATCTTTTTAACCCTGTCAGCGGTGGTGGAGTTGCATCCCCTTCATCGGTACGTACAACACACCTTCTTGTATGTTGTGTGTATATTTGAAATATATGTATTATTCCCCTCTCTTATTATGTATAACTTCTTTCCTCGTGTATGTTTATTTTCTTCGTATAATACTAACATGTGCACACAGCTTCGATTCGTTTTTTGTACGAAAGGTTCTCAAAATATTTTAAAACTACTGCATTCCCGCTTCATGTACTATTGTGGTACCCATTAGTGTCGAGTCAATGTAGGAACAAGTAGTGGGGTGTAACAGGTACATCTCTGCAAGGTATGGTGACAGCATTGAGTCAATTCAGCAGAAAGATCATCGGAGTTTGAACATTAAAGTTGTTTTTTACAGTTTCTTCATTTCGCCTTCATTACCAATTCCGTTTTTGTTTTCGTTTGTTTCGTTGGTGTTCAATTTTTATTTCTTTCGACAGATTTACGTTTGTCTTCATTCTCCTCTGTTGCAACATGTTTTTGTTTGTTTCGTTGGTGTTCAATTTTTATTTCTTTCGACAGATTTACGTTTGTCTTCATTCTCCCCTGCTGCTACATGTTTTTGTTTGTTTTCTTCTGTTTCAACATGTTCTCGTTTAGCTTGAACTTCATTCTACAGGTTGTCGTTTATCGTCTTTCTATTTCTACATGTTCTCGTTATCTTCTTTCTGTTTCTACAAGTTTTCGTTATCTTTCTTATGTTTTTACAGATTTTCGTTTTTTAGTCGCTTTTTGTCTTTGCATTATTATTTTTTAAATTCTATTTTACTTTTTTAAATTTCCAAACTTAGTCGGTGCAGTGTTATACAGTACAATTTTATATTTTCAACTGCCAAATGTTATCTTACATACTCAACTTGAACACGAGACCCTTTATAAAACGACTCCGGTAAAACTAGACACTCGATTTGACTTGGGGGCCTCGGTAGCCTAGTTGGGAAAACCACCCGACTGGACTACCGACGTTCGGACAACCCGTGTTCGATTCCCGCTGGGAGCAGTGTGAGTTGTACTCGTGGTTGGAAAAAAAAAATACCCCCACGGTCGACCCAGCCGTTGGCAGAAATGGGTACCAGGGTATAACCTTGGGAAGGTGAGGAATGTCGCCTCGCATCGTGATTTTCGATGCTCGAAGCGACACTATCTAGAAATCTCCGAACATTTCTGGATAGGCGGCCGAACACATATGGGTGGAAACTCGCGTGCTATAAGACGCCGGTTCAAGTCTCCTACTTTACCTTTACCTTTACTCTATTTGACCTTTCCAGAGATGAAGTCGCCGAAAAATACTTATCACTCCAAATGAGGATCGCAACCGGATACTTGTGTGTGGTTGCCATGCGACCGACTGATCCCACCACGACAGAGACTTCCTGGGCACGTTTTGTGTAAAGAAAGAGAGTCCTATCATGCCACGTGTTTGATGTATATGGAATATATTGTTAATGCTAATAATTGTTTTCTCACTTCTATGTATATTTCTTTCTTGAGAGTACCATGGACAGCTAAGAAGAGTAATGAAGAAGTTCTGAGAGAGGTCAAGGCAAAAAGAGAGCTAATTTCCAATATTAGGAAGAAACAATCATCATTTTTTTCATTTCATGCAATGAGAAGAGAACAGCTGGAATATATTGTAACAACTGGACAAATTGAGGGACGAAGAGATAGAGGGAAGCAAAGAGAAAAAATAACAGACAGCTTAAGAGAATGGCTTGGCAGAAGGTCAACAACAGAAATGATAAATAGCTGCCGAGATCGAAAGTTGTGGAGAGACATGATCACCTACGCCAGCAGCCCCGGTACTTGATGATGATGATGTATATTTCTTATCTCAATCCCAGACATGTTTGATGTAATTGGCAATTGTCTTCGATCTGTTAGCAGATCTTTCTTAACTTAGTTTCACATCGGTACAATCTCTATCATATTGGAAAACAATATAACTGCTTTCTTGTTTGCGTTCCCCCGATGACTAAAGGAATATACATCTTTATCATCCGCCCTTAAAAGAATGAAGTGGCGCGTATACGTTGTGATGTAATTTTCAATAAAGATATGATATTTGCGCCTTTCGGCCAACGCATCCGACTTCAGCACAACATTTTGAGTACCGGTTTATCTTCCCTCTTCGATCCATACTCGTCTTGGTCAGACTAGACTGGTTAGTCTGTTTCTAGAGGCACCGCGAAGAGGTGGAGTGGGTCTGGATGGTTTTGGTTCACCAATCCTGGCGTAAGATATCAGCTGTTGCTCGCTGACAGCTCACATCACTGCTGCTGTTAGCCGCCTTGCATCCACATTATAACTAAACAACGCTCTAATTATCGATTTATACACACGTATTTTTTTTTACTTCCGGTCAATATGGCAGATAGGCGACAATGAACTATCGAGGCACTGTCTGAAAAGCTTCATTGTTGCAGGTTCCTCATATTCCAAGTCCGGAATGAAAAGATGTCGGGTAAACCCTGAAGAAGAAGTAAACGACTGTTGTAACGCCATTTTCAGAGTGATCAAAACGTAATACCCTAAATGATATTAATAATATTTAAATTTAGAGATGGTTATGGTTATGGAAGGCCCCGGTATCACTGCAAACGAATTAAAATCCATAATTGTTCAACCGCCCATGCCAGTGGTGTCATCCGAATTAATATCTCATCTCCGAAACAAAGAAAGGTAACTGCAGTCCCCATCATAGCAGTCTCAGCACACGCCAAAAGACGTAAGGTAAAACCATACAGAAAGTGAACACAGCCATCTGTACCCCGTTACACGATATCATCTTTCTTCGTAAGCAAACAGAGTATCGAGACACGATCAAAACAGATGAAACACACACCTCACGGTGTGCACAGAGCACTTAACTCCGTAGCTCCAACAGCAAGCCGAGATTTTAGAGTTTTTTTTTTAGAGATGAATTTAGAGATATTAATAATAGCCTCGGTAGCCTAGTTGGGAAAACCACCCGACCGGTCTATCGACGTTCGGACAACTCGTGTTCGTTCCCCGCTGGAATCAGTGGGAATTGTACTTGTAAATGGATTTTAAAAAAATACTCGCGCGGTCGACCCAGCCGCTAGCAGAAGTTGGTACCAGGGTAGTACTCTGAGACGGCGGGGAATGCCGCCTCACATCGTGAGTTTCGATGCTTGAAGTCTTCGAACTACTTCTGGATATGGCAATCGAACACATATGGGTTAAACATCGTGTGATAAGACGCCGATTTAAGTCTCATTATTTACCCATTTACATTAATAACATTGAATGAGATTGTTCAAGATACAACAAAGCTTGTCAAATCATCGGGCGACTATCACCGCGTTTGTCCAACAAGGAAATAGCACTAGAGGCAAAACGGGCACTCTACATCACAATCTTCATTCGAACGTTACGCTACCAATACCAGACTCAAGAATAATAAGAAATATAAGCCATACCGAAATGAATGTCTTAGACAAATGCCTGGAAATCGTCTGAGAGATAACAATCAGAAATGAAAACAGAAAAAAAGCTAGGAATAATTATCGCCATAAAAATATACATCGTATTTAATTACCCATCATAAGTTGAAATATTTGTCTAGGTAGATCTATCTTCTTCTGTGTTCAAGAGACGAAGAAGAGGAAGAAGAGGAAGAGGAAGAAGAGGAAGAAGAGGAAGAAGAGGAAGAAGAAAAGGAAAAAATAAGAAGTAGAAGATCAAGTACAGAAACGGTAAGAAAAAAATATAAAAGGTAGAAGAAACTTTTGACTTATTTTTAACAACCTATTTATATTACGATACTGTAATACTGTTTAAAAAATTAATAGGACAAGGAATAAAAGTAATATTAATAGATTTTTTTTCTACAGTAACATTAGCCAAGGCATAGACAGATCTAGGGATAAACATAAACATAATGTTAATATTTCTGTATTATGAAGTAATATTGCTCAAGGAATACACCAGAGTTGAACCTGATGTTTTGTCCCGACTTCACGACTCGATGATTATAAAGTCATTTTCTGGGTACACGCTTCAGTGGTATCGGCTGTGAAGATGAGCACTTGGCACATAGAGCGGGGAAATGTAACAACAGTGGCGACAGCTGTGAAGATAAGTACTTGACACATAATACTGAGAATTTTAAGAGCAGTAGAGACAGCTGTGAAGATGAGTACTTGGCACATATAGCTGGGAAATGTAGGAGCAGTGGAGACAGCTGTGAAAATAAGTAATTGGTACATATAGCTGAGATATGTAACAGCAGTGGAGTCAGTTGTGAAGACAACTACTTGACACATAGAACTGGGAAATATAGCAATAGTTTAAACAGCTATTAAGGTAAGTACTTGCACATAGAACTGGGAAATATAGCAATAGTTGAAACAGCTATTAAGATAAGCACTTGCACATAGAGCTGGGAAATATAGCAATAGTTGAAACAGCTATTAAGATAAGTACTTGCACATAGAGCTGGGAAATATAGCAATAGTTGAAACAGCTATTAAGATAAGCACTTGCACATAGAGCTGGGAAATTTAGCAATAGTTTAAACAGCTATTAAGATAAGTACTTGCACATAGAACTGGGAAATATAGCAATAGCTGAAACAGCTTTTAAGATAATTACTTGACACATTTAGAGCTAGGAAATATAGCAATAGTTGAAACAGCTATTAAGATAAGTACTTGGCACATAGAAATGGGAAATATAACAATAGTTGAAACAGCTATTAAGATAAGTACTTGCACATAGAACTGGGAAATATAGCAATAGTTGAAACAGCTATTAAGATAAATACTTGCACATAGAACTGGGAAATATATCTAATAGCAGTTAAGATGTGAATATAAGTACATGGCACATAGAACTGGGAAATATATCTAATAGCAGTTAAGATGTGAATATTAGTACATGGCACATAGAACTGGGAAATATATCTAATAGCAGTTAAGATGTGAATATAAGTACATGGCACATAGAACTGGGAAATATATCTAATAGCAGTTAAGATGTGAATATAAGTACATGGCACATAGAACTGGGAAATATATCTAATAGCAGTTAAGATGTGAATATAAGTACATGGCACATAGAACTGGGAAATATATCTAATAGCAGTTAAGATGTGAATATAAGTGCATGGCACATAGAACTGGGAAATATTTTTAAAAAAATAAAGATCGTCTTGTCCTGCGCTACTTTCTCTCTGCCTCTCTCTCTCTCTCTGTCTCTCTCTGTCTCTCTCTCTCTCTCTCTGTCACTGACTCTCTCTCTCTCTCCTTCACTCACTCTGAAGTTTAAGTTTTGAATTCTTAACGTTTTTGTTGCAGGGACGTAACTTGTCGTGTACATTGAGTTGCTATGTGGACATAACTTGTCGTGTGCATTGAGTTGCTATGTGGACATAACTTGTCGTGTGCATTGAGTTGCTATGTGGACATAACTTATCGTGTAAATTGAGTTGCTATGTGGACATAACTTGTCGTGTACATTGAGTTGCTATGCGGACATAACTTGTCGTGTACATTGAGTTGCTATGCGGACATAACTTGTCATGTACATTGAGTTGCTATGCGGACATAACTTGTCATGTACATTGAGTTGCTATGCGGACATAACTTATCGTGTACATTAAGTTGCTATGTGGACATAACTTGTCATGTACATTGAGTTGCTATGCGGACATAACTTGTCATGTACATTGAGTTGCTATCTTCTTAACCTTTCCAAAATCCTGAAGTTGATATCGTTCGTTATATGAGTTAGAAATAGAAGTTTAATTGAGTCTTGATCGCAGAAGAAAACATGTAATTTATTTAGTGTGAATCGTTCTAAGCCTGAAGGTTCTAGAACTGTCAATTTTACAATATGTCATTTCATATGTCAACTGTTCCCTTCTATCATATTATATGTCAATTGTTCCCTTCTATCGTATTATATGTTAACTGTACCATTCTATCATATTATATGTTAATTATTCCATTCTATCATATGTTAATTGTTCCATTCTATCATATTATATATGTCAACTGTTCCCTTCTGTCATATCATTTGCCAACTGTTCCCTTCTACTATATTATATGTCAACTGTTCTCTGCTAGCATATTATATGTCAATTGTTCCCTTCTATTATATTATATGTCGATTGTTCCCTTCTATTACAATATATGTCAACGGTTCCCGTCTAACATATAAAATGTCAACTGTTCCATTCCATCATATATCAACAGTTCCCTTCCATCATATTATATCTCAGCTGCTCCCTTCTATAATCTTCTATGTCATTTATTCCCTTTCATCATATTCTATTTCAACTGTTCCCTTCCATCATATTTTATGTCAACTGTTCTCTTTATCAAATTATATGTCAACTGTTCCTTCTATCAAATTAAAAGTCAACTGTTCCTTTCCATCATGTCACATGTTAACTTTTCCCTACTGGCATATTATATTTCGACTGCTTCCTTTTCAATACATGGGCAAACACCTTTATTTTTATTATTCCTGGTGTTGATAAGATTTATTTTTTTATGTGTCCTCTGTCAGTCAGTCCTCGATATTTCATATGTGGAGGTTCGTGCTGCCTGCGACGGTTGTTACAGCGACCCGAAAGTGTGGCATCATGGACTGCGCGCCTTTTTTTCAAAACGCAACACGTCCACTAGAACAATATGAACGATCATGATGAACACTATGTTGTTTTCTAGGACGAGGATTGAGCAGATATTGGAATGTCCCGTTCGCAGTGACATCATGGGCTGCGCGCCTTTTTTCAAAACGCAACACGTCCACTAGAACAATATGAATGATCATGATGAAAACTATGTTGTTTTCTGGACGAGGATTGAGCAGATATTGGAATGTCCCGTTCGCAGTGACGTCATGGGCTGCGCGCCTTTTTTCAAAACGCAACACGTCCACTAGAACAATATGAACGATCATGATGAAACTATGTTGTTTTCTGGGACGAGGATTGAGCAGATATTGAAACGCCCCGTCCGCAGTGACGTTATTCCAATAACGCCAAAATTATAAATTCAATTCTCTTATTAGATTTTACCGTATTCTCATTATTCTTCTTCTGTAAAACCATATTTTTGTAGAATTCTACTATTTTCTTGTCCGTTTTTTTAATTATCCATGATTCACTTCCATTGGTCAAGACTGACTGTGAATAAAATCAAAGAACTTTGTTTTTCTATCTTTCACTGTCCAAAATTAAAAGTAAAACTGATTGCATAGTATCTTTCACATTGTTTGGAATATCGCTTTTCATGAGGTAATCTGTACATTGCCTCTTTTGCCCATCTGAAGTTAAAGTAGTTCACAAGTTCCCGTTGGCCTGTTTTAATAACGTCCCTGTTACTTTCGTTGTTCTTTTTTGGCAAAGTCTTCTTTTTTTCCCCTTTCCAGCCTGGAATAATGTGGCCTAAACACTTTACATTCCAGAGCAGGGTGTCGGACCAGCTTAACGTAAAGTAAGATATTTCTTTACCACAGATAAATAATCTATCTTTCTTCACCCACCTCATCGTCCCACCTAAAGGGATAAAATAAATTATGGTCTTCCGATGTCTTCCCAGTAAAATAAGCTCCCCCATTGAGGCCACATCGCACCCGCTGAGAACCATTGTGCCTTATCCTTATCCAGAAGCATTATTTATATAATGCAGCATTTCTAAAGGCTTTCTTGTTATTCAACTACCGTTTCTGGTATGCTCGTAATGTCTTTGTCAAGTGCGAGCTGCGTTGTATTAATTATATGACGGCTATGGTATAGAGGGCGTCGAGATTTTGTTAACTATAACAGTCTACATAAACATACAGGTACATATATGTGTCTGCATGTAATGTCGGTGCCAAGCTATTTGCGCCATAAGCAAGTTATTGACTTTCAACCCCACCCCCCACCCCTCCAACTCCCTCCACCCATTAATAAAAGAGTACAATAACATTTTACAAAATTTTTTTTTGTTAATATGTATCTAAGTTTGCTAGTTTGAATTCTTTAGTGTAAAAATGTAACCCCAGAATACGGCAACATAAGCTGTAAATAAGAATTGTGAATTGTGTAGCGTCATGTTTGCTCAACGATACCTTTGTGGCATAGATATACGGATTTAAGGAAGCGAAATGAAAGATAAAATCCAGAGGGTTATTGAAATGTGAATATACAGACAGGAACCGTCGACGGCAATACAGAGTTAACAGTGAGGCAATTGGGAACTGCATTGAGGTCGTATTCAGCCTATCTTGTCGTGGTAACGGTGTTGCACAAAGCTTGAAGTTTATAGACTTTTAAAGTAAAGAAATCAAAGGTTTCCGCAAATCATAGCTCATGGCTTGCACTAGAATCGGTGAACTGGAAATATACAGACCTGTCGCCATCAATTCGCTGTTCCTCTAGTAACAGACTGATAGCTGAGATGGCTCAGTGGTTAGTGAACTGGACTACAAAGGACAAGAGGTTCGATTCTGATCGACTGGTTCCGCGTTCACCCAGCCTTAAATGGCTACCGGATTTTGTTCTGGGACAGCAAAGTGGTACGGGCGTAATACCGACCACATTACCCCAAAAATCATATGCCGAATGTCTATAAAAATTATGGTCACTAACACCATATTCTCTATACGCCACTTGGCGTGACGGGACACTTTAATTACCTAGTAAGAGACTAGTGAGTCAAGTCTGGACATGTAAGTAGTGGTCGAGAGGATAAGGTAACGCAGTACTCAAAAGATGCCGTGCTGAAGACAGGTGTGTTGGACCGAAAGGTGCAGATAAAACAATTTTACTACAAGTACTATAACATACTATAACCAATGATGGAAAATGTATAATTGAAATAAAGAAAAGAATAGGTATGGCAAAAAGTAATTTTAATGCCATGAAAAATATACTAACAACAAAACAAATAACAGTAGGGCTGAAACTAAGAATAGCAAAATGTTACATCTTCTCAATATTCATGTATGGTGCAGAAACATGGACATTAAACAAAAAAATAGAACAGAAAATTGAAGCCTTTGAAGTGTGGATTTATAGAAGTGTCGGTAGAACTGGATGGAAAGAAAAGAAAACAAACGATGAAGTTTAAAAACAAATAAAAATAAAAAGAGAACTGCTAAATACAATTAAGACAAGACAAATGACATTTTTGGAGCACGTTAAAAGACACAACAGCCTACTAAAAGTAATATTGGAAGGGAAAATACAAGGTAAAAGAGGCAGACCAAGACTAACATGGACGAGTAACATCAAAAGATGGACAAGTCAATCTATGACAACCTGCACCATCAGAGCAAGAAACGCAGAGTGGAATGGCGATCCATGGTAGCCAACCTTCGTTGCGGAGACGGCACTTGATGATGATGATGATGATGATGACCATCACAACACATTTAAGCCACTTAACGTCCTTGTAAGGGCGGATAACGAAGGGATATAACTATTCCTTTAGTCATTGGATGGACACAATGACGAAGTTTACCATTTTTTTAAATTAGAGAGGAAGAAATATTGCAACCATCTTGACTGTTTTACCGTGTCCTTTCCATTTTGAGCCAACGAGCCCAAATCCCATCCATCATGGCAACACTTAGGAGTCGTAGACTAAGGTGGCTGAGTCATGTAAGAGAATGGCAAACAATCGTATTCCCAAACAAATATTGTATGGCGAACTTAAGGACGGAAAGAGACCAAAGGGCAGACCAGTGCTGAGATTTAATGATGTTTGCAGGGCTTCCTTGAGGGAACTCTCTATCAGCCAAAGAAACTGGGAATATATGGCTGCAGATCGCAGCACACGAAGAACAAAAAAACAATGGCACAGCAACTTTGAAGGCAGCGCTGATATCAAATTCAGAAGACGAAACCAGACACCACGAATGCATCTTTGTCATTCTGCGGACGGATCTGTCTGTCCAATAATTGCAGATTAAGCCACGAGAGAAGCTGTCCATCAAAGCAGCATCGAGAATAAGACACTGCTATTTTTACGAAACTACTAACTTATCATGATTGCCTTCTACCAACCGCCTGTCAAGACGTCAAAGGCCATGTTATTATCATCCGTTAATGAATAAACATGTATCACACAGCCTCTGTTGTCGATGACAACCGCCCAACCAAGAATTGCACAAAACGATAACTGCAATAATAAAAGATGACATCAATGCGATTAGAGGCCACTGGGATTTCACTGATGAATGTTGAGAGTTACCTGCACAGGTAAAAGTAGCAACGAGGAAATTATCGTAGAGACCAACACAAAAAAGAAAGCTCCTAAAGAAATAACCACCATTTTTTTCTGTCACATCATTAGAAGAGAAAAGCTAGAATACTTTGTTACAACTGGCAAAATACAGGGGGGGGGGGGGAAGAACGGGTGACAAAGAGAGAACATACTAGATTGCTAGGTGCCGATGGCGTGGTAATCATTCAACAACATAATTGATACGAATCAAGTGGTCATAGAATTTTGGAAGGACATGATTGCCTACACCAGCCGATATGGCACATGATGGTGATAAAAGCCAATGAAGAAATTAAAAGATAAAAACATCACTCTCAGCTTCAGAACAACATGAAGAAATCTCATTACGTTTTTACCTTTATATTTTTTAGTTGCCCGTGACAGTTTTTATTCTTCTTCTGCTTTCCTTCCTTATCTGCTTTTCAGCATCGAGGGGAGATATAATTTGCGGTCTTTTGCTCTTCTGTTCGCCTCTGCTGCTGTTATGTTTTCTAGTGCTTCTAATATTCCATCGACCCATCCTTTTCGTGGTCGACCCTTGGGTCTGGTGTTCTCACAATGTTTGTTGAAGGCTCGTTGTGTTGTGGTTTGTTCTTTCTGCCTTGTCACGCGGCCAAACCATTTTATCTGTTGTTTCCTTATATATTCTATGGCGGGGGCTATTCCTAGCTTTTTTCTCAGTTCTTCATTTCTGATCTTATCTCTCAGACTGTTTCCTGTCATTCGTCTAACACATTTCATCTCTGTAGAGATTAATTTTCTTAATGTTCTTGCATCTAGGGTCCAGGTCTGGCATTGTTAGCACAACGTTGGGATGAAGATTGTATTGTATAGTGCTCGTTTTGCCTCCAGAGTTATTTCCTTGTTGGACAATAGTGGTGATAACTGTCCGATGATTTGACACGCTTTGTTGCATCTTGATTCTATCTCTGCTGTTTGAGTATTATCGTTTGTCATTAGGCTTCCTAGGTATTTTGAATTCCTCTACTTGTTTTAGTTGTCTGCCTTCTATAGTTAAGTTGATGTTCTGTTTATTTTTTGCGACATTTATGACTTCTGTTTTGTTGATGTTGATTTTCATGTTATATTTTGTGCCTGAGATGTTGCGTTTGTTTAAGTGTAACGGACAGTTTTTATTGAAACAAAAATACAAATAAAAACTGTGAAGAATAGTATAATTCTTTAGAAACAAAAATATGTAGATATCCTGTTGAGACCTTGTCACCAAAAATGACATACGTAAAGACAACTTAATCTAGAGAGCAAACAGATAGCAAAACGATCATACTGTTGTTAAGGGGTTGGGGAGGGGGAGGTTGTAAGGCTCCGTTCATCAACAGAACTGAAAGCTGGCAGAGAATCGAACCTGTTGGCTGGCACCAGGATCGGTGAACCAGAACTATCCGGACATTCTCCGCCTATTCGCGGTTCCCCTAATTACGGACTAGCCAGTTTAGCATGGCCAAGTGAGTAGGAATAAAAAAAAAGAAGGCAAGCCGGTACTAAAAAAAAAAATGCGATGCTTATGTCGGATGCTCCGGGTCGAAATCCGCAACCGTTTCAGTTCTACTGCAAAACCACAACACAATGACGATGAGCCCATTTAAAGTAAAATTAAAGTACCCCCGTCACGCCAAGTGGCGTATAGGGAATATGGTGTTAGTGACCATACATTTTACAGACCTTCAGCAAATGATTTTGGGAGTAATGTGGTCAGTATTACGCCTGTGCCGCTTTACTTTCCCAGAAAAAAAATCCGGTAACCATTGAAGGCTGGGTGAACCCGGAAGCCGTCGGTTGGGACGAACCCTACCTCTTGTCCTTTGTAGTCTAGTTCACTAACCATTGAGCTATCGCGTCTTCCGTCGAGCCCATTTAACAGTTGTTTAATGGTGGACACCGAAAAGGTGTATCTATTCCTTTAGTTATCAACTGAACGTATGCAAGCAAACTGTTGTAATAGAAAGTAAGATGATGTCCTATAAGGACTTTACAGAATGACTCAATCAGTTTTGTAAAGATGTGAACGATTAAGTAGATGAAGAAAGCATGAAGAAGAAGCAAGAAGACATCACAGAATGGAGAGCTTTTGCTTTTACAGTTTTCAGCCAAAACTCAACAAGAGGATGCTTCGTTACAGGCATCTACCAGCAGGGGTTAAAGGGCTTGCTGTCTCCCTAGTTAGATTTGTCTCTCTAGTTAGGGCTGTCTCCCTAGGTAGTTATCTCCCTAGTTAGAGTGACTCTTATCTCCCTAGTTAAAGTTACTCTTCTCTACCTAATTAGAGTTACTCTTGTCTCCCTAGTTAGAGTTACTCTTGTCTCCCTAGTTAGAGTTACTCTTGTCTCCCTAATTAGAGTTACTCTTGTCTCCCTAGTTAGGGTTACTCTTATCTCCCTAGTTAGAGTTACTCTTGTCTCCCTAATTAGAGTTACTCTTGTCTCCCTAATTAGAGTTACTCTTGTCTCCCTAATTAGAGTTACTCTTGTCTCCCTAGTTAGAGTTACTCTTGTCTCCCTAGTTAGAGTTACTCTTATCTCCCTAGTTAGAGTTACTCTTGTCTCCCTAATTAGAGTTACTCTTGTCTCCCTAGTTAGAGTTACTCTTGTTTCCCTAATTAGAGTTACTCTTCTCTCCTTAGTTAGAGTTACTCTTGTTTCCCTAATTAGAGTTACTCTTGTCTCCCTAGTTAGAGTTACTCTTATCTCCCTAGTTAGAGTTACTCTTGTCTCCCTAGTTAGGTTTACTCTTGTCTCCCTAATTAGAGTTACTCTTGTCTCCCTAGTTAGAGTTACTCTTGTCTCCCTAATTAGAGTTGCTCTTGTCTCCCTAGTTAGAGTTACTCTTGTCTCCCTAGTTAGAGTTACTCTTGTCTCCTTAGTTAGAGTTACTCTTGTCTCCCTAGTTAGAGTTACTCTTGTCTCCTTAGTTAGAGTTACTCTTGTCTCCCTAGTTAGAGTTACTCTTGTCTCCCTAGTTAGAGTTGCTCTTGTCTCCCTAGTTAGAGTTACTCTTGTCTCCCTAGTTAGAGTTACTCTTGTCTCCCTAGTTAGAGTTACTCTTGTCTCCTTAGTTAGAGTTACTCTTGTTTCCCTAATTAGAGTTACTCTTGTCTCCCTAGTTAGAGTTACTCTTATCTCCCTAGTTAGAGTTACTCTTGTCTCCCTAATTAGAGTTTCTCTTGTCTCCCTAGTTAGAGTTACTCTTGTTTCCCTAATTAGAGTTGCTCGTGTCTCCCTAGTTAGAGTTACTCTTGTCTCCCTAATTAGAGTTGCTCGTGTCTCCCTAGTTAGAGTTACTCTTGTTTCCCTAATTAGAGTTACTCGTGTCTCCCTAGTTAGAGTTACTCTTGTCTCCCTAATTAGAGTTGCTCGTGTCTCCCTAGTTAGAGTTACTCTTGTTTCCCTAATTAGAGTTGCTCGTGTCTCCCTAGTTAGAGTTACTCTTGTCTCCCTAATTAGAGTTGCTCGTGTCTCCCTAGTTAGAGTTACTCTTGTCTCCCTAATTAGAGTTGCTCGTGTCTCCCTAGTTAGAGTTACTCTTGTCTCCCTAATTAGAGTTGCTCGTGTCTCCCTAGTTAGAGTTACTCTTGTTTCCCTAATTAGAGTTACTCTTGTCTCCCTAATTAGAGTTACTCTTGTCTCCCTAATTAGAGTTACTCTTGTCTCCCTAGTTAGAGTTACTCTTGTCTCCCTAGTTAGAGTTACTCTTGTCTCCCTAGTTAGAGTTACTCTTGTCTCCCTAGTTAGAGTTACTCTTGTCTCCCTAATTAGAGTTACTCTTGTCTCCCTAGTTAGAGTTACTCTTGTCTCCCTAATTAGAGTTGCTCTTGTCTTCCTAATTAGAGTTATTCTTGTCTCCCTAGTTAGAGTTACTCTTGTCTCCCTAGTTAGAGTTACTCTTGTCTCCCTAATTAGAGTTATTCTTGTCTCCCTAGTTAGAGTTACTCTTGTCTCCCTAGTTAGAGTTACTCTTGTCTCCCTAATTAGAGTTACTCTTGTCTCCCTAGTTAGAGTTTTTCTTGTCTCCCTAGTTAGAGTTACTCTTGTCTCCCTAACTAGAGTTACTCTTGTCTCCCTAGTTAGAGTTACTCTTGTCTCCCTAGTTAGAGTTACTCTTGTCTCCCTAATTAGAGTTACTCTTGTCTCCCTAATTAGAGTTACTCTTGTCTCCCTAGTTAGAGTTACTCTTGTCTCCCTAGTTGGAGTTACTCTTGTCTCCCTAGTTAGAGTTACTCTTGTCTCCCTAATTAGAGTTACTCTTGTCTCCCTAATTAGAGTTACTCTTGTCTCCCTAGTTAGAGTTACTCGGGTGTCCGGTTAGCGCAATCGATAGGCGGTTGGCTTACCACGGCAACAGCCGGGGTTCGTACCCTGGCGAGGACACCTGGGTTTTACTAATTCCCTAAAAATTAGTACCTCTGAAGTCGGAGTAAATCTGCCTGCATGGCGAGGGGCATCCTGTAATGGGATAAAACAGACTTTACAAGCAAAATTCAGTCCCACAAAATTGAGTGGGTGGGACTTCGTCAGAGGTCAAAGCTGACGAAAGCGAACGAACGAACGAACGAGAGTTACTCTTGTCTCCCTAGTTAGAGTTACTCTTATCTCCCTAGTTAGAGTTACTCTTGTCTCCCTAATTTGAGTTTCTCTTGTCTCCCTAGTTAGAGTTACTCTTGTTTCCCTAATTAGAGTTGCTCTTGTCTCCCTAGTTAGAGTTACTCTTGTCTCCCTAGTTAGAGTTACTATTGTCTCCCTAGTTAGAGTTACTCTTGTCTCCCTAGTTAGAGTTACTCTTGTCTCCCTAATTAGAGTTACTCTTGTCTCCCTAGTTAGAGTTTCTCTTGTCTCCCTAGTTAGAGTTGCTCTTGTCTTCCTAATTAGAGTTACTCTTGTCTCCCTAATTAGAGTTACTCTTGTCTCCCTAATTAGAGTTACTCTTGTCTCCCTAGTTAGAGTTACTCTTGTCTCCCTAATTAGAGTTACTCTTGTCTCCCTAGTTAGAGTTACTCTTGTCTCCCTAATTAGAGTTACTCTTGTCTCCCTAGTTAGAGTTACTCTTGTCTCCCTAATTAGAGTTACTCTTGTCTCCCTAATTAGAGTTACTCTTGTCTCCCTAATATAGAGTTACTCTTGTCTCCCTAGTTAGAGTTACTCTTGTCTCCCTAGTTAGAGTTACTCTTGTCTCCCTAATTAGAGTTACTCTTGTCTCCCTAGTTAGAGTTACTCTTGTCTCCCTAATTAGAGTTACTCTTGTCTCCCTAATTAGAGTACTCTTGTCTCCCTAGTTAGAGTTACTCTTGTCTCCCTAGTTAGAGTTCCCTCCTATCTCCATTAATAATGAAAGGCTTGACTCGTTTCCATTTGGCTGTTATTTGCACGTCCAGCTGCCGTGTTCCCGTCATGGTAAACGTACTTCGATAAGTGCAACAATCTCATACTTTGTCTTATTTCTACCTATCTACATTATAAGATGGGGACAAAGCAATCGCAAGTAATTTAGTTTTCTCAAATGTTGCCTTCTAGTGTTTATGGCATAATGAAATTTATTGGGCCGTTACACTTTGTCTATTTCATGATGTTCATGTATTGAGTCAATACTGAACGGTATGTATATTACGTGATGTTCATTTTTGATCAATAAACAGTAGTAGGTCTCTTACACGACGTTCATTTACAGGTTCAAAACACTGTAGTATGTCTCTTACACGACGTTCATTTACAGGTTCAAAACACTGTAGTATGTCTCTTATATGACGTTCATTTACTGGTTCAATCAACACACTGTACTATTTCTCTTACATGGCCTTCATTTACTGGTTCAATACACGGTAATATGTTTCTTACATGACGTTTATTTACTGGTTCATTACACTGGAGTATATCTCTTACACGACGTTCATTTAATGGTTCAATACACTGTGGTATGTCTCTTATATGATGTTCATTTACTGGTTCAATACACTTTAGTATATTTCTTACATAACGTTTATTTACTGGTTCATTACACTGGAGTATGTCTCTTACGCCACGTTCATTTAATGGTTCAATACACTGTGGTATGTCTCTTACATGACGTTCATTTAATGGTTCATTACACTGTGGTATGTCTCTTCTAATATAGTGTTCATCATAACATCTCAATTACCATCGATCCATCGTCTAGTCAAGATCTACCCAACCTACCCCACCACCTCTCGACATTTTCAAACAGACCCTGAGTGTTAACGCCCTCTAGCGGATTCTGTGTGCTCTGCGTTTCCTGTCCAAACAATTCTATTTCTTGTTTGTTCATATAATCCAGAACTGGTATACGGGCCCGCCACTTTTCCCACTGTTCTTTTAGTTTCTGTCACTTCTTGTTACAGTCGGTATAGTACTTTGGTGTCTCGTTTTTGTTGCTGATAAATATTATCTCATCTTTGTTTTTAATCTTATAGTTTGTTTAACCATCATCATCATCATAATCATCTTTGAGTGCCGACTCCGTTTCGAAAGTTGGCTACCATGGAGCGCCATTCCACTCTGTCTCTTGCTTTGATGGTGCAGATTGTCATAGGTTGGCCTGTCCATCTTTTGATGTTGCTCGTCCATGTTAGTCTTGGTCTGCCTCTTTCACCTTGTATTTTCCCTTTCAATATTACTTTTATTAAACTGTTGTGTCTTTTAACATGTTCCAAAAATGTCATTTGTCTTTTTCTAATTGTGTTTAGTAGTTCTCTTTTCCTTTTTAGTTGTTTTAAAACTTCATCATTTGTTTTATTTTCTTTGCAGTTTACCAATAGCAACCCAGGAAAGGGATAAGGGGTAAAAGGGGCAGGGGGTAGATGGGTGGTTATATGGTAAGACGTTGGTCTCTGGAAATGACGATTCTGGGTTCGATTCCAACAACATACTGTGGGAAATTAGCAAAACAAAATTAAAATCAAATCCGTGGTATCCTCATGAGTTTACTCTCCCCTGGGTAGTGAGATTCGATGTGTAGCTCTCTCTGGGTAGTGAGATTCGATGTCTAGCTCTCTCTAGGTAGTGAGATTCGATGTCTAGCCCTCTCTCTGTAGTGAGATTCGATGTCTTGCCCTCTCTGTTTAGTGAGATTCGATGTCTAGCCCTCTCTGTTTAGTGAGATTCGATGTCTAGCCCTCTCTGGGTAGTAAGATTCGATGTCTAGCCCTCTCTCTGTAGTGAGATTCGATGTCTAGCCCTCTCTGGGTAGTGAGATTCGATGTCTAGCCCTCTCTGGGTAGTGAGATTCGATGTCTAGCCATCTCTGGGTAGTGAGATTCGATTTCTAGCCCTCTCTGGGTAGTGAGATCCAATGTCTAGCCCTCTCTGTGTAGTGAGATCCGATGTCTAGCCGTCTCTGGGTAGTGAGATCCGATGTCTAGCCCTCTCTGGGTAGTGAGATCCGATGTCTAGCCTTCTCTGGGTAATGAGATCCGATGTCTAGCCGTCTCTGGGTAGTGAGATCCAATGTCTAGCCGTCTCTGGGTAGTGAGATCCGATGTCTAGCCCTACATGATAACGGCGAAAAACAGATTGTCCCTTGGTGTATTCTGTCGACATTTAAGAATAATTGGAAGTTGGAATATGAAAAGGTTAGGCCCAAAATGGCCGCTGCTCGGACACAGTTATTGAGCAAAGCTAACGAAAACGTTAAAAAGTTCAACGATTAAAAATGAGAGCACCTCTGGAGTCGGAGGACGTCTGCCTGTAAGATGAGAGACACATGAGAACATGACGGCTGGTGTACAAAATAGGAAAAAGTGATATTCTCGGAAAATCTCAGTCTCCTGGGACTTCGTTAGCAATATAAAGAAACACACACACACGCACACGCATGCACGCGCGCGCGCACACACACACAGACAGAGAGAGAGAGAGAGAAAACGAAGATAGCGGAGTTTTGGAATAAATAAAGCTAAATGTATTGTCTTTCTCAATCATGTAGAATTGAAAAGTTCTACAGCACGTGGACTCTCAGTGGCTCACAGGTGACTGCTTGTGTCAGATGATCAAGGTGTTACTAATTTTTGGAAACTGATAAACTAGTTTGGCCAAGCACGTAGGAATCGATAGGGAGGGTAAATCGGCACTCAACAATGATAAGTTGAAGTCGGATATACTAAGCGGATATGCACCAAAGAATTAAAAAGCAGACTAGCTTCGGCCAAAATAGCAGTTCAGAAAATGAAACACATCTTATGCAATAAATCTATGTCAATAGAAGTGATAAAGGAAGTGAGAAGTCTGTGCTATATAGAACAAAATATGATCTATGGAAGCGAATCATGGACGGTAAACAAACAAAGGAAAAGACGATCAGAGGCAACAGAGATGGGATTTCTCAGAAGAATTATGGAAGTTCCCTGGACAGCTATAAAGGCCAGCGATGAAATTCTCAAAGAGGCAAACACAGAAAGGGAGGTCCTAAAAAACATCAGAAAGAATAAATCAACATTTTTCGGGCACGCAAGAGGAAAGTTGGAATACTTGGTTACAACTGGCAAAATACAGGGAAAGAGGGATTGCGAACGACAAGGAGAGAAAATACTGGATAGCTTGGTGTCAGGACATGGAAAACAGTCAACAACAGAACTGATGCCATGCACGGTAGATAGAGGATTGTTGAAGGACATGATCGATTAGGCCGACCGGTATGACACACGATGATGATACAAAGCGGAAAGATGTAAGTATCACAGCTTGGAGTAAACCACTCAACTAACTCTCTCAATGTTCTTGCAACGACGAACAATGAAGAACAGTTGCCATGTGCAGGAAGTAAGGACAAGAGAACGAGATATAAAAATGTGTTAGCAATGAAATAAAATGGAACAATCCTGCAACAAAATACTAACACAACGTTTTTTTTTTTTTAAATTTGTGCATGCATTTTTGTGAAAATTTTACACGTGCTTGTACCCAGAATGCTTTAACACCTCACAGATTACACTCACTGAAGTGGGCAACACACCAAACGAGAAACACTCAGATATGTCTGCAAAATTGCATGATTTCTCATCTTTCAACGATCTTATTCTTTGAATCAAGTTTCATGGCAGTCGGGGCATCCCCATACCCGCTCCAATGTCAGTCCCAGCATCTATTGTTCCGGTGACACGTTGAATGCAGATACATTTGCTTTTCCCACCAATTACACATACGCAGTATGGATTCTCAATAGGATCTACGTTTGTCTCTGTCGAGAGTAAACTGAATCCACTATAACATGTACACTACAGGGCGACTGCATTGGGACAATCTCCAATCCTTGCACAGAACTGCAGAAGATAAAAGGAATGCCCTCAAGTCAGAAGAGCTCTGTCCTCTTAGGAGCAAACTTCGTGGTTATGAAGTAATGATGAGCAAGTTTTGTGGTTATGAAGTAATGATGAGCAAGTTTTGTGGTTATGAATAATGATGAGCAAGTTTTGAGGTTATGAAGTAATGATGAGCAAGCTTTGAGGTTATGAAGTAATGATGAGCAAGTTTTGTGGTTATGAATAATGATGAGCAAGTTTTGTGGTTATGAAGTAATGATGAGCAAGCTTTGAGGTTATGAAGTAATGATGAGCAAGTTTTGAGGTTATGAAGTAATGATGAGCAAGCTTTGAGGTTATGAAGTAATGATGAGCAAGCTTTGAGGTTATGAAGTAATGATGAGCAAGCTTTGAGGTTATGAAGTAATGATGAGCAAGTTTTGAGGTTATGAAGTAATGATGAGCAAGCTTTGAGGTTATGAAGTAATGATGAGCAAGCTTTGAGGTTATGAAGTAATGATGAGCAAGCTTTGAGGTTATGAAGTAATGATGAGCAAGCTTCATGGTTATGATCCAGAAATACTTTCTCTTTACACACTCAGGCGGGTGACCTAATGATTAAAGAATATGAGAAAGACTAAGGACAAGAGGTTGGGTTCGATCCTGATCGACGGCTTTCAGGTTCAGCCAGCCTTAAATGGGTACATGATTTTTTCTGGGAAAGTAAAGCGGAACGGGCGTAATTTCGGCCACATTACCCTACAAATCATGTGCCGAAGGTCTATAAAAATTATATATATATATATATATATATATATATATATATATATATATATATATATATATATATGTCACCAACACCTTATCCCCTATACGCCACTTAGCGTGACGGGGCTCTTTACTTTTTTTTTTTTTTTAACATACTATGAAGATTTTTCTTTTGTGCTTCTTCACATGCGGGTTGTTTTTTTTTTTTTTTCCCGTTCGCCAGCTTTTACCTCTGACGAAGTCCCTAGAGACTATGAACTGAATTGTACGTGTTAATCTGCTTTTTCCCTGGCAGCCATGTGTACAAGGGTCCCTCGCCGCACAGGCAGATAACTCTTCGGGGGGGGGGGGGGGGGCTCATATGTTTTCCTTCGATGAGTAATTGACGTTTCAAGCCGGGGATCGCTGCTGAGACCAGGGGTGGTTGCCGCAGAAAGAAATCATAAATAAATATCCATCCCAACTGGTCCCTGGCAGCTGGGATTTGAATCCACAACCTCTCTGTCTCGAGGCCGGCGGCTTGCCTTGAGACCAACCAGTCCCCATCTCTTTTGAGCCTAATCCAAGAAATGAGCGGAGCCTACACGTAAACTTACGTTATGTAGAACTTTTTATTATGTGGTGTAGACCGGATATTCAAGCTTATGATCGAGAACCCGTCGGATTCAACATGACCCCCAGATCCCTGGGTGTCATCCGAAGCCGTATTTCCTGAGTTGTCTGTGTGGTAGATTATACAATGTAAAGACCCATATTTGAAATACGACCCCAACTGCTGTACATAAAAAAGTACATACGTTACGAACGGGTTCTTTTACATTTTAGCGGGGTCTCGGTTTTAAGCTGAAAAAGAAAAAAAAAACAATAATTTGCATAAATTAAAGTTGTGCAGTGGCGTTAAACTGATAGTTGGAATAGCGTACTAGTTGCGAACTTGCTTTCATGACTAATAAACTGTTTATTAGCAAAAATTACGTTGTACTGTGTTTAGCACCTTTCGATCTAGTGTGTATGTCATCGTCACGCATTTAAGTGGGACTGCTTCCCTAGCCTCAATTCAAGATTGTTTTCACTGAAAAACGGGGAGTCGTATTGGAGTAAGCGATTAATGAACTGAACTTCCGAGGGCAGGATGTCCAGTTAGAGTCTACAAGACGAGATAGGTAACCCAGGTTCAACCGGGCTTAAAGTGATATCGTATTATTTTAGGGATAATGAAAATCGACACTGCGTAGTGCTGAACACATAATGAAAGAAAGTAGTGGTGATAAAATAGATGTAGGCTCCAACACCGTATTTCTTCCACTTGTAGAGACTTGACGGCATGCTCCTTCCTTCCTTCCTTCCTTCCTTCCTTCCTTCCTTCCTTCCTTCCTTCCTTCCTTCTTCTTCCTTCCTTCCTTCCTTCCTTCCTTCCTTCCTTCCTTCCTTCCTTCCTTCCTTCCTTCCTTCCTTCCTTCCTTCCTTCCTTCCTTCCTTCCTTCCTTCCTTCCTTCCTTCCTTCCTTCCTTCCTTCCTTCCTTCCTTCCTTCCTTCCTTCCTTCCTTCCTTCCTTCCTTCCTTCCTTCCTTCCTTCCTTCCTTCCTTCCTTCCTTCCTTCCTTCCTTCCTTCCTTCCTTCCTTCCTTCCTTCCTTCCTTCCTTCCTTCCTTCCTTCCTTCCTTCCTTCCTTCCTTCCTTCCTTCCTTCCTTCCTTCCTTCCTTCCTTCCTTCCTTCCTTCCTTCCTTCCTTCCTTCCTTCCTTCCTTCCTTCCTTCCTTCCTCCTTCCTTCCTTCCTTCCTTCCTTCCTTCCTTCCTTCCTTCCTTCCTTCCTTCCTTCCTTCCTTCCTTCCTTCCTTCCTTCCTTCCTTCCTCCTTCCTTCCTTCCTTCCTTCCTTCCTTCCTTCCTTCCTTCCTTCCTTCCTTCCTTCCTTCCTTCCTTCCTTCCTTCTTCCTTCCTTCCTTCCTTCCTTCCTTCCTTCCTTCCTTCCTCTCTTCCTTCGATCCTTCCTTCCTTCGATCCTTCCTTCCTTCCTTCCTTCCTTCCTTCCTTCCTTCCTTCCTTCCTTCCTTCCTTCCTTCCTTCCTTCCTTCCTTCCTTCCTTCCTTCCTCCTTCAATCCATCGTTCCCTCCGTCCTCCCTTCCTCTCTTCCTTCCTTCCTTCCTTCCTTCCTTCCTTCGATCTTTCCTTCCTTCCTTCCTTACTTCCTTCCTTCCTCCTTTCCTCTCTTCCTTCGATCCTTCGATCCATCCTTCCTTCCTTCCTTCCTTTCATCCTTCCTTCCTTTTCTACCACGACAGCAAGCCGTTTGTATTGAAATTTGTCTTCTAAGAAAGCAGTATTGCGTGACAAAGGAATATTTTATTCGTGTACATGTATGCATTTTATCGTTTACTTCTTGAAGGCTTCATTTCTGCTAGAACTTCGATAATTTTCCTGCGTGAGTGTTTTTTTTTAAATTTTACTTTATGTCACCTTTTTTTCTGGTCCAGTGTGTACCCAAATATACAGTGTAAACGTGCGACTTCGTGTTCGTCTTCTTTTTTTTCGGGTGGAGGGAGAGGGGTTGAAACGGGATGGGTCGGTGAAAATTGGACAAACATTATAGGAATTGACTTAACTGCTAAAATACGATCTAGGTTCAAAGAGTTTTCGAAGATTGCATGAGCGAAAGTTAATTACTGAGCACTCTTACTTTAAAAATGTTAGGTGCTAAGACTAACTGTTAAATGTTAACACTAATAACTGGTTATTTCCACTAACAAGAACACTCGCGTATGTAAACAGGTAGCTATTACCACAATCTGTTGCGTAATATGAACTCAATTAATGAGTCTAAAGAACGATAATTAAAAACTCAGACCAACAAAACTGTTAGCCAAAAACAATTAGGCTGATAATTGAAAATGGCTCGAAAGAAAGGTTGTTTTAAATTTGGGCTGAAAAGCCAAAATATACAAGCTTAAATTATTACGGCAATTATGCCTTTTATGAAGTCTGCTGAGCTTATAGTGTCGGAGAATAAAGGCCGCTTGACCAGTGCAGTCGCCACGAGGTTTTCGGGTTTGAGATTTTATTTCACCCTCTATGGAGGAAAAATTTAAAAAAATTAGACCCTGCCGTGTTTCGAACCCGCATTCTTCCAGTTTGGAGTACGGCAATTTATCGATCCAGCCACCAGCAACCCAACGTGCTAAGATGACTGCACTTAGACCCAAATATAACACCAATCTGCTAGACAGGGAAGATCAATGCAGTATGTTCCAGCTAAGAGTTGGGCAAATTGGGTTGAATAAATACCTAAAGAGAATAAACACCAACCTTCTATCCCAGTGCGTAAACTGTCTTCACCTTTCAAAACTGGAAATTGTTTTACTTGAACGTTTTGACCTGAAAGAAAGTACAAGAATCTACTTTGACCATAGTCTACTGTAAGTAACACCATTTATGGGACATTACCGAAACTAAATATTGCCACTTTTACAGAGAGACCTATGGAAGCGAATCATGGACAGTAGACAAACATATGAAAAGACGATTAGAGGCTACATCGATGATATTACTCAGAGGAATGTTGAAAGTTCATTGGACAGCTAAAAAGACCAATGAGGAAGTTCTCGAAGAGGCCAACACAAAAAGGGAACTCATAAAAAATATCAGAAAGAAACAATTAACATTTTTTGTCACACCATGAGAAGAGGAAAGTTGGAATACTTGGTTACAACTGGAAAATAAAAGGAAAGAGATATCGCGGACGACAAAAAGAGAAAATACTGGATAGCTTGGTGTCATGGCATGGAAAACTGTCAACAACAGAACTGATACGATGCACTGTAGATAGAAGATTGTGGAAGGACATGATCGCCTACGCCAAACTATGTGGCACATGATGATGATGACAGACAGACAGTGCTGCATGAGACTGAACAACTAACAGTATCAGATTAGTAGATGAATAGATAGACATAGAGATCAATGCTAACAGATCAGGCCACTAGACAGACATAGAGATCAATGCTAACAGATGAGGCTACTAGATAGACATACCAAGAGATCAATGCTAACAGATCGGGCTAAAAGATAGACATACCAAGAGATCAATGCTAACAGATCAGGCTACTAGATAGACATAGATCAATGCTAACATATCAGGCTACTAGATAGACATACCAAGAGATCAATGCTAACAGATCAGGCTACTAGATATACATACCAAGAGATCAATGCTAACAGATCAGGCTACGAGATAGACATAGAGATCAATGCTAATAGATCAGGCTACTAGATAGACATAGAGATCAATGCTAACAGATGAGGCTACTAGATAGACATACCAAGAGATCAATGCTAACAGATCGGGCTAAAAGATAGACATACCAAGAGATCAATGCTAACAGATCAGGCTACTAGATAGACATAGATCAATGCTAACAGATCAGGCTACTAGATAGACATACCAAGAGATCAATGCTAACAGATCAGGCTACTAGATATACATACCAAGAGATCAATGCTAACAGATCAGGCTACTAGATAGACATACCAAGAGATCAATGCTAACAGATCAGGCTACTAGATAGACATACCAAGAGATCAATGCTAACAGATCAGGCTACTAGATAGACATACCAAGAGATCAATGCTAACAGATCAGGCTACTAGATAGACAAACAGAGAAACAGATAAACGTACGTGCCCTTACTCTTATCTCACTCTGTCCTAATCTTCTAGGTTACTATCTCACTCTGTCCCTATCTTCTAGGTCCTTATCTCACTCTGTACCTATATTCTAGTTTTTTATATCTTACTCTATACCTATCTTCTAGGTGCTTATCTCACTCTGTACCAATCTTCTAGGTTCTATCTCAATCTGTCCCTATCTTCTAGGTTACTATCTCACGCTGTCCCTATCTTCTAGGTTTTTTCTCACTCTGTACCTATATTCTAGGTTTTTATCTCACTGTATATCTATCTTCTAGGTTCTTATCTCAATCTGTCCCTATCTTCTAGGTTCTTATCTCACTCTGTCCCTTTCTTCTAGGTTCTTATCTCAATCTGTCCCTATCTTCTAGGTTCTATCTCAATCTGTCCCTATCTTCTAGATTACTCTCTCACTCTGTCCCTATCTTCTAGATTACTATCTTACTAAGTAAAGTACCCCCGTCACGCCAAGTGGCGTATAGGGAAATATGGTGTTAGTGACCCTATATTTTACAGACCTTCAGCACATGATTTTTGGGGTAATGTGGTCAGTATTACGCCCGTGCTGCTTTACTTTCCCAGAAAAATCCGGTACCCATTTAAGGCTGGGTGAACCCGGAAGCCGTCGGTTGGGATCGAACCCTACCCCTTGTCCGTGGTAGTCCAGTTCACTAACCACTGAGCTATCGCGGCTCCACTATCTCACTCTGTACCTATATTGTAGGTTTTTATCTCACTGTATACCTATCTTCTAGGTTCTTATCTCACTCTATACCTATCTTCTAGGTTCTTAGCTCACTTTTAAACTATTAAAAAAGGGTAAAGCCACAGGACTAGATGAAATTCCTTCGGAAGCCATCAAAGCAGATATTAACACCTATACCAAGATGTTACATAATCTATTAGATAAAATTTGGGAGAGGGAAGAAATACCTAAAGACTGGAAAGAAGGTTATATGATCAAACTACCAAAGAAAGGAAGTTTACAGGGACAAATTATAGGGGAATTATGCTACTATCAGTGCCAGGAAAAATATTAAGCAGAATCATTCTGGAGAGACTAAAAGAGGCCATAGAGAAACATTTGAGAGATGAACAAGCAGGTTCTAGGAAGAACAGATCATGTGCTGATCAAATAACTATCTATCTATTGACCTTTCGAGCCGTAACCGGCCCATAGGGCGTAGACCAAGATACACCTTCTCCTATATGAATTTTTGTTCTAGCAGTTTTCTTTTAAAGATATTTTATCAAATCTCGCCATCTGTCTCTGTTCTGTGCAAGCAGTTCTATCTCATTGAGGGAGCCGATTCCTGCTGCTCTTGCCTCTCTCATCAATGTTCTTCTCAGTGTCTCCCTGGGTCTTCCTCTTTTTCTTTTACCTGTTGTTTCCCATATGAGGGCTTGCTTTGCTATTCGATTATTATCTCTTCTCATCACATGTCCAACGTATGACCATCGTCTTTTCTTTATTACTGAAGATATTAGTGGTTGATTGGCGATTTCTCTAATTTCCTCGTTTGTTTGAATTCGTTCCATTCTATACCAAGTATTTTCCTTAGACATTTATTTTCGAATGCGTTCAACTTTCAAACAAATAACTACTCTACGTATAATAGTTGAACAAAATTTAGAACAAAAATCCTTACTTTATATTGGATTCATAGATTACGAAAAGGCATGTGATAGTTTAGACAGAAGAATGCTTTGGAAGTTGCCGAGTCATTACGGAATCCCCATAAAATTTATTAACCTGATAAAAACTATGTATGAAGGAACGAAATGTAGTGTGGTGCATGAAGGATAGCTTACAGATGCATTTTGAA
The DNA here is from genome assembly GCA_032433765.1 of Megaustenia siamemsis. Taxonomy (NCBI): domain Eukaryota; kingdom Metazoa; phylum Mollusca; class Gastropoda; order Stylommatophora; family Ariophantidae; genus Megaustenia; species Megaustenia siamemsis. The sequence continues at coordinate 77,332,022 of JAVIAB010000139.1, read as the reverse complement.
ATAAGAACAGGAGTAAGGCAGGGATGCCTTCTGTCTCCATCTCTCTTTCTACTGGCCATAGATTGGATTATGAAAATAACTCAAAACAACAGAAATGGGATCCAGGGGTCACTGACCAAACAACTTGATGATTTAGACTTTGCTGATGACATAGATCTCCTATCACACAGTCACCAACAGATGCAGGATAAAATGAGCATACTTGATGAGAGATTACAACAGCTAAGACTGAAGATTAATAGAGATAAGACCAACATTATGAGAATTAATACAGTTGGCAATAACCAAATAAAACTAGGAGAAATACCTCTACTAGACGTACAATCTTACATATATCTGGGCAGTAATATAGATAAAGAGGGAGGAACAGAAAATAATACCAAAACAGTCAAATGTACCAGTCAAATACCAGTGGACAAAGAGATATTGCCAAGACGATGGCGCTGGATAGGACACACACTATGGAAGCCAACTGAGAGTATTACACAACAGGCCTTTTTTGGAATCCCCAGGAGAATAGACAAAGAGGAAGACCAAGGAATTCTTGGAGAAGACAGATAGAAGCAGAGATGAAGATGATGGGGAAGACATGGAATGATCTTAAAAGAATGGCAAAAAAGAGAACGACTTGGAAAGTGTTTATTGAAGACCTATGCTCCACTGGGAGCTAAAAAGGTAGAAGTATACCTATCTTCTATGTTCTTATCTCACTCTGTACCTATCTTCTAGATTATTATCTCAGTCTGTCTCTACCTTCTAGGTTACTATCTCACTCTGTCCCTATCTTCTAGGTTCGTATCTTAATCTGTCTCTATCTTTTAGGTTCTTATCTCACTCTGTACCTATCTTCTAGATTCTTATCTCAATGTCTCTACCTTCTAGGTTACTATCTCACTCTGTCCCTATCTTCTAGGTTCTTATCTTAATCTGTCTCTATCTTTAGGTTCTTATCTCACTCTGTACCTATCTTCTAGATTCTTATCTCAATGTCTCTACCTTCTAGATTACTATCTCACTCTGTCCCTATCTTCTAGGTTCTTATCTTAATCTGTCTCTATCTTTTAGGTTCTTATCTCACTCTGTACCTATCTTCTAGGTTCTTATCTCACAATGTACTTATCGTCTATCGCCATTAATACGGAGTTCGTCCGTCCAATCAGAAGTCATCTTCAATGCTTTCGTTAGTATGTGGCGGAAGTGCTTTATATCGAGGAAGATGCACGAGGAAGGGATCTGAACACTTTGGAATTGACCGTTGTGTAATGTCTGTCGACCGAATTAAACTTATGAAATCCTTTACTGCTTTCAGTACAGGTTTGGATGCATCAGAGATGCATGGCTTCTCATATGTGAATCTGAATCACCCGGTAAAGTAAAAGTTAATTCATAAGGCTTGTGGTTAGAACTTTATCATGTCAAAAGCATATACTAATTATGATGTTCACGGCTGAAAGGAGTAAATATATTATCTAACCCTTATCACACTCTGTCCCTATCTTCTAGATTCTTATCACACTCTGAACCTATCTTCTAATTCGTATCTCAGTCTGTCCCTATCTTCTAACACTTATCTCATTCTGTACCAATATTTCTTACTCTTTTTTCATCTTGTATAACCAATCATCTAGACTCTTCATCTTAAATCATGTATGTATCGATATTCCAGACTTTCCTTCCTAAGATCGAACCATTTCTTTACCAGAAAACAACCAAACCTTCACTGTCTGAACACATTTCTCTGCATCAAAACAGATGTTCACAAAATAAACGTTTAGTTGAATCAACAGCGCAGCTTATACAGACAGTTCAGTTGCCCGCGCTTTGAACGACAACAGCCTGTCCAATACAAGATCTGTGGTTGCGTATAAGTAAGGACGCCCTGTGGTATTATCCTTTCATAAAGCTAGGGATTTAAATTACATTAGAAATTATAGCACTGTACGCTGTTGAATTTTAGAAATGCTTAGCGATCTTTGCCCAGCGGGGCGTGTTGTCATTTTCTAGCAGAGCTGTGTGCCCCAGCCTGTGTATAACAACGTGTGTTGATTATGTGACACGCTTTTGGTAAAGTTTATATTTTGTTTGTCAGCATTTTCGTGCTAGAATTTTAATAAATATTGAAAAAGGAGACGTTCTAAAATTGTAAAATACAATATTTTAGAAACTGATCTACGGTGTCAGTGTTGTCTCAAGTAAGACTTGATGAACGAGAGGACAAATCACCGCGAGATATCTAAAGAATCACTTGAAATTTGATTTTGGCAACCAGTGATTAGCAAAGAAGCTATTCTGCAAGGAGCCATGAAAGGAGGAAGAATTATATACAGGCAGAGAAAGATAATGGAAGATAGCATCAAAGAATGTGCAGACCTCAAGTTTTCAGAGCCCCAAAGAATGACTGAAAATTGAGAGAAATGGAGAAGGTTCACGAAATCTGTCAGTGGTGCCACAACGGCACTTGGGGTTAAAGGATGAAGAAGATATCTTGCATGTGATGGCAGTCCCAAAGTAAAAAAAAAAGTAAAGAGCCCCCGTTACGCCAAGTGGCCTATAGGGAATATGGTATTAGTGACCATACATTTTACAGACCTTCTGCACATGATTTTTGGGGTAATGTGGTCGGTATTACGCCAGTGTCGATTTACTTTCCCAGAAAAAAATCCGGTACCCATTTAAGCCTGGGTGAACCCAGAAGGTCCTCATTTGGGATCGAACCCTACCCCTTGTCCTTTGTAGTCCAGTTCTCTAACCACTGAGCTATCTCGGCTCTTGATGGCAGTCCCAGCGCTGTATTAATCTTTGCTTTGTTTGTCAAATGTTGAGAAGAGTACTTTTTTGTGTGTTTAGATGTGAGAAAAAAAAAACTAGGAGTCATTTCCGCCTTGTATGCATAAAGAAATAAGAGACAAAATAGTTTACTTTTTTACTTGATTACAAAATACTTTAGCTCAATGTTTTATCCTTTTTCGCATTTTTAAAGGCTTGGAATCTAGAAAGAATCTAGAAGTTAGGTACAGGGTATTCTATTCTATTCTATTCTATTCTATTCTATTCTATTCTATTCTATTCTATTCTATTCTATTCTATTCTATTCTATTCTATTCTTTTCTGTCAGGTCGGGTAATTTTACCTGCTACTGTATGCAGAAAACAGTACAACCTGCGGCTGCCCTGCTGCCTTGCAGGTATGCTCGGGAGAGTAAGAGGCTAAAGGAGGGTACCCCGAAGTAAAACAACCCCACTGCCTTGTGGGTGAGACTTTTTAATCAAAGGCTAGCGGAGCCAGCCGTAAACAAACCGACGGAAGGCAACAGAAAACCACCGTCGTAATTTCTTTGCACAATCATGAATTAATCATAATTTTTTGGCCATGTAATGAGAAGAGAACAGCTGGAATATATTTTAACAACTTGGAAAATTGAGGGATGAAGAGATAGAGGGAAGCAAAGAGAAAAGATACCAGACAACTTAAGAGAATGGCTTGGCAGAAGGTCAACAACAGAAATTATAAATAACTCTCGTGATCGAAAGTTGTGGAGAGTATGATCACCTACGCCAGCGGGCCCTGTACTTGATGATGATGATGAAAGACCTGGAGCATGAGTGGATATTTTGGTAGAGCCTCAAAATGGAGATGGTTTTCAAAATTATATGCCATCTAGCAACTACGCTGAACTCCGAGATAAGTGTACGATATACATTCTAGCAACTACACTGAGCTCCTAGATAGTGTATGGTATATATGCTGGCTACTACGCTGGGCTGGGAGCCGCAATAGCTCAGTGGTTAGTGAACTGGACTACCACGGACAAGGGTAGGGTTCGATTCCAACCGACGGTTTCCGGGTTCACCCAGCCTTAAATGGGTACCGGATTTTTTCTGGGAAAGTAAAGTAGCACGGGCGTAATACCGACCACATTACCCCAAAAATCATGTGCTGAAGGTCTGTAAAATATAGGGTCACTAACACCATATTTCCCTATACGCCACTTGGCGTGACGGGGTACTTTTTACTTTTACTACGCTGGGCTCCAAGATAGTGTATGGTATAAATGCTGGCTAATACACTGTGCTCCAAGATAGTGTATGGTATACATGCTGGGTAATACACTGTGCTCCAAGATAGTGTATGGTATACATGCTGGGTAATACACTGTGCTCCAAGATAGTGTATGGTATACATGCTGGGTAATACACTGTGCTCCAAGATAGTGTATGGTATACATGCTGGCTACTACACTGTGCTCCAAGACAGTGTATGGTATACATTCTGGCTACTACACTGAGCTCCATGATAGTGTATGGTATACATGCTGGCTACTACGCTGGGCTCCAAGATAATGTATGGTATACATCCTGGCTACTACACTGAATTCTAAGATAGTGTATTGTATACATGTTGGCTACTACACTAAGCTCCATGACAGTGTATGGTATACATGCTGGCTACTACGCTGAGCTCTAAGATAGTGTATTGTATACATGATGGCTACTACACTGACCTCCAAGACAGTGTATGGTGTACATGCTGGCTACTACACTGAACTCTAAGATAGTGTATTGTATATATTCTGGCTACTACACTGACCTCCAAGACAGTGTATGGAGTACATGCTGGCTACTACACTGTGTTCCAAGACAGTGTATGGTATACAAGCTGGCTACTACGCTGAGCCACATAAAAGTGTATGGTATACATGCTGGCTACTACGCTGAGATCCAAGACAGTGTAGGGTATACATGATGGCTTCTACGCTGAGCTCCAAGACAGTGTATGGTATACATGCTGCCTACTACACTGAGCTCCAAGACAGTGTATGGTATACATGCTGGCTACTACACTGTGCTCCAAGACAGTGTATGGTATACATGCTGACTACTACACTGAGCTCAAAGACAGTGTATGGTATACATGCTGGCTACTACACTGTGCTCCAAGACAGTGTATGGTATACATACTGGCTACTACGCTGAGCTCCAAGACAGTGTATGGTATACATGCTGGCTACTACACTGAGCTCCAAGACAGTGTATGGTATACATGCAGGCTACTACACTGAGCTCCATGATAGTGTATGGTATACATGCTGGCTACTACACTGAGCTCCATGATAGTGTATGGTATACATGCTGGCTACTACACTGTGCTCCAAGACAGTGTATGGTATACATGCTGGCTACTACACTGTGCTCCAAGACAGTGTATGGTATACATGCTGGCTACTACACTGTGCTCCTAGACAGTGTATGATATACAGTTTAGCGAGTGCGCTGAATTCCAAGACAGTGTATGGTATACATGCTGGCTACTACGCTGAGCTCCAAGATAGCGTATGGTATACATTCTGGCTACTACGCTGAACTCCAAAATAGTGTATGGTATACATGCTGGCTACTACGCTGAACTCCAAAATAGTGTATGGTATACATGCTGGCTACTACGCTGAGCTCCAAGATAGCGTATGGTATACATGTTGGCTACTACGCTGAACTCCAAAATAGTGTATGGTATACATGTTGGCTACTACGCTGAGCTCCAAGATAGTGTATGGTATACATGCTGGCTACTACGCTGAGCTCCAAGATAGTGTATGGTATACATGTTGGCTACTACGCTGAGCTCCAAGACAGTGTATGGTATGTATGTTGGCTACTACACTGAGCTCCAAGATAGTGTATGGTATACATGCTGGGCTACTACACTGAGCAAGACAGTGTATGGTATACATGCTGGCTACTACGCTGAGCTCCAAGACAGTGTATGGTATACATGCTGGCTACTACGCTGAAAAATAGTGTATGGTATACATGCTGGCTACTACGCTGAACTCCAAAATAGTGTATGGTATACATGCTTGCTACTACGCTGAGTTCCAAGATAGCGTATGGTATACATGTTGGCTACTACGCTGAACTCCAAAATAGTGTATGGTATACATGTTGGCTACTACGCTGAGCTCCAAGATAGTGTATGGTATACATGCTGGCTACTACGCTGAGCTCCAAGATAGTGTATGGTATACATGTTGGCTACTACGCTGAGCTCCAAGACAGTGTATGGTATGTATGTTGGCTACTACACTGTGCTCCAAGACAGTGTATGGTATACATACTGGCTACTACACTGAGCTCCTAGATAGTGTATGATATACAGTTTAGCGAGTGCGCTGAATTCCAAGACAGTGTATGGTATACATGCTGGCTACTACGCTGAGCTCCAAGATAGCGTATGGTATACATGCTGGCTACTACGCTGAACTCCAAAATAGTGTATGGTATACATGCTGGCTACTACGCTGAACTCCAAAATAGTGTATGGTATACATGCTGGCTACTACGCTGAGCTCCAAGATAGCGTATGGTATACATGTTGGCTACTACGCTGAACTCCAAAATAGTGTATGGTATACATGTTGGCTACTACGCTGAGCTCCAAGATAGTGTATGGTATACATGCTGGCTACTACGCTGAGCTCCAAGATAGTGTATGGTATACATGTTGGCTACTACGCTGAGCTCCAAGACAGTGTATGGTATGTATGTTGGCTACTACACTGAGCTCCAAGATAGTGTATGGTATACATGCTGGCTACTACGCTGAGCTCCAAGATAAAAGTAAAGTACCCCCGTCACGCCAAGTGGCGTGTAAGGAAATATGGTGTTAGTGGCCCTATATTTTACAGACCTTCAGCACATGATTTTTGGGGCAATGTGGTCAATATTATGCCCGCGCTGCTTTACTTTCCCAGAAAAAAATCCGGTACCCATTTAAGGCTGGGTGAACACGGAAGCCGTCGGTTGGGATCGAACCCTACCCCTTGTCCGTGGTAGTCCAGGTCGCTAACCACTGAACTATCGCGGCTCTCTGAGCTCCAAGATAGTGTATGGTATATATGCTGGCTACTACGCTGGGCTGGGAGCCGCAATAGCTCAGTGGTTAGTGAACTGGACTACCACGGACAAGGGTTAGGGTTCGATTCCAACCGACGGTTTCCGGGTTCACCCAGCCTTAAATGGGTACCGGATTTTTTCTGGGAAAGTAAAGTAGCACGGGCGTAATACCGACCACATTACCCCAAAAATCATGTGCTGAAGGTCTGTAAAATATAGGGTCACTAACACCATATTTCCCTATACGCCACTTGGCGTGACGGGGGTACTTTTTACTTTTACTACGCTGGACTCCAAGATAGTGTATGGTATACATGCTGGCTAATACACTGTGCTCCAAGATAGTGTATGGTATACATGCTGGGTAATACACTGTGCTCCAAGATAGTGTATGGTATACATGTTGGCTACTACGCTGAACTCCAAAATAGTGTATGGTATACATGTTGGCTACTACGCTGAGCTCCAAGATAGTGTATGGTATACATGCTGGCTACTACGCTGAGCTCCAAGATAGTGTATGGTATACATGTTGGCTACTACGCTGAGCTCCAAGACAGTGTATGGTATGTATGTTGGCTACTACACTGTGCTCCAAGACAGTGTATGGTATACATACTGGCTACTACACTGAGCTCCTAGATAGTGTATGATATACAGTTTAGCGAGTGCGCTGAATTCCAAGACAGTGTATGGTATACATGCTGGCTACTACGCTGAGCTCCAAGATAGCGTATGGTATACATGCTGGCTACTACGCTGAACTCCAAAATAGTGTATGGTATACATGCTGGCTACTACGCTGAACTCCAAAATAGTGTATGGTATACATGCTGGCTACTACGCTGAGCTCCAAGATAGCGTATGGTATACATGTTGGCTACTACGCTGAACTCCAAAATAGTGTATGGTATACATGTTGGCTACTACGCTGAGCTCCAAGATAGTGTATGGTATACATGCTGGCTACTACGCTGAGCTCCAAGATAGTGTATGGTATACATGTTGGCTACTACGCTGAGCTCCAAGACAGTGTATGGTATGTATGTTGGCTACTACACTGAGCTCCAAGATAGTGTATGGTATACATGCTGGCTACTACGCTGAGCTCCAAGATAAAAGTAAAGTACCCCCGTCACGCCAAGTGGCGTGTAAGGAAATATGGTGTTAGTGGCCCTATATTTTACAGACCTTCAGCACATGATTTTTGGGGCAATGTGGTCAATATTATGCCCGCGCTGCTTTACTTTCCCAGAAAAAAATCCGGTACCCATTTAAGGCTGGGTGAACACGGAAGCCGTCGGTTGGGATCGAACCCTACCCCTTGTCCGTGGTAGTCCAGGTCGCTAACCACTGAACTATCGCGGCTCTCTGAGCTCCAAGATAGTGTATGGTATATATGCTGGCTACTACGCTGGGCTGGGAGCCGCAATAGCTCAGTGGTTAGTGAACTGGACTACCACGGACAAGGGTTAGGGTTCGATTCCAACCGACGGTTTCCGGGTTCACCCAGCCTTAAATGGGTACCGGATTTTTTCTGGGAAAGTAAAGTAGCACGGGCGTAATACCGACCACATTACCCCAAAAATCATGTGCTGAAGGTCTGTAAAATATAGGGTCACTAACACCATATTTCCCTATACGCCACTTGGCGTGACGGGGGTACTTTTTACTTTTACTACGCTGGACTCCAAGATAGTGTATGGTATACATGCTGGCTAATACACTGTGCTCCAAGATAGTGTATGGTATACATGCTGGGTAATACACTGTGCTCCAAGATAGTGTATGGTATACATGTTGGCTACTACGCTGAACTCCAAAATAGTGTATGGTATACATGTTGGCTACTACGCTGAGCTCCAAGATAGTGTATGGTATACATGCTGGCTACTACGCTGAGCTCCAAGATAGTGTATGGTATACATGTTGGCTACTACGCTGAGCTCCAAGACAGTGTATGGTATGTATGTTGGCTACTACACTGTGCTCCAAGACAGTGTATGGTATACATACTGGCTACTACACTGAGCTCCTAGATAGTGTATGATATACAGTTTAGCGAGTGCGCTGAATTCCAAGACAGTGTATGGTATACATGCTGGCTACTACGCTGAGCTCCAAGATAGCGTATGGTATACATGCTGGCTACTACGCTGAACTCCAAAATAGTGTATGGTATACATGCTGGCTACTACGCTGAACTCCAAAATAGTGTATGGTATACATGCTGGCTACTACGCTGAGCTCCAAGATAGCGTATGGTATACATGTTGGCTACTACGCTGAACTCCAAAATAGTGTATGGTATACATGTTGGCTACTACGCTGAGCTCCAAGATAGTGTATGGTATACATGCTGGCTACTACGCTGAGCTCCAAGATAGTGTATGGTATACATGTTGGCTACTACGCTGAGCTCCAAGACAGTGTATGGTATGTATGTTGGCTACTACACTGAGCTCCAAGATAGTGTATGGTATACATGCTGGCTACTACGCTGAGCTCCAAGATAAAAGTAAAGTACCCCCGTCACGCCAAGTGGCGTGTAAGGAAATATGGTGTTAGTGGCCCTATATTTTACAGACCTTCAGCACATGATTTTTGGGGCAATGTGGTCAATATTATGCCCGCGCTGCTTTACTTTCCCAGAAAAAAATCCGGTACCCATTTAAGGCTGGGTGAACACGGAAGCCGTCGGTTGGGATCGAACCCTACCCCTTGTCCGTGGTAGTCCAGGTCGCTAACCACTGAACTATCGCGGCTCTCTGAGCTCCAAGATAGTGTATGGTATATATGCTGGCTACTACGCTGGGCTGGGAGCCGCAATAGCTCAGTGGTTAGTGAACTGGACTACCACGGACAAGGGTTAGGGTTCGATTCCAACCGACGGTTTCCGGGTTCACCCAGCCTTAAATGGGTACCGGATTTTTTCTGGGAAAGTAAAGTAGCACGGGCGTAATACCGACCACATTACCCCAAAAATCATGTGCTGAAGGTCTGTAAAATATAGGGTCACTAACACCATATTTCCCTATACGCCACTTGGCGTGACGGGGGTACTTTTTACTTTTACTACGCTGGACTCCAAGATAGTGTATGGTATACATGCTGGCTAATACACTGTGCTCCAAGATAGTGTATGGTATACATGCTGGGTAATACACTGTGCTCCAAGATAGTGTATGGTATACATGCTGGGTAATACACTGTGCTCCAAGATAGTGTATGGTATACATGCTGGGTAATACACTGTGCTCCAAGATAGTGTATGGTATACATGCTGGCTACTACACTGTGCTCCAAGACAGTGTATGGTATACATTCTGGCTACTACACTGAGCTCCATGATAGTGTATGGTATACATGCTGGCTACTACGCTGGGCTCCAAGATAATGTATGGTATACATCCTGGCTACTACACTGAACTCTAAGATAGTGTATTGTATACATGTTGGCTACTACACTAAGCTCCATGACAGTGTATGGTATACATGCTGGCTACTATGCTGAGCTCTAAGATAGTGTATTGTATACATGACCAAGACTGGTGAGAGCAACATTTAGAACAACCAAAAACAAAATAAAATTACACATTATACAATGCTATGCACCAACCAACGATAAAGATGACTCAGTTAAAGATGATTTTTATAAACAGCTACAATGCCAGATGGATGCAAGACGAGCCAAGGATATTATAATCTTGATGGGAGACCTAAATGCTAAGGTAGGATCAGACAACAGAGGCTTTGAAGAGATTATGGGAAAACATGGACTTGGAGATATAAACGAGAATGGAGAGATATTTGTGAATTTCTGCGCCCTTAATCAAATGAGCCTAGGAGGAACAATATTCCAACATAAAAGAATACACAAAGCTACATGGGTGTCACCAGATCATAGAACGGAAAATCAAATTGATCACATATGTATTAATAATAAGTTTAAGTCATCCTTACAGGATGTAAAAGTATATAGAGGGGCAGATATAGCTTCTGATCATCATCTTCTGTTAGCCAAACTTAAAATTAAATTAAAAAGGTATACTACAACGAATAAGGGCAGAACGTATTTCAATGTAGGGTTTCTTAAAGAACAAGGAATTAAAGATAAATTCGCAGTCACAATATCAAACAAATACCAAGTCCTCCAACAACTAGAAAATACAATAAATATAGAAGATCATTGGAAACAGGTAAAAAATATATGGAAAGAGACATGCGAAGAAACACTGGGGAAAAGAGAACGCCAGAATAAGGCATGGATGACAGCAGAGACCCTGGATAAAATTAAAGAAAGAAAGAACAAGAAAGCAGACATAAATAAAAGCAAAACAAGAAGTAATAAAGCCAAGACACAGGAAGCTTACACAGAGGTGAACAAAGAAGTGAGAAGATGCATTAAAAGGGATAAGAGGAAATATATAGATGAATTAGCTAAAGAGGCAGAAGAAGCAGCAAATAAAGGGAATATGAAAGAACTGTACAACAGCACAAAGAAATTAGGTGGAAAATACAAACAGATCAACGCCTTTATCAAAGATAAGAAAGGAAATCTGCTTAGTAATATAAAGGAACAAATGGAGAGATGGAAGGAGCACTTTGAAGAACTTTTGAACAGACCTGGCTCAAATAATCCTCCAGATATACTACCAGCAGAAGAAGAATTACACGTTAACTGCGGAAAACCAAGCAAAGAAGAAATAATGAAAGCCATCAAACTGTTAAAAGATGGTAAAGCCACAGGACCAGATGAAATTCCTTCGGAAGCCATCAAAGCAGATATTATCACCTCTACCAAGATGTTACATAATCTATTGGATAAAATTTGGGAGAGGGAAGAAATACCTAAAGACTGGAGAGAAGGTTATATGATCAAACTACCAAAGAAAGGAAGTTTACAGGAGTGCACAAATTATAGGGGAATTATGCTACTATCAGTGCCAGGAAAAATATTAGGCAGAATCATTCTGGAGAGACTAAAAGAGGCTATAGAGAAACACTTGAGAGATGAACAAGCAGGTTTTAGGAAGAACAGATCATGTGCTGATCAAATAACTACTCTACGTATAATAGTTGAACAAAGTTTAGAACTAAAATCCCCACTTTATATTGGATTCATAGATTACGAAAAGGCATTTGATAGTTTAGACAGAAGAATGCTTTGGAAGTTGCTGAGTCATTATGGAATCCCCATAAAGTTTATTAACCTGATAAAAACAATGTATGAAGGAACAAAATGTAGTGTGGTGCATGAAGGACAGCTTACAGAAGCATTTGAAATAAGAACAGGAGTAAGGCAAGGATGCCTTCTGTCTCCATTTCTCTTTCTACTGGCCATAGATTGGATTATGAAAATAACTCAAAACAACAGAAATGGGATCCAGTGGTCACTGACCAAACAACTTGATGATTTAGACTTTGCTGATGACATAGCTCTCCTATCACACAGCCACCAACAGATGCAAGATAAAATGAGTATATTAGATGAGAGATCACAACAGCTAGGACTAAAGATTAATAGAGATAAGACCAACATTATGAGAATTAATGCAGTTGGCAATAACCAAATAAAACTAGGAGAAATACCTCTACTAGACGTACAATCTTATATATATCTGGGCAGTAATATAGATAAAGAGGGAGGAACAGAAAACGATACCAAAATAAGGATATCAAAAGCAAGAGGAGCTTTCATTGCACTGGGAAACATATGGAAATCCAAAGAAATTAGGCTAAATACAAAAATACAAATTTTCAACTCCAATGTTAAGTCGGTTCTATTATATGGCTGTGAAACATGGAGAATAACAAAATTGACAATCACGAAGGTACAGACTTTCATTAATGGATGCTTGCGCAGAATAAAGGGATGGAAATGGCAGGACAAAGTCACAAACGTGGAATTATGGAAATGTACCGGTCAAATACCAGTGGATAAAGAAATACAGCGAAGACGATGGCGATGGATAGGACACACACTACGGAAACCAACTGAGAGTATTACACAACAGGCCCTTTTTTGGAATCCCCAGGGGAAAAGACAAAGAGGAAGACCAAGGAATTCTTGGAGAAGACAGATTGAAGCAGAGATGAAGATGATGGGGAAGACATGGAATGATCTTAAAAGAATTGCAAAAAACAGAACGACTTGGAAAGTGTTTGTTGAAGACCTATGCTCCACTGGGAGCTAAAAGGTAGAAGAACTACGCTGAACTCCAAAATAGTGTATGGTATACATGTTGGCTACTACGCTGAGCTCCAAGATAGTGTATGGTATACATGCTGGCTACTACGCTGAGCTCCAAGATAGTGTATGGTATACATGTTGGCTACTACGCTGAGCTCCAAGACAGTGTATGGTATGTATGTTGGCTACTACACTGAGCTCCAAGATAGTGTATGGTATACATGCTGGCTACTACGCTGAGCTCCAAGATAAAAGTAAAGTACCCCCGTCACGCCAAGTGGCGTGTAAGGAAATATGGTGTTAGTGGCCCTATATTTTACAGACCTTCAGCACATGATTTTTGGGGCAATGTGGTCAATATTATGCCCGCGCTGCTTTACTTTCCCAGAAAAAAATCCGGTACCCATTTAAGGCTGGGTGAACACGGAAGCCGTCGGTTGGGATCGAACCCTACCCCTTGTCCGTGGTAGTCCAGGTCGCTAACCACTGAACTATCGCGGCTCTCTGAGCTCCAAGATAGTGTATGGTATATATGCTGGCTACTACGCTGGGCTGGGAGCCGCAATAGCTCAGTGGTTAGTGAACTGGACTACCACGGACAAGGGGTAGGGTTCGATTCCAACCGACGGTTTCCGGGTTCACCCAGCCTTAAATGGGTACCGGATTTTTTCTGGGAAAGTAAAGTAGCACGGGCGTAATACCGACCACATTACCCCAAAAATCATGTGCTGAAGGTCTGTAAAATATAGGGTCACTAACACCATATTTCCCTATACGCCACTTGGCGTGACGGGGGTACTTTTTACTTTTACTACGCTGGGCTCCAAGATAGTGTATGGTATACATGCTGGCTAATACACTGTGCTCCAAGATAGTGTATGGTATACATGCTGGGTAATACACTGTGCTCCAAGATAGTGTATGGTATACATGCTGGGTAATACACTGTGCTCCAAGATAGTGTATGGTATACATGCTGGGTAATACACTGTGCTCCAAGATAGTGTATGGTATACATGCTGGCTACTACACTGTGCTCCAAGACAGTGTATAGTATACATTCTGGCTACTACACTGAGCTCCATGATAGTGTATGGTATACATGCTGGCTACTACGCTGGGCTCCAAGATAATGTATGGTATACATCCTGGCTACTACACTGAACTCTAAGATAGTGTATTGTATACATGTTGGCTACTACACTAAGCTCCATGACAGTGTATGGTATACATGCTGGCTACTATGCTGAGCTCTAAGATAGTGTATTGTATACATGATGGCTACTACACTGACCTCCAAGACAGTGTATGGTGTACATGCTGGCTACTACACTGTGTTCCAAGACAGTGTATGGTATACAAGCTGGCTACTACGCTGAGCCACATAAAAGTGTATGGTATACATGCTGGCTACTACGCTGAGATCCAAGACAGTGTAGGGTATACATGATGGCTTCTACGCTGAGCTCCAAGACAGTGTATGGTATACATGCTGCCTACTACACTGAGCTCCAAGACAGTGTATGGTATACATGCTGGCTACTACACTGTGCTCCAAGACAGTGTATGGTATACATGCTGACTACTACACTGAGCTCAAAGACAGTGTATGGTATACATGCTGGCTACTACACTGTGCTCCAAGACAGTGTATGGTATACATACTGGCTACTACGCTGAGCTCCAAGACAGTGTATGGTATACATGCTGGCTACTACACTGAGCTCCAAGACAGTGTATGGTATACATGCAGGCTACTACACTGAGCTCCATGATAGTGTATGGTATACATGCTGGCTACTACACTGAGCTCCATGATAGTGTATGGTATACATGCTGGCTACTACACTGTGCTCCAAGACAGTGTATGTTATACATGCTGGCTACTACACTGTGCTCCAAGACAGTGTATGGTATACATGCTGGCTACTACACTGTGCTCCTAGACAGTGTATGGTATACATGCTGGCTACTACACTGTGCTCCAAGATAGTGTATGGTATACATGCTGGCTACTACATTGTGCTCCAAGACAGTGTATGGTATACATACTGGCTACTACACTGTGCTCCAAGACAGTGTATGGTATACATGCTGGCTACTACACTGTGATCCAAGACAGTGTATGGTATACATGCTGGCTACTACACTGTGCTCCAAGACAGTGTATGGTATACATGCTGGCTACTACACTGTGCTCCAAGACAGTGTATGGTATACATGCTGGCTACTACACTGTGCTCAAAGACAGTGTATGGTATACATGCTGGCTACTACACTGTGCTCCAAGACAGTGTATGGTATACATACTGGCTACTACACTGTGCTCCAAGACAGTGTATGGATATACATGCTGGCTACTACACTGTGCTCCAAGACAGTGTATGGTATACATGCTGGCTACTACACTGAGCTCATGATAGTGTATGGTATACATGCTGGCTACTACGCTGAGCTCCAAGATAGTGTATGGTATACATGCTGGCTACTACACTGTGCTCCAAGATAGTGTATGGTATACATGCTGACTACTACACTGTGCTCCAAGATAGTGTATGGTATACATGCTGACTACTACACCGTGCTCCAAGATAGTGTATGGTATACATGGTGACTACTACACTGTGCTCCAAGATAGTGTATGGTATACATGCTGACTACTACACTGTGCTCCAAGATAGTGTATGGTATACATGCTGACTACTACACTGAGCTCCAAGATAGTGTATGGTGTACATGCTGGCTACTACACTGTGCTCCAAGACAGTGTATGGTATACATGCTGGCTACTACTCTGAGCTCTAAGACAGTGTATGGTATACATGCTGGCTACTACACTGTGCTTCAAGACAGTGTATGGTATACATGCTGGCTACTACGCTGAGCTCCAGGACAGTGTATGGTATACATGCTGACTACTACACTGTGCTCCAAGACAGTGTATGGTATACATGCTGGCTACTACGCTGAGCTCCAAAACAGTGTATGGTGTACATGCTGGCTACTACGCTGAGATCCAAGACAGTGTATGGTATACATGCTGGCTATTACGCTGAGCTCAAAGACAGTGTATGGTATACATGCTGGCTACTACACTGAGCTCCAAGACAGTGTATGGTATACATGCTGGCTACTACACTGTGCTCCAAGACAGTGTATGGTATACATGCTGGCTACTACACTGTGCTCCAAGACAGTGTATGGTATACATGCTGGCTACTACGCTGAGCTCCATGATAGTGTATGGTATACATGCTGGCTACTACGCTGAGCTCCAAGATAGTGTATGGTATACATGCTGGCTAATACACTGTGCTCCAAGATAGTGTATGGTATACATGCTGGCTACTACACCTTGCTCCAAGATAGTGTATGGTATACATGCTGACTACTACACTGTGCTCCAAGATAGTGTATGGTATACATGCTGGCTACTACACTGTGCTCCAAGATAGTGTATGGTATACATGCTGACTACTACACTGAGCTCCAAGATAGTGTATGGTGTACATCCTGGCTACTACACTGTGCTCCAAGATAGTGTATGGTATACATGCTGGCTACTACGCTGAGCTCCAAGACAGTGTATGGTATACATGCTTGCTACTACGCTGTGCTCCAAGACAGTGTATGGTATGCATGCTGGCTACTACACTGAGCTCCAAGACAGTGTATGGTATACATGCTGGCTACTACACTGTGCTCCAAGACAGTGTATGGTATACATGCTGGCTACTACGCTGAGCTCTAAGACAGTGTATGGTATACATGCTGGCTACTACACTGTGCTCCAAGACAGTGTATGGTATACATGCTGGCTACTACGCTGAGCTCCAGGACAGTGTATGGTATACATGCTGACTACTACACTGTGCTCCAAGACAGTGTATGGTATACATGCTGGCTACTACGCTGAGCTCCAAAACAGTGTATGGTATACATGCTGGCTACTACGCTGAGATCCAAGACAGTGTAGGGTATACATCCTGGCTACTACGCTGAGCTCCAAGACAGTGTATGGTGTACATGCTGGCTACTACACTGAGCTCCAAGACAGTGTATGGTATACATGCTGGCTACTACACTGTGCTCCAAGACAGTGTATGGTATACATGCTGGCTACTACACTGAGCTCCAAGACAGTGTATGGTATACATGCTGGCTACTACACTGTGCTCCAAGACAGTGTATGGTATACATGCTGGCTACTACGCTGAGCTCGAAGACAGTGTATGGTATACATGCTGGCTACTACACTGTGCTCCAAGACAGTGTATGGTATACATGTTGACTACTACACTGAGCTCCAAGATAGCGTATTGTATACATGTTGACTACTACACTGAGCTCCAAGACAGTGTAGGGTATACATGTTGACTACTACACTGAGCTCCAAGATAGCGTATTGTATACATGTTGACTACTACACTGAGCTCCAAGACAGTGTAGGGTATACATGCTGGCTACTATACTGAGCTCCAAGACAGTGTATGGTATACATGCTGGCTACTACACTGAGCTCCAACATAATATGTCCAAGGCAGAGTTCACCCCCACCATTTGTCATTTTGCTTGTGTTGAAATACCTTAAGGTTCAAGACGCATAACTATACTTTTATAGAACGGGTCGTCACGTCCTGAACAACTGCGCCCTTGTATTGGGTTTACCAACAGGAAGCCAGTGCCATTTGTTTCCCTTTAGTGAATTCAGTGCAGTTCTGAATCACCTCACCATAAGAAAGAAGAAAGAGCTCAATCACATCCCACGACATATAGGATAGCATCATGACTTATTGGGAAAGACCACGACGTATTGGAAAACACTATGACGTATTGGGAAACACCATGACGTATTGGGAAACACTATGACGTATTTGGAAACACCATGACGTGTTGGGAAATACCACGACGTATTGGAAACACGATGACGTATTGAGACACAACATGACGTATTGGGACAGAATATGACGTATTCGGTTACAACAAGACGTATTGGGACAGAACATGACGTATTCGGACACAACATGACTTATTGGGAAATTTCACGACATAAGGAAATGTCATGACGTTTAGGGTATACGTGCCTGTCATCATCAGCAATATCATCATCATCAAGTACCATGCCTGCTGGAGTAGATGATCATGTAAAGTAAAGTACCCCCCGTCACGCCAAGTGGCGTATAGGGAAATATGGTGTTAGTGACCCTATATTTTACAGACCTTCAGCACATGAATTTTGGGGTAATGTGGTCGGTATTACGCCCGTGCTGCTTTTACTTTCCCAGAAAAAATCCGGTACCCATTTAAGGCTGGGTGAACCCGGAGCCGTCGGTTGGGATCGAACCCTACCCTTGTCCGTAGTAGTCCAGTTCACTAACCACTGAGCTATCGCGGCTCCTACTAATTTTTAGGGAATTAGTAAAACCCAGGTGTCCTCGCCAGGATTACGAACCCCGGCTGTTGCCGTGGTAAGCCAACCGCCTATCGATTGCGCTAACCGGACACCCAGATGATCATGTATCTCCACAAATTTCAATTCCGACAGTTATTTATCATTTCTTTTGTTGACCTTCTGCCAAGCCATTCTCTTAAGCTCTCACGTATATTTTCTCCTTGTTTCCCTCTATTTCCACGTCCCTCAACTTTCTCCCAGTTGTCACAATTATATTCCAGCTGTTCCCTTCTCATTACATGGCCAGAAATAATGATATTCCAGAATGACTTAAAATAGAGAGAAATGGAGATACGAAATCTGTCAGTGATGTCCCAACAGCCCTTGGGGTTAAGGAAAGAAAATATATATGATATATTATGCAGTTATACCCATTGCATTTTTATACTTTACTATCGGCACATTTACAGGAAGCCGCGATAGCTCAGTGTTAGTGAACTGGACTACAAGGGACAAGGGATAGGGTTCGATCCCAACCGACGGCTTCCGGGTTCACCCAGCCTTAAATGGGTACCGGATTTTTTTCTGGGAAAGTAAAGCAGCACGGGCGTAATACTGATCACATTACCCCAAAAATCATGTGCTGAAGGTCTGTAAAATATAGGGTCACTAACACCATATTTCCCTATACGCCACTTGGCGTGACGGGGGTACTTTACTTTTTTTTTACTATCGGCACATTTCATGAGCACTCGGTGGCTGAGTAGCTCAATATGATAATAATATTTTTTGAACTGACATGACTTTAAGGTTTCTCCATCCTTTAAATCTAAAATTAGGTGGCAGAGTAGAAGTAAAAGCTGCCTGGCCTGATACAGACAACATTAGCTCCCCCAGAAATGTGTCCTTGGCCTTGGGAAAATATGGTCTCTGACGTCATATACACATATCAGTGTGGGGGGGGGGGGGGTGCGGAGAGAATAGAGTGTTTACTTCTTGAACATGTCTTGAGTCATGACCTCAATAAGGGAGGGCCTACCATCTAAGGGCAGAATCCCCCTACAGAAAAGACAATCTGCTGCCTTGCAGGAAGATTGGGTACAATCAAAGGCTAGGGAAAGCAAACCCGAATAAAATGCTGGCTGAAATCGGATGCACTGGGCCACTGGCGCAGAAAACAGTGCAACGTATTAACGGGTGTTCAGTCAGAGTGGATCTGACAGACTCTAATTGTGATGTTCTGTCTGTGGGGGCGATCAACACACTTAGCCTGACAGCTGACTTCATGTGGGAGTCTGGAATCCTTACTCTGATTGAGTCCTGAACGCAGAGAGAGAGAGAGAGAGAGAGAGAGAGAGAGTCATGACCAACCAGAGGGTCTGTGATTAATAGAAAACAACTTAGTACAGATGCATGACTGTTAAGCGACATCAGCCATCACTTGATCATCATCATGTGTCATACCGGTTGACATATGCGAACATGTCCTTCACAATTCTCTGCCATCAGTGTATTATCGTATCAATTCTCATGTTATCGATTTTTTAACCATGTCACGACACCAAGCTTTTTAGAATCTACTCATTATTGTCTGTGATATCTCTTTCTCTGTATTTAACAAAATGCTTCCATGTATTCCCACTTTCCTCTTCTCATAATGTGATCGAAAAAGAATGTGTTTCTTTCTGATGCATTTTTAGGAGCTCTCCTTTTGTGTTGGCCTCTTTGAGAATTCCCTCGTTAGTCTTCTTACTCGTCCAGGGAACTTTCAACATAATTCTGAGAATCCCATCTCAGTGACCTCTAAACGTTTTTTCATTTGTTTGTCTAAATGTCTATGATTTCCTTCTATAGGTCAGATCTAGCTCTATATAGTGGGCTCTCTTTCTCACGTCTATTGATACAGGCTTTATAAAAAGCCATGACTGTAATACCTAACTGATTCATTTCTAAACCACAACTGTTATCTTCCCCGTAGACATAAGTCAGATAGCCAAACTGGCATGGAGATCACCTCAATTCAAAATATATATTTCCATCTTTTATCATTTTGCGTTCATTATGTATAGTAATCTATTTAAAAAATCGTTTCACCTGGACAGATCCCCACTTTCCTTCTTCCAGGTGTTATATCAACCAACATTTGTACTGGATTATGAACAATCAGCATTATTCCTTCGGTGAATGAATCCCCAAAGTGAATATTTTCTGAGCAAACATCAGGTTGCCTTCCAGATAAAAGTTCAAATATTTATCTTCAAGTGTCCGAGATAAATGAAGTATTCTTCCTGTGTGTGTTCGTGTGCTATGTGTGTGTGCGTGTGTGTAGCCCCTCCCCTCTTCCTCCATACCTTTTGCCTTTTAAAGTATACCAACGGATACGCCCTTGCTTTGAAATGTTTTGAACGTTCGCCCTGTGCTCTTATTATGGGTAAAAGATGCATCATAGCATATAATGTGGAAGCGTGAAGTATTCAAGATTGTAGTACAAGGTCACAACATTTTAATATGGGTTGTGTAGTGCTGTTACTCTATGTTATTGCCTCCATTAATTTAGTGGGCTGGCTATCCATTTTTTGCTGGATCGATGGGAGTGCATTAAGCGGAGATTGAATCCATACTAAAACCACCAGGCCCCTCGTGCTATGAAATGATTGGCTTATTTAATTGTATTTTCTTGGAAACGGTTTGCAGCTGCCGAATAACGTATTCAAACATTCATTTCTGAAAGTTTGTTTTTGGCGTCAGAACGAGCGAATCAAAGTTGACAAAGCCCATTCTCCACTTCCACGTTGTGATATGAAAAATTGGTTACTTATCTTTACCATGTCAATTAGAATAAGGAGAGGGAAGTCCTACCCGACTTCGACGAAGACGGATGTTTAATTAAGTTTAGTTTAGTTTAGTTTGGATTAGTTTAGTTTAGTTTAGTTTGGATTAGTTTAGTTTAGTTTAGTTTGGATTAGTTTAGTTTAGTTTAGTTTGGATTAGTTTAGTTTAGTTTAGTTTGGATTAGTTTAGTTTAGATTAGTTTGGATTAGTTTAGTTTAGTTTGGATTAGTTTAGTTTAGTTTAGTTTAGTTTAGTTTAGTTTAGTTTAGTTTAGTTTAGATTAGTTTAGTTTAGTTTAGTTTGGATTGGATTAGTTTAGTTTAGTTTAGTTTGGATTAGTTTAGTTTAGTTTGGATTAGTTTAGTTTAATTTAGTTTGGATTAATTTAGTTTAGTTTGGATTAGTTTAGTTTAGTTTAATTTGAATTAGTTTAGTTTAGTTTAGTTTAGTTTGGATTAGTTTAGTTTAGTTTATTTGGATTAGTTTATTTTAGTTTAGTTTGGATTAGTTTAGTTTTGTCGACAGATCATCTCTATTGCACAACGTACAACTCTACAGTGCTCGGATCGTCTCGTCAGCACGTTCTCCAATATGAAGTACACCGGCCACACACTAGCGAAAACACTGAAGATGTCTTCAGCATTGAAAAGCACGAAAAGACGGATGTGTTGTAACGAAAAGCGCAAATATCAGAGCTTCACTGTCAAAAGTTATTTAATGTAAATAAACGATCTTTTGGCAAGACAAAACATAAGCAGTGTGTCTGTTTTATCGATGCGTTAAATAACAATATATTGCGTTAAAGTCTTGCCAGCGAACATAAAACAAATCCACAGCTTTGATCAGGCCTTTCAGTTATTTATCTCTTTTCGTAGACTGTCTTTTCTACTATCATCCAACAACCGCTATGGTGTTTTGTAGTCCATTATGGAATGCAAGGTACGTTCAGACTATTTAATGAAAGTCTGTAGAACAAAATACAATTAAAATAAACACATACACAACATGGCATTCTAAATTATGATTGAAAACATAAAAAAAATTAATTCAGTTCAGATAGTTTAGGTTTTGTCACAGTTCAGATGTTACCTTCTATTTTACTTCGATTTTCTTGATACATTATCGCAATTTTAATGTCTCATTATCTTACCTACCAATTAGTTTTAAGCCGCGTTATAGTTATTTTGCTTTCTCTCTATCTTTGTAGTAAAAAGTAAAGTAAAGAGCCCCATCACGCCAAGTGACGTATAGGGAATATGGTGTTAGTGACCATAATTTTTACAGACCTTCGACACATGATTTTTGGGGTAATGTGGTCGGTATTACGCCCGTGTCGCTTTACTTTACCAGAAAAAAAAATCCGTTAGTCATTTAAGGCTGGGTGAACTCGGAAGCCGTCGATCATTATCTAACCCGACTTCTAGACCTTTGTAGTCCAGTTCACTAACGACTGAGCTATCATGGCTCTCTATTCTGTGGATCAACATTTAAACGATCACACTCAACATCTTTGCGCATAATGATCTAATCTTAAGTTTAAACGATCACACTCAACATCTTTGCGTATAATGATCTAATCTTAAGTTTAAACGATCACACTCAACATCTTTGCGTATAATGATCTAATCTTAAGTTTAAACGATCACACTCAACATCTTTGCGTATAATGATCTAATCTTAAGTTTAAACGATCACACTCAACATCTTTGCGTATAATGATCTAATCTTAAGTTTAAACGATCACACTCAACATCTTTGCATATAATGATCTAATCTTAAGTTTTATTTGACAACTCCAGCAGTAGAGAGGAATGGCTGAATCGATAGGCCAAGGGAAAAACAGGGAGAGATCTTTCTAAATGCAAGTCAAAGCCAAAACCCCCAGGACAACATTAGCAACCTAACAAGAAGAGAGCAAACCACCATGTTCAGACTGAGAACCGGTCATGTGCCACTGAACAACAACAGCAATAGAGTACAACCAAACTCCAGCATGTCCTCTCTGTGAACACCCACATGCAACAGTAGAACATCACCTTTGTGATTGTCCAAAGCTCACTGACATCAGAGCAACTCTACTTCATCATCAAAGACCTGATAAATAGAACACTTTGTACGGAACTACAAGGGAACTCAGAAATACCTGCAGGTATAATGACATGGCATTGGGCCGAAGGGCGTCAGTTCATAGGCTTCTGGAACCATAACAATAGGTAAAGGTAAGGTAAAGTACGAGACTTGAACCGGCGTCTTACATGCGAGTTTACACCCATATGTGCTCGGCCGCCTATCCAAAAATGTTCGGAAATTTCTGTATAGTGTCGCCTCAAGCATCGAAACTCAGATGGGAGGCGACATTCCTCACCTTCCCAAGGTAGTACTCTGGCACCCGTTTCTGCCAACGGCTGGGTCGACCGTGGGGGTATTTTTTTTCCCCCAACCATGAGTACAATTTACACTGCCCCCAGTGGGAATCAAACACGGGTTGTCCGAATGTGGTAGTCCAGTCGGGTTGTCAGAACGTCGGTAGTCCAGTCGGGTTGTCCGAATGTAGGTAGTCCAGTCGGGTGGTTTTCCCAACTAGGCTACCGTCGCCCCCAACAACAATAGGTTTCTGTTGACAACTCTAAACACTGCTACTTGTGAACAACATGGTAACTATCTTAGTAATTTATTTCTTTTAGAAGAAATATCCAGTTTAAGTCTTTTTTTTTATCTGCGTCAGTCAGTCAAATGGGCGTAATTGCATTGCGTTGCTAGTTACAAATCGCTATATCTGAGCTTTTCGGTCCTACATATCTGTCTTCGGGGTTGGTCAATGTTTAATTGTCCGCGCTGCAATCATTTTGGTCTCCTCGTTTCGACGTTTAACTGTGAATGGTTTTTTAACGTGCGCAGAATGCACATGAAACCTCTTGCTTTTCGCCTTTCTCCGCGTGGGCCTGACATCGGATCTCATTACCAGAGGAACTACTACGTGGAAACCTTTGTTTCAAGGAGAACAATTATATGGTGGAATTGAACCAGGGATCGTCTTGTAAAGAGAACAGCCTCTAGTCTCTAGACCACCCATGCGTATCAAAACCTGTTTATAGTTCTAAATGGCATGTTCAACCTGATTAAAACAAGTCTTTCTTAAATTAAAGAAAAAGACTTAAAACTGGAGCAGTTTACCATAGAAAGCGTCATATTAGCCAATGTTTGAAGTGTTTATATTTGTTATGTTGAATCTGACAGACCAGTGATTCTCAAAGTAGTGCGCCGCAACTCCAGGGAAAGTAAAAAAGTAAAGTACTCCCGTCACGCCAAGTGGCGTATATGGAATATGGTGTTAGTGACCATACATTTTACAAACCTTCAGCACATGATTTTTGGGGTAATGTAGCCGGTATTACGCCCGTGCCGCTTTACCTTCCCAGAAAAAATCCAGTACCCATTAAAGACTGGAAGAAACGAGAGCCGTCGGTTGGGATCGAATCCTACCTCTTGTCCTTTGTAGTCAAGTTCACTAACCACTGAACTATTGCGACTCCCAACAAGCTCCAAGGAGTTAAGTAGTAAATAAAGAGCCCAGTCACGCCAAGTGTCGTAAAGGGAATAAGGTGTTCATCATCATTATCATCAAGTACCGGGCCTATTGGCATAGGTGATCATGTCTCTCCACAACTTTCGATCTCGGCAGCTATTTATCATTTCTGTTGTTGACATTCTGTTAAGCCATTCTCTTAAGTTGTCTGTTATTTTTTCTCATTGCTTCTCTCCATCTCTTCGTCCCTCAATTTTTCTAGTTGTTACAATATATTCCAGTTGTTCTCTTCTCATTACATGGCCAAAAAATGATGATTGTTTCTTCCTAATATTGGAAATTAGCTCTCTTTTTGCTTTGACCTCTCTCAGAACATTTTCATTACTCTTCTTAGCTGTCCATGGTACTCTCAACATTCTTCTGTAAAACCACATTTCTACAGACTCCAGTTATTTTCTTGTCTGTTGTCCTATTGTCCATGATTCGCATCCATATGTTAAGACTGGCTCTACATAACAATTATGAACTCTTTTTCTTACTTCTATTGTCAAAAATGGGTTGCATAGTATCTTCCTCATTTTTTGGAAAGCTGCTTTTGCCTGAGCCATTCTGCATCTCATCTCTTTTGTATATCTTCCGCCTGAGGTTAACAAAGTTCCCAAATATTTAAATTCATTTACCTGTTTTAATATTGTTCCACTTGTCTTTATTTTGCACTGAGGTGATGTCTTTTTCTTTGTTGTTACCATTACCTCTGTTTTTTTTGCTATTAAGGCTGAGTCTTTTATTTTTGCTTTCTTTCACTATAATATCCAACATTTCTTGTAACTCATTTTCACTCTTAGCTATTAAGACTGTATCATCAGCATACCTTAGATTATTTATTTTATGACCTCCAATTGTTATTCCAGACATGTCCCTTATGGATCTTAAAATAATCTCACTATAAATATTAAACAAATCTGGTGACAGCACACAACCTTGTCTAACATAAGGCTTATTGTGCGATGATCATCGCATTCAATCGCACCCGAAAGCCTTTGTACAATAAGGTGTTAGTGATCATAATTTTTACATACTTTCGGTATATTATTTTTTTTTGCAATTTGGTCAGTATTACGCCCGTGTCGCTTTACTTTCCAAGAAAAAATTCGATACCCATTTAAGGCTGGGTGAATCTGGAAGACGTCGCTCTTGTCCTTTGTAGTCCAGTTCACTAACCACTGAGCTATCACGGCTTTCAGAGCTCACAGGAGCGTCACCAAATTTTGTTAAGTGCGCTGACGTCGAGGATGTTGTGTGTCGACCTAGAAGTATAGAGGTTACCACCGCATCGAGACAGAGGTTTGTGCTGCAATGTCTAAAATAACACCAAGACAAGGAGCTAGTAGTGGGGTGTGATAGGCACTCCAAAGTATGGTGACTGATTTACAAGGAGAGAACACAAGACAATACTGACGTTTCGGCCTGTGGCCTTCTTCAGGACAACTATGAACTAATTAAGGATAAACAGCACATCCTTCTCACTCAAAAGGTGAAATTTGAAACAAATATTCTAATACTTGTATGTTGTAATAAAAAAAACTATTATTTGTTTGAAAAGAAATGTAATAACTTTTTATAACAAACTTTACGTATTTTCTGAGTAGGCGAGATGAGTAGTTGTGTGTTTGTGAAGGGTTGTGAACATGTCATTTGTAAACAGGAAAGTAAGTTGTAGGTTTTTTTTTTCTTTTTGCTATATTTGTAGCAGTGGGTGAGAGAAGGAGAGTAAGGGATAGTGGAGAGAGTGGGGGAAGCATAGCAGGAGGAGCGATCACGAGAAATATGACTGGAATAGCGTTAGAGGTAAAGCAGGAGTCTCGTTATTAATAATGGTATAAACATGGGGGTGAGTGGATGACATAGAGGTATTTTGATTGGTAGAGAGGTAGAGGAAATGAATTGTGATTGGTTAGGAGACGGGATATTTAAGTCGATGCACGGAGAGAAAGAAAAGACTCTTTAGAGAAATGTCATGCTCGGTGAGGGAACAGGATCGGCGCGGCCCTTAGACGTTAACCTGTAGGGGCTATGAGAGTCCAACAGTCAGAATGGTTAGTAGCAGATTAGTTAGTTAGTTAGAGCTGATATATAAGAGGGTCTCTAGTGTATAAAAGAGACAGTGCATTAGTTAGTTGTAGAGAGCTCCAGAGAGTATTATCCTGTAGGGGCTATTAGAGACGACGGTCAGACCAAGCGCCGGTTGGGAGAGCTCAGTGAGCATAAGTCGTCGTAGATAGTAGTGTTAGGAGCCACGTTATTAGGAGCCTGGTAGATGCAAGAACATTCTTAGTAAGGCTGAGTGAGACAGAGGACTAGATGCGAGATTATCCAGTAGAGATGTGAATTCTGTAATTGACGTGTGAATGGCCGAGCGAGATGTGTTGACCGCTGGTAGCTGTGAATAATTGTACATAATTGCCATTATTAGGGCTGTCGACATAAAGATCTATGACCTTTTCAACATCAGCAGTGTGCAGCCATTTATTTGTCTAACAGTCGTTATGTACGCCAGGGCGCTGGACTGAATTGGGAGTTGTCGAAGGAAAATCTAAGGCGGAGATTAAAGTTATTGGTTATTGGTTATTGGTTATGGAAGGCCTCGGTATCACTGTAAACGAATTAAAATCCATAATTGCTCAACCGCCCGTGCCAGTGGAATCATCCGAATTACTAACTCATCTCCCAAACAAAGAAAGGTAACTGTAGTTCCCATCGTAGCAGTCTCAGCACACGCCAAAAGACATAAGGCGAAACCTCGCAGAAAGTGAACACAGCCAACTGTTCCCTGTCATATGATATCATCATTCATCGTAAACAAGCGGGATATCGAAACAGGATCAAAACGGATGAGACACACATCCCACGGTATGCACAGAGCACTTAACTCAGTAGCTCCTGCAACAAGCCAAGGAGATTAAAGAAGCCAGTTCAGCAAGACCAGATTACAACCGAAGTACGAGCTGAGTAGGTGGGAAACCTGACAGCTGAGACGGGAAGTGAGCGTGCGGTTGTCATAGCACGGCTCATGTACCTCATCAAACGTATCATCACCTGAGCAGTAACAGCACACTTCACGAGTCGTGTGTACATACTAACGACACGAGCAGAAACACAGAGTGCCGTTACCAAAGACGGTGTACCATATTGGACTGTTTATCAAGTCTGTTCAAATGGTGCTGGGCATGTCACATCGTTGTCTATCGTGACGTTACATAGCATAACGTCATGATAGGAAGACCGGTTAAAATAGAGAAACAAGAAATAGTCGGTTACATATTAAATCACTTTACTATCTTTATTATTAAATCACTTTACTATCTTTATTATTAAATCACTTTTCTATCTTTATTATTAAATCACTTTTCTATCTTTATTATTAAATCACTTTTCTATCTTTATTATTAAATCACTTTCCTATCTTTATTGTTAAATCACTTTTCTATCTTTATTGTTTAATCACTTTTCTATCTTTATTATTAAATCACTTTTCTATCTTTATTATTAAATCACTTTTCTATCTATGTTGTTAGATAACTTTCCTATCTTTATTGTTAAATCACTTTTCTATCTTTATTGTTTAATCACTTTCCTATCTTTATTGTTAAATCACTTTTCTATCTTTATTGTTAAATCACTTTTCTATCTTTATTGTTTAATCACTTTTCTATCTTTATTGTTAAATCACTTTTCTATCTTTATTGTTTAATCACTTTTCTATCTCTATTGTTAAATCACTTTTCTATCTTTATTGTTAAATCACTTTACTATCGTTATTATTAAATCACTTTTCTATCTTTATTGCTAAATCACTTTCCTATCTTTATTGTCAAATCACTTTTCTATCTTTATTATTAAATCACTTTTCTATCTTTATTATTAAATCACTTTTCTATCTTTATTATTAAATCACTTTCCTATCTTTATTGTTAAATCACTTTTCTATCTTTATTGTTTAATCACTTTTCTATCTTTATTATTAAATCACTTTTCTATCTTTATTATTAAATCACTTTTCTATCTATGTTGTTAGATCACTTTCCTATCTTTATTGTTAAATCACTTTTCTATCTTTATTGTTTAATCACTTTCCTATCTTTATTGTTAAATCACTTTTCTATCTTTATTGTTTAATCACTTTTCTATCTTTATTGTTTAATCACTTTTCTATCTTTATTGTTAAATCACTTTTCTATCTTTATTGTTTAATCACTTTTCTATCTCTATTGTTAAATCACTTTTCTATCTTTATTGTTAAATCACTTTTCTATCTTTATTGTTAAATCACTTTTCTATCTTTATTGCTAAATCACTTTCCTATCTTTATTGTCAAATCACTTTTCTATCTTTATTGTTTAATCACTTTTCTATCTTTATTATTAAATCACTTTTCTATCTTTATTATTAAATCACTTTTTTATCTATGTTGTTAGATCATTTTCCTATCTTTATTGTTAAATCACTTTTCTATCTTTATTGTTTAATCACTTTTCTATCTTTATTGTTAAATCACTTTTCTATCTTTATTGTTTAATCACTTTTCTATCTTTATTGTTTAATCACTTTTCTATCTTTATTGTTAAATCACTTTTCTATCTTTATTGTTAAATCACTTTTCTATCTTTATTGTTAAATCACTTTTCTATCTTTATTGTTAAATCACTTTTCTATCTTTATTGTTAAATCACTTTTCTATCTTTATTGTTAAATCACTTTTCTATCTTTATTGTTAAATCACTTTTCTATCTTTATTGCTAAATCACTTTCCTATCTTTATTGTCAAATCACTTTTCTATCTTTATTGTTTAATCACTTTTCTGTCTTTATTATTAAATCACTTTTCTATCTTTATTATTAAATCACTTTTTTTATCTATGTTGTTAGATCATTTTCCTATCTTTATTGTTAAATCACTTTTCTATCTTTATTGTTTAATCACTTTTCTATCTTTATTGTTAAATCACTTTTCTATCTTTATTGTTAAATCACTTTTCTATCTTTATTGTTTAATCACTTTTCTATCTTTATTGTTAAATCACTTTTCTATCTTTATTGTTTAATCACTTTTCTATCTTTATTGTTTAATCACTTTTCTATCTTTATTGTTAAATCACTTTTCTATCTTTATTGTTAAATCACTTTTCTATCTTTATTGTTAAATCACTTTTCTATCTTTATTGTTAAATCACTTTTCTATCTTTATTGTTAAATCACTTTCCTATCTTTATTGTCAAATCACTTTTCTATCTTTATTGTTTAATCACTTTTCTGTCTTTATTATTAAATCACTTTTCTATCTTTATTATTAAATCACTTTTCTATCTATGTTGTTAGATCACTTTCCTATCTTTATTGTCAAATCACTTTTCTATCTTTATTGTTTAATCACTTTTCTGTCTTTATTGTTTAATCACTTTTCTATCTTTATTGTCACTGAACTCTATATCTGTACCTAAAGTAGTAACCTATTCAAAAACAAATACAAGACATAGAGTTTACCAGTCTTTAACGATCGTAATTGCAATGAGAGGGTTGCCGATACATTATCAGCAGAGAAGGTGAGCCGAGGGTGTCAAACGTGTGAGAACCACTGTCTATCTATCTATTGACCTTTCGAGCCGTAACCGGCCCATAGGGCGTAGGCCAAGATACACCTTCTCCTATATGAATTTTTGTTCTAGCAGTTTTCTTTTAAAGATATTTTATCAAATCTCGCCATCTGTCTCTGTTCTGTGCAAGCAGTTCTATCTCATTGAGGGAGCCGATTCCTGCTGCTCTTGCCTCTCTCATCAATGTTCTTCTCAGTGTCTCCCTGGGTCTTCCTCTTTTTCTTTTACCTGTTGTTTCCCATATGAGGGCTTGCTTTGCTATTCGATTATTATCTCTTCTCATCACATGTCCAACGTATGACCATCGTCTTTTCTTTATTACTGAAGATATTAGTGGTTGATTGGCGATTTCTCTAATTTCCTCGTTTGTTTTGAATTCGTTCCATTCTATACCAAGTATTTTCCTTAGACATTTATTTTCGAATGCGTTCAACTTTGTTTCTATATCTCTTGTTGTTTTCCAGCTTTCACACGCATACGTAAGGGTTGATAGTACATTTGATTTGAATAGCCTAAGTTTTGTGTTTGTGCTAATGAGTTTTGATTTCCACAACTTTTCAAGGCTTCTGAAAGACATTGCTGCCTTAGCCAGTCTGATTCTAATTTCTTTGCTCGTATCCCCTTCTCGATCAATGTGACTTCCAAGATAGATGAAGTGATCGATCTCTTCTACTGGTTTGTTTTCCATGTATATTTTGTCACTTGTTGGAATTAAACTTTTCATGACTTTAGTCTTTTCATGATTGACCTCAAGCCCAATTTTGCTGGCTATTGATGATAGTTCATTTGTGTTTTCCTGCATCGTTTTTATCTGATTGCTGATGAGAACTATGTCATCAGCAAAGTCCAGGTCCTCCAAATGGTCTCCTTGTATCAATTCGATGCCTTTATTACCAGTGCAGCATTTCTTCATTATGAATGTTTCGTCGGAGCGGCCATTGTTCGCACATTCCAGAATCCTATTTTTGTTGTTGTTTTAGGGCCGAAAAAACTATCACTACTATCTACTGCTAATTTACACATTCTGTATCAGGTCTACGTTTCATTAACAACATCGTTTTTACGATAGCGGCTTGTTAAACCTCTGATCAACGGTTCTATACCAAGCCGGAGAAAAATAATTCCTCCATTTTGGAAACAACCGGAAACGCACCAACCACTGTGCCAGACTATTATTAATTTAACAATTAATTAAAATTTAGATTAGAGTATGCAACATTTTGTGTGTTGTCATAAACTGAACATTTCTGCATTAAAATATTACTTTTGAGAATGGGAGAAATGAAGTGGTCTCCAGTCATCATTATCCTTAAAACGATGCCACATTTCTGTGATTGTAACTAATATCCCACTTCAAAGTTAAAACGAAGAACCGTGCAAAGTTGTCAAACATTGACAAAAGTTCTCATAATATGTATCACCCATTCTGAAGTTATTTCTTACATATTTGTGGGTAGTAATATAGATATAGAGGGAGGAACAGAAAATGATACGAAAATAAGGATATCAAAAGCAAGAGGAGTTTTTGTTGCACTGGGAAACATATGGAAATCCAAAGAAATTAGGTTAAATACAAAAATACAAATGTCCAACTCCAATGTTAAGACAGTCCTATTGAATGACTGTGAAACATGGAGAACAACAAAATTGACAATCATGAAGATACAGACTTTCATTAATGGATACTTGCGCAGAATAAAAGGATGGAAATAGCAGGACAAATTCACTAACATAGAATTATGGAAATGTACCAGTCAAATAGTAGTGGATAAAGAGATACAGAGAAGACGGTGGCGCTGGATAGGACACACACACTACGGAAGCCAACTGAGAATATTACACAGCAGGCCCTTTTTTGAAATCCCCAGGGGAAAAGACAAAGAGGAAGGCCAAAAAATTACTGGAGAAGATAGATGGAAGCAGAGATGAAGATGATAGGTAAGACTTGGAATGATCTTAAAAGAATCGCAAGAAACAGATTGACTTGGAAAGTGTTTGCTGAGGACCTATGCTCCACAGGAAGCTGAAAGGTAGAAGAAGATTCTGAAGTTATTGTTAATGATTGTCATGTAATTTAAGCTATTCGCATTTCTATAATTTCTCTCACTTCTATAAGTTTGTGCAAACATGGACCTTAATTAGTATTGATCTCACTTCTAATTCCAAAAGCAAGCTATATTTTTTTTTAAAATAACTGCCCGACTTCCCGGCTCTACTCTTATTATTCAAATTTCCTAGCTTCCCTTATTAACTCTTTTCCTTCCTTACTATTTTGCTGGTTTTAACTGAAGTATCTGACAGATTTGTAAAAAAAAATAATAATAAATTGACAAGAAGCGGAGAGAGCGTTATTGGGAAGCGAAAGGCAAACTAATTGCTGCAATGTGAGCGTTACTGGGAAGGCAAAGAGTTAACACTTTGGACCTTATTCCAACTACTCCTCTTAGTGTCTTCTTTCTTATCTTGATAATTAACCCTAGAATTGAGGTGTAGATTTTTACTCCACGTCTTTCAGTCTATCGGGAATATATCGCGTTAGTGCACACATTTTTCAATCATCATTGGCACGTTTTTTTTGCCGAACTGGTCTGCACTGCGCCAAGCCGCGTTGGTCTTCATTACGCCAAGCCGCGCTACTTTCTCAGAAAATCCGGACTTCTTCAGCCGGTCAATTTTAGAATGAATTTCCACCTTTCTCAATTTCTCTTATTCAGCTTCCAGTGTCGAGGAAACTATAACCCGGAAAACACCGACAACCCTTTGGAATTGCTACCCACAAGCTCGGAACTCTGATAGTACTTCCTGAAAACATAAATTTAAATTTTTTTTGCTTACTTCTTGGCGAGGCACAATCTCCGCTCAATCTCCTCTATAACTTTAGGTTATATATAAAAAAAAAGTAAAGTACCCCCGTCACGCCAAGTGGCGTATAGATAATATGGTGTTAGTGACCATATATTTTACAGACCTTTGGCACATGATTTTTGGGGTAATGTGGTCGGTATTACGCCCGTGCCACTTCACTTTCCCTGAAAAAAATCAGATACCCATTAAAGGCTGGGTGAACCCGGAAGTCGTCGGTTGGGATCGAACCCTACCTCTTGTCCTTTGTAGTCCAGTTCACTAACCACTGAGCTATCGCGGCTCCCTATACCTTTAGGTTATATTAAAATGCAAATACAACCAAAATATAATTGTTCAAATTACATGCCCTCAGGTCGCATCTTTTTTAACCACAATGTATAAGATTGTGTCTGTTTGAAAAAAATGTGCGTTACATAAAACCGTCTCTGCAAAAACCACATTCCATAAGCCGCCTCTGTAAAAACTACATTCCATAAGCCGTCTGTGTAAAAACTACATTCCATAAGCCGTCTGTAAAAACTACATTCCATAAGTAAAAACTACATTCCATAAGCCGTCTGTGTAAAAACTACATTCCATAAGCCGTCTGTGTAAAAACTACATTCCATAAGCCGCCTCTGTAAAAACTACATTCCATTAGCCGCCTCTGTAAAAAACACATAACACCTCTGCCATAAGCCACCTCTGTAAAAACTACATGGCATAAGCCACCTCTGTAAAAACCATATTCCATAAGCCACCTCTGTAAAAACCACATTCCATAAGTCACTTCTGTTAAAACCACATTATATAAGGCCGCCTCTTTAAAACTCACCTATAAGGCCTCTTATGTAAAACTCACATATAAGGCCTCTTCTGTAAAAACTAATGACCATAATTAGCGCTGAGAAGCAACTAAACCTGAAAAAGGAATGCCCCAGTTGATGTAATATAATAAATAAAAAAAAATAAATGAATGAATAAAAATAATAACGAAATATATTAACTGCAAAAAAGAAAAGAAAAAAAAGTCATCGTACCGTCCGTAAAGTCTTTATAATATCAATCGTAAACTACTTTCCCTTTGGTAAATAAATAAATAAACACACAGTTAAAACTTTAAAAAAATATCAAAATCTGTCGCCTTGAATATGAAATATATATATTTTTTTTTAATCCGAAATCTTCCCTCGTGACAAGCCACGTCTTTGATACTCCACCCAAACTGGCATGTACACACGTTACGAACACACACGAACACACACGAACACAAACAAACCACAAGACATGAATCTTTCAGTCCTGAATACCCCTTCTCGAATGAGCTTCTTAGTTCAGTGAGCTTCCAATTCACAATTTTCAAATAGTTTTCCGACCACACAAGCAAAAAGGACGCACCACTGAGATTCCCAGCGTGCTCTTCTGGGATTACTGAAATGTGGTTAAAATA
The DNA here is from genome assembly GCA_032433765.1 of Megaustenia siamemsis. Lineage (NCBI taxonomy): Eukaryota > Metazoa > Mollusca > Gastropoda > Stylommatophora > Ariophantidae > Megaustenia > Megaustenia siamemsis. The sequence goes on along the minus strand of JAVIAB010000139.1, from coordinate 77,297,244 downwards.
TTTTAACAGTTTGTCTAGGCAAGGTAAATTAGCCGTTTTACGAGTCACCAGGTTGCGCAGAGTCTATTTAATAGATTAAAGCGGTCAGTATCGGCAGTGTATTCGGTCTGAGTGTTGCTGACTTCTGTAAACTTGAAAAATATATGCGTGTATATGTCGTGAAATCGCTACATTCCTCTCAAGCTTAACGCTCATAATTTCAGACAGCTGTTTCAATTAAATCAGTTTTTTTTTTGTTAGGGGGGGTGGGGGGCGCGGCTTTTTCTTCCTTTTAATTTTATCATTTGCTCTGAAGAAAGCCGAATGTTGTGTTCTCTTGTTGCTTATGTTGAAGTTCAGCGAAATTTGACCCGATTAATTCAGCTACGTCAGAGCAATATATGGAAGTAGGTGTTTCTGCCCTTATGGATAAACACTTCACTAGATTTAGTGAGATATTTTTGGAACACCACGAAGATAAAGTGTAGTTTTTTTTTTTTTTTAAATCTGCTCTGGTTGAGTGAAACTTGCTCGAAAGATCAGGGCCGGCTCAAGGTACCAGCAACGCGGACAGTTGCCCGGGGCGAGCCATGTGTTTAAGGACGCCACCAAGGATCTTCCAAAATTGTTGGGTCTTTTCTTTGGACAATTTATATAATTATACTTAAAAAGAGCTGCGATAGCTCATTTGTTAGTGAACTGGACTACAAAGGACAAGAGGACGGGTTTGATTACTGATCGATGGCTTCCGGGTTCACCCAGCCTTAAATGAGCACCGGGGGGAACTGGTTGGCAAGCAAACGACCTCAAGACAGAGAGGTTGTTGGTTCAAATCCCGGCTACACCGGTTGGGATTTTTAGTTATGATTTCTCTCTGCGGCAACCACCCCTGGTCTCAGCAGCGAGGCCCGGCTTGAAACGTCAGTTACTCATCGACGGAAAAATATGAGTACCTCCGAAGTCGGAGATATCTGCCTGTGCGGCGAGGGACCCCTGTGCACACGGCTGCCAGGGAAAAATGGATTAACACGCAAAATTCATTTCCTAGTCTCTAGGGACTTCGTCAGAGGTAAAAGCTGGCGAACGAACAAAAATGAGCACCGGATTTTCTTCTGAGAAAATAAAGCGGCACGGGCATAATACTGACCACATTATCCCAAAATTCATGTGCCGAAGGTCTATAAAAAGTATGGTCACAAACACCATATTCCCTCTACGCCACTTGGCGTAACGAGGCTCTTTACTTTTTGTACTTAAAAAGGGCGCCGAAGTTCAGCTTACCCAGGGCGCCAGCAGCCACAGGGGCGGCAATGTCAGCCATCAGCCATAAGTCGTTGACTGCAATCAGTTTAGGCACTGTGCTTAGCCTTTTCTTTTCGTTTCTTCTTTTTTCCTTCCTCATCTGCCTTTCAGCGTCGAGGGGAGTTATGTTTAGTCTGAAAATATACATGTAGTAAATGACAAGAGAGATAAATGGAACTTTTGAACTCTCGAACGCAACAATATTCTGACGTTGGAGCGTCACTTGACTCTGACCTTCACGTCTCGTGGCATATGCACAGATTAAAGTCACAAAATTATACCCATGCCTGCATATTAAGTGATTCGATGCGCATGATAAGAAAAGTGGATGCGGGCTCTGTACGCAGGCAATGGATAAAGTCATTCTTCCTCTTCTTTTCTCTTTCTCACTGGTACCGAAAAGGTGTCGTGGTTATATCATTTGTCGTTCTTGATCTGCTCGAACTGTCTGAATTAGTGATTTTCCTTTGTTGTTACATGTCTCTGTCACTGCATTTATCCATCTTCTTCTGGGTCTTCCTCTTGGCCTTTATCCATGCAATCTCGAGAAGAGGCCCTTGTTGGTGATTGGTGAGGATTCATTCCGACCAGGTGGCCCAACCATTTAAGTTGTTGTTGTTCTATATATTCTTGGCAGGGTTTTGTTCCTACCATTTTTCTTATGGTTTTATTTGGTATTCTATCTCTTCTTGTGTTGTTTGTTACTTTTCTCAAGCATCGCACCTCACATGTATTGATCTTTCTTAAATGGGATTTAGAAAGGGTCCATGTTTGACTTTCATAGCACAAAATTGGTATGAAAATGCTATTTATCATTTGTTGTTTAGCTGCTATAGAAATGTTTGTATGTCTTAACAATGGTGAAAGCTGGTATGTGACAGCATTTGCCTTTTGTATTCTCATTTCAGTTTCTCTGTCTAGTTTTACATCTTCTGTAAACATTATGCCCAAATACTTGAATTCCTCTACTTGTTTTATTTCTTTATCTTTGATCTTAATGTTTAATGGGTGTCTTAATTTGCTTATTCTCATAGCCTCTGTTTTTGATGTGTTAATTTTCATACTGTAGTTTGCACAACTTTTATCTAGAGATGTTATGTGCTGTTGTAGTAGGTTTTCATTGAAAAAGTAAAGTTATTGCAGAAGTCAAAAATACGTAGTCACCTTTGTCTATGTCTCTGGACATGAGGGAGTACGGGGAAATTAAAGAGCGGATAGGTTGGCTAGCTGTGCTGTCGTTGAAGACTGTCACCAATGGATCTGACGGACATCATCAATGCCCTCCGACATGTGGGAAGGACATAGGACTTCGACAACCATGAGTTCACGCCACTTCTTCGGATGAAAGTGATGGGAGTTAAGATGGGCACAGCCAAAAACGAGAAACTTAGTTGGCGTGTAAGAAGACTTATCAACCAAAACAACACTGGAGTCGCCAGTCGCTGGACACTGCGGGTCTTGATGAGGAGGGGATCTAAGCACCTATGGACATGTTGGGAGTGTAATGATGATTACCCGCAAATAACTCAATAACTCACAATGCACTGGAAATGTGGTCTTTAATCTCCAGTCCTATTGGGAATCCTATGGCATCACGCAATGTGAACTAAAGCATGAGTCGCTCATAGTCTGGGTATTAAACACAGACACATCATATATATTGTCATCTGACGATTAAATAGAAAACTGAAAATAACGGAGCCGAAACAAGTAATACATTTTAAATGTTTTATGCATTTAAAATCATGGAACGGGAAATTAATGGCTAAAAATTGGAGCCGGGTAAAACTTAACTGAGCAGAGCAACCTGATACAGATATAAAGTAAAAAAGTAAAGTACCCCCATCACGCCAAGTGACGTATAGGGAAATATGGTGTTTGTGACCCTATACTTTACAGACCTTCAGCACATGATTTTTTGGGTAATGTGGTCGGTATTACGCCCGTGCTGCTTTACTTTCCCAGAAAAAAATCCGGTACCCATTTTAAGGCTGGGTGAACCCGGAAGCCGTCGGTTGGGACTGGGTGAACCCGGAAGCCGTCGGTTGGGATCGAACCCTACCCCTTGTCCTTTGTGTAGAGGGTATGTCCCTCTGTCCATTAAATGATGATAGGTCACTCCCGACCAAGGAGGTGTTCAGCAAAACAGTACACCCTTGCCTGTGTCCGGCGGACACTACTCCCTTCGTGAGCGTTGCCCTGAGTTACTTCGCGTTGAGATTAGCCGCGGTGATGATCCACCCAGCTCTGTTACGTCGGTTTCCCGTTGGAAGGATTCGTTGACACTACTAAAGTTGAAGACTACAACATTGGCACCAACAACACTTCAAGACGTCTTCTCGTAACAAAGAACAAGTGTTTATTATGGACCCTTGTCCACAATTACAACAGTGAAAACTCCAGCAACATAACTGGCAATTACAACAGTGAAAACTCCAGCAACATACCTTGCGCTGGACTATAGCTCGTTTCAAATCACGTGCCCAACTTCAAAACGCTATTACTCAGTAACCGGTTGTTAAAAACTGTTGAAATTTTCCAAATGTTATTAGAATGCAAAAGACCCTTTAAATGTATATTTAACAAATATCTTGCAGCTGCAGTTTTCTTAAAGCGGCGAATTTCTTTGATGTTTGTCAAAATTGTAAATTGTGAACCCCTAAATAATAGAAATTACCGTAGTTGCTGGTCTATGATTAATTTTCACTAGGTAAAGGCGTGGCCGTAATGGGGAAATAACTGAATAAGGCAAAACACCAGGAGAATTATTGTCTTCTCAGTTCGAGGACAGACGATAATATCAAGGTATACCTGTATGTCCAATTTTCATAGTTGTGTGGTCCTGAAAAGGACCGTTTGTTGAACTAATTTAAGGTAATATAGGGGCCAACATTGTGGGGGCTATATACTTTCATTCTGAATCAGACGAGTCTAAAAGATTAATAACTGTTTGGGGTTGAACATTCCACAAACCATCATTTTTCCAATATTTCTCGTCCTGTTTTAAAACGTGGTCTTCACATTTAGCCCAATAATCTTTGTCTATATTTAATAAAGCGAGATTAGCAAGAGTCTTTACATCGCATATTTTGAATGTTGTATTTTCATCTGCCACTTGTCCTTTTAATTTTGCCCAGATTAGTTCTATTGGATTTAAATGAGCATGGTAAGGTGGCAGCCTCAAACTTATATGACCGTGCTCTTGGATAATCTTATCTATTTGAAAAATCATTGTCCTTTGTTTTTGCTTTACTAGAGATAGTAATTCAGGTTTTAAGTACATGTTATTAAATTGTATGTGCTCCTTTGTGAACCACATCTTAATAGCATCTTTTGTACTGGATGACGTCGGGACTTTATCTTCAAGTGCAACAATGTTGTGGTACGCTGCATTGTCCATTATTAGGCAAGATGGTCGATCTAGTGATAGGAGAACAGAATTTTCAATCCAATGTCTAAATATGTGACCATTCATCTCAGAGTGATAATCCCGATTGTCTATGGATTTTGAAAGAAAAATGAGCTCAGCATTCTGTATTAGTCCATGTTGTCGACTACCTGCATGAGCAATTATCAAGCGCTGTCCTTTGCTGCTAGGTATTAATCTCTTAATCTTTCCACCTGATGACTGCCATTCCCTTTGGTTAGTGTGGTGAGCATTGATCCATGTTTCATCCAAGTACACAATATCATAACCTTGCTTGCGCACCTCTTTTACTTCACGTAAGTACTTGCTTCTCATGACTACTATATGTGGCTTCTCACAGATGATGTTTCGTCCATTGGAATACTTTCTGAATGTAAAGCCCGCAACTTTCACATTCCTCCATAATATAGACTTTGATATTTCAATACTGTTGTTCTTTTTCAGCGATACTTTTAATTTTCTTATTTTAACAGTTTCATTCATACCCAGCATTTTGCGAATTTCACTTCTAATAAGTTCACTGTCGAAATTATCCAACATTTTTGCTCTTCCTTGTGATTTTCTTATTTTAACAGTTTCATTCATACCCAACATTTTGCGAATTTCACTTCTAATAAGTTCACTGTCGAAATTATCCAACATTTTTGCTCTTCCTTGTGATTTTGTATATTTTGAACATTGACGGTCACGTGTTTGAATCCAGCGATTAAATGACCGTTTAGATAAATCCAAAATGTGTCTTGTCCTATTCTCAGGGTTTTCTAAAGAATGAAATAATCTTCCTCGTTTAGCCTCTTTGCAAAAATAGTCATACATTTTTATTGCGATGTTTTGTAAACCGCAGAGTTTCATTTTAAGACTCATGTTAAATGTTATCGTTCCACGTATCCACCTCTGAATGAACGGAAATGGAACACACAATTTCTCGTGTTTTTTACAAGTGTCTAATTGTGTCAAAAAACCACGGTGAAAGCGTGCAAACACGTCAATTTTACCGTGTATGGATTTTTAATCGCTATTTTTAACTTAAAATACTGTACATTGACTACGTCAATGGATCGTTATAAATTTATATAAATCAAATAAGCAACAATAATAACCAAATGTTTTTTTTAAATGAAATTAATTCCCTGTTGGGTTCTAATCATTATAACTTTGCATGCAAATTTTGAACAACTTACAACAAGCGGTTAAAAAGCTATCGATTTTAAAAGTTGGGCACGAGTTATGAAACAAGCTATAGTGACCGTAAATTTTAAAGACCTTCGGCTCAAGGTTTTTGGGTAATGTGATCGGTTTAACGCCCTTGCCGCTTGATATTCCCAGAAAAAAAAAAAAAAACCGGTACCCATTTAAGGCTGGGTGAACCCGGAAGCCGTCGACTAGGATCGTACCCGACCTCTTGTTTTTTGTAGTTCAGTTCACTAACCACTGAGCTATCGCTGCTCCAAGATACAGTATTTTATATTTATGTTTTTTTCTTAAAATGTGAACATAATAAACGTGTGACAAACACAAATCTGTGTTACAGATATACGAGTCTAGTCCTGCCTTTCAGCTCCCTGTGGAGCATAGTCTTCAACAAACACTTTCCAAGCCGTTTTGTTTCTCGTCTTTCCTTTAAGATCATTCCATATCTTCATCTTCATCTTCCTGGGGACTGGTTGGTCTCGAGGCAAGACAGAGGTCTCGAGACAGAGAGGTTATACGGTTCAAATCCCCGGCTACACCGGTTGGGATTTTTATTTATGAGTTCTCTCTGTGTCAACCACCCCTGGTCTCAGCAGCGAGGCCCGGCTTGAAACGTCACTTACTCATCGACGGAAAAAAATATGAGTACCTCCGAAGTCGGAGTTATCTACCTGTGCGGCGAGGGACCCCTGTGCACACGGCTTCCAGGGAAAAATGGATTAACACGCAAAATTCAGTTCCTAGTCTCTAGGGACTTCGTCAGAGGTAAAAGCTGGCGAACGAAAAAAAAAAATCTTCATCTACGCTTCCATGTTTTCTCGAAGAATACTTTGGCCTTCCTCTTTTGTCTTTTTCCTTGGGGATTCCAAAAAAGGGCCTGTTGTGTAATACTATCAGTTGGCTTCTGCAGTGTGTACATATATGAGTAGCCGTTGTTATAGATATGGGTAGCCGTTGTTATAGATATGAGTGGCCGTTGTTATAGATATTGGTAGCTGTTGTTATAGATATGGGTAGCCGTTGTTATAGATATGAGTAGCTGTTGTTATAGATATTGATAGGCTTTGTTATAGATATGAGTAGCCGTTGTTATAGATATGAGTAACCGTTGTTATAGATGTGAGTAGCCGTTGTTATAGATATTGATAGCCGTTGTTATAGATATGAGTAGCCGTTGATATAGACATGGTTTAGCCGTTGTTATAGATATGAGTAGCCGTTGTTATAGATATGAGTAGCCGTTGTTATAGATATGAGTAGCCTTTGTTATAGATATGGGTAGCCGTTGTTATAGATATGAGTAGCCGTTGTTATAGATATTGATAGCCGTTGTTATAGATATTGATAGCCGTTGTTATAGATATTGATAGCCGTTGTTATAGATATGAACAGCCGTTGTTAACAGTATATTTAGATACTGGCGCCCGCGGTTTTTTGGGAAAGTTTTAAGCGCGCTCGTGGGCACAAAATGTCGCACAACCTCTGCTCTACAGGCTGTACTAGAGATGCAGAAGAGCGATAATTCTGTTGATTCTTTTTCATTGCAATATGCTGAGATTCATAATAAAGACAAGTTGATGAAAGAGAGTGTTAAATTACATTATAGATACAAGCATAACCGATGAGAAGCCAAACGTATTTGTCAGGAACAATAATAAAATCTTTCCTTAGCGACTGTTATTAATTACGAAATTAATTACTGAATACTGTTAATTGTTACTTGTTTGTTTTAATTATTGAATACCGTTAATTGTTGCTTGTTTGTTTTAATTATTGAATACTGTTAAAAGTTTCATGTTTTTTTTAAATTACTGAATACTGTTAATTGTTGCTTGTTTTTTTAATTACTGAATACTGTTAATTGTTGCTTGTTTTTTTAATTACTTAATACTGTTAATTGTTACTTGTTTTTTTAATCACTGAATACTGTTAATTGTTTCTTGTTTTTTTTTATTACTGAATACTGTTAATTGTATTGCTTGTTTTTTTTTTAAATTACTGAATACTGTTAGTTGTTGCTTGTTTTTTAATTACCGAATACAGTTAGTTGTTGCTTGTTTTTTTTAATTACCGAATACAGTTAATTGTTGCTTGTTTTTTTAATTACTGAATACAGTTAATTGTTGCTTGTTTTTTAATTACTGAATACAGTTAATTGTTGCTTGTTTTTTAATTACTAAATACAGTTAATTGTTGCTTGTTTGTTCTTTATCTTCTTTGCATTCACCCATTCAATGGGCGAGGCGTGTTGTGTCACTATTTTACTGCAAAGTCGTGAAATTTGCCCGTTTACGCCCGACATATTCGTCTTGTGTGCGGTAACGTTGTAAATTGCTTTACAATTTTTGTCCGAGCTGCGGTCAATTTGGGCCTACTATTTCTGACTTTTAGCTGCCAAGCGGCGATCGAGTTCATTGTTCACTGCACGTTTTCGAATATGTAGTATCATGTCTTTTCATTTTCCTTCAACGTCGCTCAATCATTCTTTGGTTTATCTAGCTTTTTTTTTACTAGCTGTGTGGATTGTGTTTGGTTGTTTCTGTATCGCTTGTTGCTAGCTGTGTGGATTGTGTTTGGTTGTTTCTGTATCGCTTGTTGCTAGCTGTGTGGATTGTGTTTGGTTGTTTCTGTATCGCTTGTTGCTAGCTGTGTGGATTGTGTTTGGTTGTTTCTGTATCGCTTGTTGCTAGCTGTGTGGATGGTGTTTGGTTGTTTCTGTATCGCTTGTTGCTAGCTGTGTGGATGGTGTTTGGTTGTTTCTGTATCGTTTGTTGCTAGCTGTGTGGATGGTGTTTGGTTGTTTCTGTATCATTTGTTGCTAACTGTGTGGATGGTGTTTGGTTGTTTCTGTATCGTTTGTTGCTAGCTGTGTGGATGGTATTTGGTTGTTTCTGTATCATTTGTTGCTAGCTGTGTGGATGGTGTTTGGTTGTTTCTGTATCGTTTGTTGCTAGCTGTGTGGATGGTATTTGGTTGTTTCTGTATCATTTGTTGCTAGCTGTGTGGATGGTGTTTGGTTGTTTCTGTATCTTTTGTTGCTAGCTGTGTGGATGGTGTTTGGTTGTTTCTGCATCGTTTGTTGCTAGCTGTGTGGATGGTGTTTGGTTGTTTCTGTATCATTTGTTGCTAGCTGTGTGGATGGTGTTTGGTTGTTTCTGTATCGTTTGTTGCTAGCTGTGTGGATGGTGTTTGGTTGTTTCTGAATCGTTTGTTGCTAGCTGTGTGGATGGTGTTTGATTGTTTCTGTATCATTTGTTGCTAGCTGTGTGGATGGTGTTTGGTTGTTTCTGTATCGTTTGTTGCTAGCTGTGTGGATTGCGTTTGGTTGTTTCTGTATCGTTTGTTGGTAGCTGTGTGGATTGTGTTTGCTTGTTTCTGTATCGTTTGTTGCTAGCTGTGTGGATTGTGTTTGCTTGTTTCTGTATCGCTTGTTGCTAGCTGTGTGGATTGTGTTTGCTTGTTTCTGTATCGCTTGTTGCTAGCTGTGTGGATTGTGTTTGCTTGTTTCTGTATCGCTTGTTGCTAGCTGTGTGGATTGTGTTTGCTTGTTTCTGTATCGCTTGTTGCTAGCTGTGTGGATTGCTTTAGGTTGTTTCTGTATCGTTTGTTGGTAGCTGTGTGGATTGTGTTTGCTTGTTTCTGTATCGTTTGTTGCTAGCTGTGTGGATTGTGTTTGCTTGTTTCTGTATCGCTTGTTGCTAGCTGTGTGGACTGTGTTTGCTCGTTTCTGTATCGCTTGTTGCTAGCTGTGTGGATTGCTTTAGGTTGTTTCTGTATCGTTTGTTGGTAGCTGTATGGCTTGTGTTCGCTTGTTTCTGTTTTGTTTGTTGGTAGCTGTGTGGATCGTGTTTGTTTGTTTCTGTTTTGTTTGTTGGTAGCTGTGTGGATCGTGTTTGGTTGTTTCTGTTTTGTTTGTTGCTAGCTGTGTGGATCGTGTTTGGTTGTTTCTGTATCGTTTGTTGCTAGCTGTGTGGATTGTGTTTGCTTATTTCTGTTTTGTTTGTTGCTAGTTGTGTGGACAATAAATCACTCCAGGACTCTCAAAGGTGCCTATCTACCACTATGTCCCTATAATGAGTTCTACATATAAAATAACAACATTACAATTTGCTTCACTTTCTGCAGTATGTGTCGCACACTTCTGGTCCCTTCAGGAGTGCATGTAAGACATCCTTTTAATAATGCACACTTTAGTCGGATAGGAGATTAAAAGCTACGGTAATCGTCAGTACCTGGTCTTAACATAATCAGCGACTCATAACTGATCGTTTACGCCAGAAGATCAGTAACCTTCGTCACATCTCCTGGGTGGCTTTGGTAACATACTAACAGGTGTAGCCAAGGGAGAAGAGATCGCCAAAAAGGAAACCCAACAAGACTACCATGCTGAGGTTGTACGTGCCGAGCCGAAATGCGCAAATATGACCGCTTGCCTGTAAACCACAGCATGACACGTTCACTTAACGCTCTATTAAGGGTGGGCGATCACAATTATTCTTCTTGTGAACGCAACTGATAAAGAAGGTAAAAATTGCAACGACTAATTTACACAATAATGTTGATGGTAATGTTGAACGTAATGTTGATCGCATGTTTAGAGATGAAGAACAAAATCGAAATCAAATTCGTTTAAAAAAACATGCTCTATCTTACAGACAAACGACACACAGCTTGTGAAAGTGATACCAGTTAATGGCTATGACATGCGTATAAGGAATTCTCCTTAAAACGAAACATACATCAAGGTCACTGAGGCTTTCTCTTCGCTGTTAAATTTAAAAGAAAAAAAAAAAACAGGAAAAAAAAATAATGCAGATATTTAAAGATCACGAAGTAAAAGACGTTAAGTGGCGTGTGCAACATTTTGGTCGCACATAAGAATTACCCGGATATAAATTAGAACATGTAATTTTCGATACAGAAGCACGGTGTATGTGTGTAGGCGTGTGGTGATGTCTGGTCTTTATGTTCGTGTACTTCTTTCATTCTTTGTTTGCCTTTCATCGCCGAGGAAAGAGATAATCTGCGGTCTTTTCCTCTTGTTTGGCTTTTTACTTTCATGTTGTCAAGTTTGTGTGGTTATCGTGTCTGTTCATTTTGTTCATAGGTACCCTCTCTGTTTTTTGTTTTTTTAAACTATCGTTGCGTTTGTTGCTAGCCGTGTGGATGGTGTTTGGTTGTTTTTGTATCATTTATTGCTAGCTGTGTGGATTGTGCTTGGTTGTTTCTGTATCATTTATTGCTAGCTGTGTGGATTGTGTTTGCTTGTTTATTGTAGTGTTTGTTGCTAGTTGTATGAATTATGTTTGCTTGTTATTGCAGTGTTTATTGCTAGTTGTATGAATTATGCTTGCTTGTTATTGCAGTGTTTAGTGCTAGTTGTATGAATTATGCTTGCTTGTTATTGTAGTGTTTATTGCTAGTTGTATGAATTATGCTTGCTTGTTATTGTAGTGTTTGTTGCTAGTTGTATGAATTATGCTTGCTTGTTATTGCAGTGTTTATTGCTAGTTGTATGAATTATGCTTGCTTGTTATTGCAGTGTTTGTTGCTAGTTGTATGAATTATGCTTGCTTGTTATTGTAGTGTTTGTTGCTAGTTGTATGAATTATGCTTGCTTGTTATTGTAGTGTTTGTTGCTAGCTGGGTGAATTGTGCTTAGCGATTTCTGTTTTATCACGTGACCAAACCAGTTATTTTATTTACTTTACGTTCTAATGCCGGATGATCCCAAACTACCTCCATAGCTCTCCCTGTTGTTCTCTTGTGGTATACAAATTAAGGAGATTTTGATTATTTTCATTGAGACTCATTCTCTTGGATTTTGCTCATTTCATGTGCGCTTATTGTTTTTTTTAATTTTGCTAGTTTATGAGTAAAACTGCTAAAAATCTCTGTTTACTATTGTCTTTATTTCTCTCTCTCTCTCTCTCTCTCTCTCTCTCTCTCTCTCTCTCTCTCTCTCTCTCTCTCTATCTCATCTTTCTCGTTAGCTTCTCTAACTGAAACTTTCTTTTATAATGCTCTTCTATGTTTCTCTTATTAGATCGGCGTGGATATTTATTATTTTTTTTCAAAAGAGTTTTAAAAAATGTATATATGCTTAGGTCATTATAATTTTTTAATGCTTTTTTTTCTGCATGTATTCACATATATAAACATATCTCATTCTATTGTTTGTTCTATTTATTTTCTCCATAGATCCCTTTTGAATCTTCTAGTCCTTCTGTGGATCCCTTTCTCTAGAATATTTGTATGTGTAATTCTCTGTTTCGTTCTCTGTATACATATCGTCATAATGAGGACTAAAAATGGGCTTTTTAAAAAAATATAATTGCAGTGAAAACCTAGTATTCGTACGCCTCACTACTCGTACAACTCAGAGTTCGTACAACTTTTTCTAGCAAAATTTGACTCTATATCCGTACCTTGTCTCAGAACTCATACAGTATTTGGTCCATACCGACTCTCATTCATAGTGAGATATTATTTACATAGTGAGATATTATTTACATAGTGAGATATTATTTACATAGTGAGATATTATTTACATAGTGAGATATTATTTACATAGTGAGATATTATTTACATAGTGAGATATTATTTTCATAGTGAGGTATTATTTTCATAGTGAGATATTATTTACATAGTGAGATATTATTTACATAGTGAGATTTACATAGTGAGATATTATTTACATAGTGAGATACTATTTACAAAGTGAGATATTATTTTCATAGTGAGGTATTATTTTCATAGTGAGATATTATTTACATAGTGAGATATTATTTTCATAGTGAGGTATTATTTACATTTTGAGATATTATTTACATAGTGAAATATTATTTACATAGTGAGATATTATTTACATTTTGAGATATTATTTACATAGTGAGATATTATTTACATAGTGAGAAATTATTTACATAGTGAGATATTATTTACATAGTGAGATATTATTTACATAGTGAGATATTATTTACATAGTGAGATATTATTTACATTTTGAGATATTATTTACATAGTGAGATATTATTTACATCGTGAGATATTATTTACATAGTGAGATATTATTTACATAGTGAGATATTATTTACAAAGTGAGATATTATTTACATAGTGAGATATTATTTACATAGTGAGATATTATTTACATAGTGATTTAATAAACTAGAATGTCAATTTTGGTGTCTCATGTGTTCCATAAGAATTCAATGTTTACTTTTAACTTTATATATATATATTCTCAGTGTAATAGGAAAATTCAGTGTATAATTATATTTATTTAAAAGTTTAATTTTTTTAGTTTAAATCATGAATAGCCACAATAATAGAAGAGTTCTTAAATGTTATGTAGAGCCAGTCTAACATATGGGTGTGAATCATGGACAATATGACAACAGACAAGAAAATCAAAGGAGTCTGAAAAAGTGTGGTTTTTCAGAAGAATGTTGAGAGTACCATGGACAGCTAAGAAAAGTAATGAAAAAGTTCTGACAGAGGCCAAAGCAAAAATAAAGCTAATTTCCAATATTAGGAAGTAAAAATCATCATTTTTTGGCAATGTAATGAGAAGAGAACAACTGGAATATATTGTAACAACTGGGAAAATTAAGGGACGAAGAGATAGAGGGAAGCAAAGAGAGAAAATACCAGACAGCTTAAGAGAATGGCTTGGCAGAAGGTCAACAACAGAAATTATAAATAACTGTCGAGGTCGAAAGTTGTGGAGAGACATGATCACCTACAGCCATCATCTCGTGATGATGATGAAAAGTGTAATTATAGTATGAACGTCTTACTACTTGCTTCTATCGTTACATCACATTTAGGGGTGGTGATTTCTCCCCTCCTCTACGGTGTCGTGGCAGCTAGAGGATTCTTGTTCTGGCTTGTCTTGTGACATCTTGAATAGTCAGCTTCTGTTGTTGCATAGTAGCTTCAATGTCACCCTGCGATCTTTTATCATCTTAGTTTTTCTTGTGCCTATATCGACTTATTAACGTTGTGCATGCCTTGATTTTGAAAGCATTTTTAAAGTCTTCTTTGGATGTGGCAAACCATTTCAATTTTTGTCTGAATAAAGTAAAAGAATGGTTCCATGCTTGAACTCTTAATTATGTTCTCATTTCGGTTGGAATATAATCTTGATCAGCTGTTGTTCTCGCTGTTCCTAACTCAAACAGTCAGCTATGAGTCGCTAACCACAGACACCACATGTTCTGTAGATACGTCTGGGAATATTTCTTTAAAGAAAAAGGACATTATTAATTCGGTAATGTAGTTAAGGGGAGCCGCGATAGCTCAGTGGTTAGTGAGCTGGACTACAAAGGACAAGAGTTCGGGTTTGATCCTAACCGACGGCTGACAAACTCGATTTTTGGGTCATGTTAAAAGACAAAACAGCCTACTAAAAGTAATCCTGGAGGGGAAAATACGAGATAAAAGAGGCAGAGGCAGACCAAGACTAACATGGACGAGTAACATCAAAAGATGGACAAATCAGCCTATGACAACCTGCACCATCAAAGCAAGAGACAGAGCAGAATGGCGCTCCATGGTAGCCAACCTTCGTTGCGGAGACGGCACTCGATGATGATGATGACAATATATTCCAGCTGTTCCCTTCTCATTACATGGCCAAAAATGATGCTTATTTCTTCCTAATATTGAAAATTAGCTCTCTCTTTGCTTTGACCGCTCTCAGAACATTTTCATTACTCTTCTTTGCTGTTCATGGTATTCTCAACATTCTTCTGTAAAACCACATTTCTATAGGCTCTAGTGATTTTCTTGTCTGTTGTCCTATTGCCCATAATTCACATCTATATGTCAGACTGGCTCTACATAACATTTAAGAACTCTATTTTTGTTTCTATTGTCAAAAATGGATTGTGCAGTATCTTCCTCATTTTTTGGAAAGCTACTTTTGCCTGAGCCATTCTGCATCTCACCTCTGTTGTACATCTAGTTCTGTTTGTCCTTATTGTGCATTGCGGTGATGTCATTTTCTTTTTTGATGCCATTGCTTCTGTCTTTTTGCTATTAAGGCTGAGTCCTTTATTTTTGCTTTCCTTCACTATAATGTCTGACATTTCTTGTAACTCATTTTCGCTCTCAGCTATGAAGATGTGACCATCAGCGTACCTTATATTATTTATATTATGACCTCCATTTGTTATTCCAGGCATGCCCCGTGTGGATCTTAAAATAATCTCACTATACATATTAAACAAATCTGGTTACAGCACACAACCTTGCCTAACACCCTGTTTTATTTGTTGAAACATTCTCAATTGATTTCCAGTTCCTATAGCCGCTGTTTGTTGCCAGTATATGTTGTTTATTATTCTTAGATCTTTGGTGTCGACGTTTATGCCTCCTAAGTTTGTGATTATTTATTGATGCTTTACTTTGTCAAATGTTTTGATATAATATATGAAACATAGATGTAGAGCTTGGATAACTAACTAAACTATGAGGCTTTGAACAATGAAATCTTCGAACGTTCTAGAAGGGGCAGGGTCAACCACACGTGATCATATAGAGACCGTACCAGCCACCAGAAGGGTAGAATAGTAAGGCAATCTGCTGATCACGGAGTGACAGACACAAATGTGTAGTCAGATCTATAGCTCGTTTCAAATCATGTGCCCAACTTCAAAACGCTATTACTCAGTAACCATTTGTTAAAAACTGTTGAAATTTTCCAAATGTTATTAGAATGCAAAAGACCCTTTAAATGTATATTTAACAAATATCTTGCAGCTGCAGTTTTCTTAAAGCGGCGAATTTCTTTGATGTTTGTCAAAATTGTAAATTGTGAACCCCTAAATAATAGAAATTACCGTAGTTGCTGGTCTATGATTAATTTTCACTAGGTAAAGGCGTGGCCGTAATGGGGAAATAACTGAATAATGAAAAACACCAAGAGAATTATTGTCTTCTCAGTTCGAGGACAGACGATAATATCAAGGTATACCTGTATGTCCAATTTTCATAGTTGTGTGGTCCTGAAAAGGACCGTTTGTTGAACTAATTTAAGGTAATATAGGGGCCAACATTGTGGGGGCTATATACTTTCATTCTGAATCAGACGAGTCTAAAAGATTAATAACTGTTTGGGGTTGAACATTCCACAAACCATCATTTTTCCAATATTCCTCTTCCTGTTTTAAGACGTGGTCTTCACATTTAGCCCAATAATCTTTGTCTATATTTAATAAAGCGAGATTAGCAAGAGTCTTTACATCGCATATTTTGAATGTTGTATTTTCATCTGCCACTTGTCCTTTTAATTTTGCCCAGATTAGCTCTATTGGATTTAAATGAACATGGTAAGGTGGCAGCCTCAAACTTATATGACCGTGCTCTTGGATAATCTTATCTATTTGAAAAATCTTTGTCCTTTGTTTTTCCTTTACTAGAGATAGTAATTCAGGTTTTAAGTACATGTTATTAAATTGTATGTGCTCCTTTGTGAGCCATATCTTAATAGCATCTTTTGTACTGGATGACGTCGGGACTTTATCTTCAAGTGCAACAATGTTGTGGTACGCTGCATTGTCCATTATTAGGCAAGATGGTCGATCTAGTGATGGGAGAGCAGAATTTTCAATCCAATGTCTAAATATGTGACCATTCATCTCAGAGTGATAATCCCGATTGTCTATGGATTTTTAAAGAAAAATGAGCTCTGCATTCTGTATTAGTCCATGTTGTCGACTACCTGCATGCGCAATTATCAAGCGCTGTCCTTTCTTGCTAGGTATTAATCTCTTAATCTTTCCATCTGATGACTGCCATTCCCTTTGGTTAGTGTGGTGAGCATTGATCCATGTTTCATCCAAGTACACAACATCATAACCTTGCTTGCGCACCTCTTTTACTTCACGTAAGTACTTGCTTCTCATGACTACTATATGTGGCTTCTCACAGATGATGTTTCGTCCATTGGAATACTTTCTGAATGTAAAGCCTGCAGCTCTCACATTCCTCCATAATGTAGACTTTGATATTTCAATACTGTTGTTCTTTTTCAGCGACACTTTTAATTTTCATATTGTAACAGTTTCATTCATACCCAACATTTTGTGAATTTCACTTCTAATAAGTTCACTGTCGAAATTATCCAACATTTTTGCTCTTCCTTGTGATTTTGTATATTTTGAACATTGACGATCACGTGCTTGAATCCAGCGATTAATTGACCGTTTAGATAAATCCAAAATGTGTCTTGTCCTCTTCTCTTAGGGTTTTCTAAAGAATGAAATAATCTTCCTCGTTTAGCCTCTTTGCAAAAATAGTCATACATTTTTATTGCGATGTTTTGTAAACTGCAGAATTTCATTTTAAGGCTCATGATAAATGTTATCGTTCCACTTCTCCGCCGCTGAATGAACGGAATGGAACACACAATGTCTCGTGTTTTTTACAAGTGTCTAATTGTGTCAGAAAACCCACGTTGAAAGCGTGCAAACACGTCAATTTGACCGTGTATGAATTTTTATCGCTATTTTTAACTTAAAATACTGTAAACATTAAGTTTTGACTACATCAATGGGTCGTTATAAATTTATATAAATCAAATAATCAACAATAATAACCAAATGTTTTTTTTAAATGAAATTAATTCCCTGTTGGGTTCTAATCATAATAACTTTACATGCCAATTTTGAACAACTTACAAAAAGCGGTTAAAAAGCTATCGATTTTAAAAGTTGGGCACGAGTTATGAAACGGACTTTAGTTCAGCACTCCAGGCAGGTAGACGAAACACAGAAACGTCTGGACCTAGGAAAAAACTAATGAGATTGAGAAATAATACATTGGTCGGTAGAGAAGTTATTTAGAGTAAACAAGAGGTAGTAAAATTCAATTCCAATGTTAAGTCAGTCCTATTATATGGCTGTGAAACACGGAGAACAACAAATTTGACGATCATGAAGATACAGACTTTCATTAATGTATGTTTACGCAGAATAAAAGGATGGAAATGGCAGGACAAAATCACTAACATAGAATTATCAAAATGTACCAGTCAAATACCAGTGGATAAAGAGATACAGCGAAGACGATGGCGCTGGATAGGACACACACTGCGGAAACCAACTGAGAGTATTGCACAACAGGCCCTTTTTTGGAATCCCCAGGGTAAAAGACAAAAAGGAAGACCAAGAAATTCTTGGAGAAGACAGACAGAAGCAGAGATGAAGGTTATGGGGAAGACATGGAATAATCTTAAAAGAATGGCAAGAAACAGAACGACTTGGAAAGTGTTTGTTGAAGACCTATGCGCCACTGGGATTTGAAAGGTAGAAGAAGAGGAGGAGGAAGCAGAAGAGGAAGAGATAGAAAAAATAACAAAGAAGTTCAAAGGCAGATATAATTAATCTGAAGAATCTGTTAGAAAGAGTTGGATGCTGAAATGTAAGTGAAGTTCGAGTGGTTTATAAATAGGATGTGAATTCGGACGAAAAGTTAGTGAGAGAGACAATTTTCAATATTACTCTTGTGAAATTAATAAAAGTGTAGACTGATGGCGGATTCCCCATAAACGTGCTAGAAGGACTAGGGTCGTCAATGATCTCTTTACATCTATGTTCTAGTTACAACGTCTATGTTCTAGTTACAAAATCTATGCTCTGCTTACAACATCTATGTTCTAGTTACAACATCTATGCTCTAGTTACAACATCTATGCTCTACTTACAACATCTATGTTCTAGTTACAACATCTATGTTCTAGTTACAACATCTATGCTCTAGTTACAACATCTATGCTCCACTCACAACATCTATGTTTTAGTTAAAACATCTATGCTCTAGTTACAACATCTATGTTCTAGTTACAACATCTATGTTTTAGTTACAACATCTATGTTCTAGTTACAACGTTTATGTTCTAGTTACAACATCTATGTTCTAGTTACAACGTCTATGTTATAGTTACAACATCTATGTTTTAGTTACAACATCTATGTTATAGCTACATCATCTGTTTTAGTTACAACATCTATGTTTTAGTTACAACATCTATGTTTTAGTTACAACATCTATGTTCTAGTTTCAACGTCTATGTTATAGTCACAACTTCTATGTTATAGTTACAACATGAGGGTCTCGGTAGCCTAGTTAGGAAAACCACCCGACTGGACTACCGACGTTCGGACAACCAGTGTTCGATTCCCGCTGGGAGCAGTGTGAATTGTACTCGTGGTTGGAAAAAAAATACCCCAACGGTCGACCCAGCCTTTGGCAGAAATGGGTACCAGGGTATTACCCTGGGAAGGTGAGGAATGTCGCTTCGCATCTGAGTTTCGATGCTAGATGCTACACTATACAGAAATATCCGAACATTTCTGGATAGGCGGCCGAGCATATATGGGTGTAAACTCACGTGCTAAGACGTCGGTTCAAGTCTCGTACTTTACCTTTAGTTACAACATCAATGTTCTACTTACAACATCTATATTCTAGTTACAACATCTATGTTCTAGTTACAACATCAATGCTCTACTTACAACATCTATGTTCTAGTTACAACATCTATGTTTTAGTTATAGCATTTGCTTGGGGATGCGTTAATAATAATAATAATACTAATAATAATACTAAAAGTAACATTCACATTAATACTCGTCATCATCATCAAGTACCGTGCCTACTAGCGTAGGTGATCATGTCTCTCCACAACTTTCGATCTCGACAGTTATTTATCATTTCTGTTGTTGACCCTCTGCCAAGTCATTCTCTTAAACTGTCTGGTATCTTTTCTCTTTGTTGTAATATTAGTAATATTTCGAAAGTTGAAATTAAGAGATGACAACTTAACCCTGAAAAAATAGTGGCTCCTGCAAAGCAGATTTGTCTTACTATAGACGCGTTTTTTGGTGGAAAAGATTACTCGAAAAAGCCGAAAATTACCAGTCAAAAACGAAAGGGGTGGAAGTTAGGGGCTATATAGGTATTTAAAACGAAATTTATTTTTCTTAATCGTCCACATCTTGAGATCATGCGAATTTGACTCTTTGCTCTGTTTTTTTATTGGGTATGGAGGCGGGATAAGAACAACATCATGTCACACGATGAGCTTGTCGCATGGTCAGTACTCATATATGCGTATGTGTCCTGCTTGCTTTGCTAACCCTACGCTGTAACTGACACATTCAGGTTTTTGGCAGGCTGGAGTTTGGTTTGACGTAGATTACTATCTCGTAGGGTGGATCCCGCCAGGGCTGTGGAGCCCACCCTGCACGTGACATTATTGACAAAGTGGGAGAATCAAGATCCCAGGAGTAAACTAAAATATAAGTACCTGTTTTAAAAGTGAGATTATGATTTATGTCAAAGTTGGCTGAGTCAAAGTTGGCTGAGTCAAAGTTGGTTGAGTCAAAGTTGGCTGAGTTAAAGTAATTCTAGCTGGGTCAAATTCATGTTGGCTGAGTCAAAGTTGGTTGAGTCAAAGTTGGCTGAGTTAAAGTAATTCTAGCTGGGTCAAATTCATGTTGGCTGAGTCAAAGTTGGTTGAGTCAAAGTTGGCTGAGTTAAAGTAATTCTAGCTGAGTCAAATTTATGTTGGCTGAGTCAAAGTTGGTTGAATCAAAGTTGGCTGAGTTAAAGTAATTCTAGCTGAGTCAAATTCATGTTGGCTGAGTCAAAGTTGGTTGAATCAAAGTTGGCTGAGTTAAAGTAATTCTAGCTGGGTCAAATTCATGTTGGCTGAGTCAAAGTTGGTTGAATCAAAGTTGGCTGAGTTAAAGTAATTCTAGCTGGGTCAAATTCATGTTGGCTGAGTCAAAGTTGGTTGAATCAAAGTTGGCTGAGTTAAAGTAATTCTAGCTGGGTCAAATTCATGTTGGCTGAGTCAAAGTTGGTTGAGTCAAAGTTGGTTGAGTTAAAGTAATTCTAGCTGGGTCAAATTCATGTTGGCTGAGTCAAAGTTGGTTGAGTCAAAGTTGGCTGAGTTAAAGTAATTCTAGCTGGGTCAAATTCATGTTGGCTGAGTCAAAGTTGGTTGAGTCAAAGTTGGTTGAGTTAAAGTAATTCTAGCTGGGTCAAATTCATGTTGGTTGAGTCAAAGTTGGTTGAGTCAAAGTTGGCTGAGTTAAAGTAATTCTAGCTGAGTCAAATTCATGTTGGCTGAGTCAAAGTTGGTTGAGTTAAAGTAATTCTAGCTGGGTCAAATTCATGTTGGCTGAGTCAAAGTTGGTTGAGTTATAGTAATTCTATCTGGGTCAAATTCATGTTGGCTGAGTCAAAGTTGGTTGAGTTAAAGTAATTCTAGCTGAGTCAAATTCATGTTGGCTGAGTCAAAGTTGGTTGAGTTAAAGTAATTCTAGCTGAGTCAAATTCATGTTGGCTGAGTCAAAGTTGGTTGAGTTAAAGTAATTCTAGCTGGGTCAAATTCATGTTGGCTGAGTCAAAGTTGGTTGAGTTAAAGTAATTCTAGCTGGGTCAAATTCATGTTGGCTGAGTCAAAGTTGGTTGAATCAAAGTTGGTTGAGTTAAAGTAATTCTAGCTGAGTCAAATTCATGTTGGCTGAGTCAAAGTTGGTTGAGTCAAAGTTGGTTGAGTTAAAGTAATTCTAGCTGAGTCAAATTCATGTTGGCTGAGTCAAAGTTGGTTGAATCAAAGTTGGCTGAGTTAAAGTAATTCTAGCTGGGTCAAATTCATGTGGCTGAGTCAAAGTTGGTTGAATCAAAGTTGGCTGAGTTAAAGTAATTCTAGCTGGGTCAAATTCATGTTGGCTGAGTCAAAGTTGGTTGAATCAAAGTTGGCTGAGTTAAAGTAATTCTAGCTGGGTCAAATTCATGTTGGCTGAGTCAAAGTTGGTTGAATCAAAGTTGGTTGAGTTAAAGTAATTCTAGCTGGGTCAAATTCATGTTGGCTGAGTCAAAGTTGGTTGAATCAAAGTTGGCTGAGTTAAAGTAATTCTAGCTGGGTCAAATTCATGTTGGCTGAGTCAAAGTTGGTTGAATCAAAGTTGGCTGAGTTAAAGTAATTCTAGCTGGGTCAAATTCATGTTGGCTGAGTCAAAGTTGGTTGAATCAAAGTTGGTTGAGTTAAAGTAATTCTAGCTGAGTCAAATTCATGTTGGCTGAGTCAAAGTTGGTTGAGTTAAAGTAATTCTAGCTGGGTCAAATTCATGTTGGCTGAGTCAAAGTTGGTTGAGTTAAAGTAATTCTAGCTGGGTCAAATTCATGTTGGCTGAGTCAAAGTTGGTTGAGTTAAAGTAATTCTAGCTGAGTCAAATTCATGTTGGCTGAGTCAAAGTTGGTTGAGTTAAAGTAATTCTAGCTGAGTCAAATTCATGTTGGCTGAGTCAAAGTTGGTTGAGTTAAAGTAATTCTAGCTGGGTCAAATTCATGTTGGCTGAGTCAAAGTTGGTTGAATCAAAGTTGGCTGAGTTAAAGTAATTCTAGCTGAGTCAAAGTTGGTTGAATCAAAGTTAGCTGAGTCAAAGTAATTCTAGCTGAGTCAAAGTTGGTTGAATCAAAGTTGGCTGAGTCAAAGTAATTCTAGCTGAGTCAAAGTTGGTTGAATCAAAGTTGGCTGAGTTAAAGTAATTCTAGCTGAGTTAAAGTTGGTTGAATCAAAGTTGGCTGAGTTAAAGTAATTCTAGCTGAGTCAAAGTTGGCTGAGTTAAAGCAATTCTAGCTGAGTCAAAGTTGGCTGAGTTAAAGTAATTCTAGCTGAGTCAAAGTTGGCTGAGTTAAAGTAATTCTAGCTGAGTCAAAGTTGGCTGAGTTAAAGTAATTCTAGCTGAGTCAAAGTTGGCTGAGTTAAAGTAATTCTAGCTGAGTCAAAGTTGGCTGAGTTAAAGTAATTCTAGCTGAGTCAAAGTTGGCTGAGTTAAAGTAATTCTAGCTGAGTCAAAGTTGGCTGAGTTAAAGTAATTCTAGCTGAGTCAAATTCGAACGGCATGAAAGTAAGTCGCAGACACCATGGCAACCACGGGCGCCGCGTCGTATATCTCTGCTCTAGATTAGAGAAGTGTATAGTCTCATGGATGCGACCACGAGGATTTCTAGGTTGTAAATTAAAAAAAAAAAATCTTTCTCCATCGCACACAAATGCCCACTTTTTAAACATGTCTCCCAAATATAATTCTTCTTCTGAATTTTGTGACAAATACAATTCTCCGTTAGATCACCACACTAATTGAAACGTTCACACGAAAAGCACATCAACGTATTAGTTGCAGCTCAATGAATTACTACAACTTACTTAAGATAGTGAGAGAGACGAGCTCATCAGTAACCAACCACTCCCTGTGGCTAATGCAATAAGCGTTGTTTCTACTTGAATATACACACACACAACTTTATTTATATAATCCCGGCTACCTCTCCTATTTTATTTCTTTCACACTTTAAATAGCTCCTTAGGTAATCCCATATCTCTTCTAAGTAATCCCATATCTCTTCTAAGTAATCCCATTGCTCTGTTAAGGATATCACAATAAGCTATTCTTGTGATTTAAGACCGCTGTTAGGTCAATCATGCGCCCAGTTGGATAGAATCAGCGTACGGCTTTGCTTTATGTGTCCTAAGCGCCTTTTATACAAACTCTGAGAGCCCTGTTATGTTACCACATTAATATAATTATAAAAGAGCGCGATCCAGTGATTTGACGACCTAGCACAATAAAACTATTTTTCTACACATTTATATGCTCTTCTTCACTAATGTATTCTATGATGATCATGATGATGACAAATATTCAGTTATTTGCGTGTCATCATAATCGCACTCCGAGCATGTCCATAGGTGCTCAGATCCTCTCCTCAGCAAGTCTCGACGTGTCCAGCGACTGACGACTCCAGTTCTGTGTTGGTTGATTAGTCTTCTTACACGCCCATTAAGTTTCTCGTTTCTGGCTGTGTCCATCTTAATTCCCATCTCTTTCATCCGAAGGAGTGACGTGGACTCATGGTTATCGAAGATGATGATTTTAATGCCACGAAGTTGTTATTCTTTTGGGATTTTATCTATTTCTTGGCGAGGCACGATCCGTTTAACCTTAGACTAAGTCTTCTGGGTTATATTAGACATAAGTGCCACCTGAAAAGGAAAGTGAAAAGTACTTTTCGATGGAGCCCATGTGCAAGCGACCGATCGTCGACGTATGCCCAGAGAATTGTATTTAATTTTGCAGCAAACGAAGAATGTGTCACGTTGTAGACTCTTGTTAACTCCTAAAATATGGTAGATGACGTAACTGGCTGCAATGCCTTTTTTTTGGTTTCTGTGATACTGCTTGATAAGTTTGATGTTGTCCGCTCTAGAGGTACTAGGTCATCTGTATCAATAAATCCTACCGTTACATGGACTACCTAATTAACTTCATTAAGCAGTCGTTTTGACGCTGACTGTTACAGTGGCAACCTACTTACAATGAACATCTTGTGTGAAGTATCTGATTTGCTTTAGGTTCTCCACAGAATCTCCCACCCCGTGTAGCTACCGAGGTCGTGATCACGGTGAAGGGGAGAATAGAACAGAACTATTGTCAACTGTCAGGTCCGTGTAGCTACCGAAATCGTGATCACGGTGAAGGGGAGAATAGAACAGAACTATTGTCAACTGCCAGGTCCGTGTAGCTACCGAGGTCGTGATCACGGTGAAGGGGAGAACAGAACAGAACTATTGTCAACTGCCAGGTCCGTGTAGCTACCGAGGTCTTGATCACAGTCAAAGGGAGAATAGAAGAGAACTATTGTCAACTGTCAGGTCCATGTAGCTACCGAGGTCTTGATCGCAGTCAAAGGGAGAATAGAAGAGAACTATTGTCAACTGTCAGGTCCGTGTAGCTACCGAGGTCGTGATCACGGTGAAGGGGAGAATAGAACAGAACTATTGTCAACTGCCAGGTCCGTGTAGCTACCGAGGTCTTGATCACAGTCAAAGGGAGAATAGAAGAGAACTATTGTCATCTGTCAGGTCCGTGTAGCTACCGAGGTCGCGATCACGGTGAAGGGGAGAATAGAAGAGAACTATTGTCATCTGTCAGGTCCGTGTAGCTACCGAGGTCGCGATCGCGGTGAAGGGGAGAATAGAAGAGAACTATTGTCATCTGTCAGGTCCGTGTAGCTACCGAGGTCGTGATCACAGTCAAAGGAGAATAGAAGACAAATATTGTCAACTGTCGTGCACGTGGTACGGGCGACTAAGTAGATTGGGGTCAATATCTTCGCCAGTGCTATATAATTGGTGCATTTGAGCTGAAGCCATCTTTAGTGTTTTCGCTAGTGTGGCAGGATTGCTTGAAAATTGGGACAGTGCATTGATAAGCTGTAAGCAATATGGAGTTGTCCATTATGCAAAGAAGAAGATCCGTCGAGTAGACTAGACTAAATACAATCTCCTAGTCACGAGAGTGGCGCAGTCTCGGCAGAAATAATCTTTATTGCCTTGTCTGCCTGAGCATTTTCAAGCCGTCACATGTATACTTAACTCCTAGCATGGCATCATGCATAGAAGGGGCACGCCTTCTCAAATTTGAGAATCTCTGAACTTGAAGTTTGCGGTTTCTTTCTCTCTGTATTTAAGCAATCAACATTTTTTTTTTTTTACACGCAAACGAGGACAAATTGAAACAAGAATTCCTGGCATTTATCATCTGACGAGGGTGTAGTCGAGAGAAATTCACACAGAACGTTATACCACACTGGTTATTTCATTCCAAGATATAGATAGTATTTCACATTTGTCCCATTTTCCTTGTTAATTTGTGTTTGTTTCAAAATCAGTAAACTTAAACCCATTATTGAATTACGGATATGGGTGGTAATCTACTTGCTCAAACATCTCTTTTTGTCACGAGACGATGAGTTCCGCTGCGATCCGTGAAGGACAAGCAAGGAATGTATACTCAAGAATATGAGAAAAAATAAGTTTTCCTTGAACGCTCAAGAATTCTCAAACTGCGATTCGTAGATTAATCTGCAAGATGTGGTTACTGTGAGCTTATAACACGTGAGGAGGTTGGCGTTAGAACTGAAGACAAATAAGGAAAGAAGGAAGAATGAAGATCTATGAGGCGTTATGAACGAGCAAAAGGTAAGGACTGTCTCATATTTACTTATTTCCTCTACCTCGGTTACCTTTCAGTAGCAAGTTGGAAATTAAGAGTAATTGCCCGGGGCAATGCTCTGTAAGTGGTGTCTCTGGTAAGTAAGTAAAGAGCCCCGTCACGCCAAGAGGCGTATAGGGAATATGGTGTTAGTTTACCCTAATTTTTACTGACCTTCGGCACATGATTTTTGGGGCATTGTGGTTGGTATTACGCCTGTGTCGCTTTACTTTCCCAGAAAAAAATCCAGTGTCCATTTATGACTGGGTGAACTAGGAAGTTGTCGATTAGGATCTTACCCGACCTCGTGTCCTTTGTAGTCCGTTCAATAACCACAGAGCTATCGCTGCTCCCTGTGTTTTTGGTGCATGCCGATTATTGTGATGTCTGTTATTTCACGAATCCATCGTTTTCTCGGTCTACCGGCTCCCCTCTGCCCGTTGTTTCGGAGTGTTAAAGTTCTCATGGCACCGATGGCAGAGTTATAGGGAGGAGTCTTGTGTTATTGCACATCTGTTTCTCACTGGTAGTTTAGTTTGTCCTGCTCATTTGTTCATTTCATTTAACATGTATACCAGTTGTTCTCTTGTAGATTCTAGTTGAATAGAAGAATTTTATATCTTCAAAGACTAAAACAACTTTTGTGGTAAAAATTAATACATTTCTCATTATACTTTGCTAAATTAGTCAACATCTGAAATTTTTCTTCTTATATGCAATAATTTTAGAAAAATATTCTAACATATAGTGTTGGATAGCTCAGTGGTTAGTGAACTGGACTACAAAGAACAAGAGGTAGGGTTCGATTCCAACCGACGGCTTCCGGTTTACCCAGCCTTTAATGGGTACTGGATTTTTTTCTGGGAAAGTAAAACGACACGGACGTAATACCGACTACATTACCTCAAAAATCATGTGCCGAAGGTCTGTAAAATTTATGGTCACTAACACCATATTCCCTATACGCCCCTTGGCGTGACGGGGACTCTTTTAGTTTTTTCCAGGGTTTCGTGGCTTAGAGTTGAGACGTCGACCTTCTGACAAGACGGTGCCGGGTTTGATTCCCACGACAGAAGGTCGTGGCTAAAAGAAAAGAAAAAAAATTATAATCCATGATTTCTTCGTGGTTTTATCCTCCCTTGGACTCTGGGTTGTGAGATGTCTAGCCCATTCCCTCCCCTCATCTTGGAAACTGTGAAAAACAGACAGTCCCGTGTACACTCAGCGCTCGTTAAAGAACCCTTGGTACTTGGAAATCAAAAAGAGCAAGGCAAAAATGGCCGATGCCTGGTGAAAAAAAAATTGTAAGAAAAAATCTGCATTAAAAAAACCGAGGGTACGAGGGGAATATCTGCCTGTATGGCGAGGGACACTTGAACACATGGCTGAAAGTGTGAAAAATAAAAAAAAATGTATTCACGCAAAATTTAGTCCATCGGGACTTCGCTAAAGATGTAGAATTTATCAACGCAAACACATACGCAAACACAAACACAAACAGTAGCATACTAACATATCGTCATCATCGTATGTCATATCGGTTGGCGGAAGCGATCATGTTCTTCCACAATCTTCTATCCACAGTGCATCGTATCGATTCTGTTGTTGACTGTTTTCCATGCCATGATACTAAGCTAATATTTTCTCTTGTTGTCGTCCACGATCTCTCTTTCTCTGTATTTTGCCAGTTGTGACCAAGTATTCCAACTTTCCTCTTCTTATGATCTGCCCGAAAAATGTTGATTGTTTCGTTTTGATGTTTCATAGGAGCTCCCTTTTAGTGTTGGCTTCTTTGTGAATTTCTTCATTGGTCTTTCTAGCATATCTAGGCAACTTTCAACATTCTTCTGAGAAATCCCACCAACATAAACATTAATAAATCAACAGATTTCACGCTTTTGTTAGGTTTCAAGAATACAAACTAACCATTTCTATTAAATGACAGTTTTAAGGCCGAGATAAATATATCGGGCACAGATATATCTTCATCAACCACCACCATATTTTTTCGGATTAGAATTAAAATGCTATTTTGAAGTTTAAAAAGCAACTGTGTATTGTGGTGGTGTTGAAAGAACAAAAAAAAAAGGTTAGGTTTCAGCTTCACGTCAAGTGAAGGACAGCACAATTGAACGATGTCTCGGCTCAAAATGACGAAGATGGGCGCTACCTGCGTTCAAGCCATGTAAACAATGTTGACTTTCCTTGTCTCCAACGATTTATCTCATTCTATTAGAGAATTTCATGCTATCTGTTACCACAGTGAGTTGGCGGATTTTTAGAAATGTAAATGGCGGGTTAATAATAAATGTTTGTACACAGTTCGTCAACCATCGCTGTAGATCAAGTCTTTATTCGCTGGCCCCGTACCCGACCTTGGAAGCTAATGACCTTACTTGTGCAGACGGTTGGTTTGGGGCAAATTGTAAGTTACAATGTCACTGCTATAATGACTTAGTTTGTGACAAAACTACAGGGACATGCCCAAACAATGACAGTTGTCAGCACGAATATTTCGGACCCCAGTGTCAGTACTTGGATTTTGTTTCCAAATATGCCCAAAAATCTGAACCTACTTTCTTGTTTGATAACAACGACACCCCATGCAATCCGGACACAGTTTCTACATCAGTTGAGGAAACTCTCAATCAATCTTTGCCGCACAACAATGAATCACGGTTTGTAGTTAGTTCGCACGAGATTGATGTCTTTTGCTCTGGGGCTGGTCTTACAAGTTACGGATTGAAGGGGCGATAGTTGCAAATATCTGCTCCATCTACATTGGCGGGGGTCGGAATGTGGCTCTCAAACAGAACACAAACCAGATAGACACATTTGATGCTTGTTATACAGGAGACGAATGTGGACCAGAGGCTGCAGTTAATGGCAAAACAAAGACCATTCTCTAAGACAATGACTGCACACACACACAATGGAGAAGTGGAACCAATTCTGTTTACTGGTATCTGAACTTTGCCACACCCCAGAAGACTCACACCATTCGAATCTATCATCGAGCTAGCAATATGATTCGGGTAAAGAATGACACTCTAAGGGCTTTCTCTGACAGCGGCGGCGTAGTGTTCCAGTATAATGATATATCATACCCTAATATTTCTGTGAACACTATTGTAGTCAGCACACAAACGCCAATGGCACACATTAAGATTAAGTTCTCACCGACCATTTCGCAGGCCGACAGTGCACTGACGGTATGTGAGGTGCAAACATATACAGACACCTATTGTCTGGACGAGCATTCTTGATCGTTTTGTGCAATGTCTAGTGGGTGTAGTAAAGGCTGCAATGCCATCATCGGTATGTGTCACGGCAACTGTTCACATGGGATCTATGGACACGACTGTTCCGTGTCTTGTCTCAGTGTCTGTTCTTTATTTGAGGAAAATCCGGAAAATGCATACAATGTAAACATCCTGGCTATACCTGTAATGACACTTGTCCCGATGGTAATTTTGGGATACAGTGTGAACAGATGTGTTCAGATGGCTGTGACATCATATGTGACCCGGAAAGTGCAAGGAAACATACTACGAGTCAGATTGCACTCTTAAATGTCCGGACAACTGTTTCAACGACACCTGTGAACAGTAAATCGGGAACTGTACATGCAAGAGAACGTTCTATGGGCCAGACTGCACTCTCAAATCTCCGGTCAACTGTTTGAACGAAACCTGTGATTCCCACGTTCAGAAGAGTCTGCCGACTACAACAAGCCCAAGCATATGTACACTTTAATGTGTTTCTGTGCTAGACATGGTTCATTTCTTGTTTTTTTTTCGTGAAGCCATGGCTCATATCTTGATGTGTTTCTGTGCTAGCCATGGCTCATATCTTGGCTTGTGTGTGCTGGCCATGGCTCATATCTTGGTGTGTGTCATGTTAGTCATATCTCATATCTTGGTGCGTCCGTGTTAATCATATCTCATATCTTTATGTGTGTCTGTGTTTAGTCATATCTCATATCTTAGTGTGCACCAGTGTTAGTCATGCCATATCTTTGTGTGTGCATGTCTGGGTTAGTGATATCTCATATCTTTGTGTGCATGTTTATGTTAGTCATATCTCATATCTTTGTGTGTGCATGTCTGTATTTGTCACATCTCATATCCTTGTGTGTGCATGGCTATGTTAGTCCCATCTCATGTCTTTGTGTGTGCATATCTATGCTAGTCATATCTCTTATCTTTGTGTGCATGTCTATGTTAGGCATGTGTCATATCTTTGTGTGTGCATGTCTATGTCAGTTATATCTCATATCTTTATGTGCATGTTTATGTTAGTCATGTGTCATATGTCTTGATGTGTGTCAGTGTTAGTCATGCCTCGTATCGCTGTGTGCATGTCTGTGTTAGTCACATCTCACATCTTTGTGTGTGCATGTCTGTGTTAGTCACATCTCACATCTTTGTGTGTGCATGTCTGTGTTAGTCACACACATCTTAGTCACCTCTAGTGACTCGGGCAGATGGTGCTCGTAAAACTGGGAGGGCCGACCATCTAAGGGCAGAATCCCCTACAGAAAAGACAATCTGCTGCCTTGCAGGAAGATTGGGGACAATCAAAGGCTAGGGAAAGCAAACCCGAATAAAATGCTGGCTGAAATCGGATGCACTGGCCACTGGCGCAGAACACAGTGCAACGTATTAACGGGTGTTCAATCAGAGTGGATCTGGCGAACTCTACTTGTGATGTTCTGTCTGTGGGGGCGATCAACAAACTTGGCCTGACAGCTGACTTCATGTGGGAGTCTGGAATCCTACTCTGATTGAGTCCTGATCGCAGAGAGAGAGAAAATGTTGTAAGCAGTAACTGTGGACACCTAAAACCTAAACACATGCACACATATTTGTATGCAAGTAAACTTAACACTGCATCATCATCACGTACCGAGTATGCTGGCGTAGGTGAGCATGTCTCTTCACAACTTTCGATCTCGACAGTTATTTATAATTTCTTTTGTTGACCTTCTGCCAAGCCATTCTCTTAAGCTGTCTGGAATTTGTTCTCTTTTCTGCCCTCTATCTTCTCGTCCCTCAATTTTTCCAGTTGTTACAATATATTCCAGTTGTTCTCTTCTGATTACATGGCCAAACCATCATGATTGTTTCTTCCTAATATTGGAAATTAGCTCTCTTTTTGCTTTGACCTCTTTCAGAACATTTTCATTATTCTTCTTAGCTGTCCATGGAATTCTCAACATTCTTTTGTAAAACCACATTTCTATAGACTCAAGTGATTTTCTTGTCTGTTGCCAAATTGTCCATGATTCACATGCATATGTTAAGATTGGCTCTACATAACATTTAAGTACTCTTTTTCTTGTTTCTATTGTCAAAAATGGATTGCATAGTATTTTCCTAATTTTTTGGAAAGCTGCTTTTGCCTGAGCCTTTCTGCATCTCACCTCTTTTGTACATCTTCCGTCTGATGTTAACACTGCATAGCACAATAATATATAACAAAGACAATAATATTAAAAATGAGTGAAAATGAAACTTCTCTGCAAAGCTCACTTGTGGCCGGGTTTAGAAGGAAATAAGTCTGGTTAGGAGGGACTAGGCACAAACGTTGGCCAGAAGCCATGTGGTCATGAGAGAAGTGAGCCTAGCCAGGAGTGGCTGTGCGAACACGTGGGCCGGAAACAAGGTGGGAACATAGGAAGGGTTCTGAGATCATCAGGGGAGATTGGTAGCAAAGTGGGCACATAGGAAGGGTTCTGAGATCATGAGGGGAGATTGGTAGCAAGGTTGGCACATAGGAAGGGTCATGAGATCATGAGGGGAGATTGGTAGCAAGGTGGGCACATAGGAAGGGTTCTGAGATCATGAGGGGAGATTGGTAGCAAGGTTGGCACATAGGAAGGGTTATGAGATCATGAGGGGAGATTGGTAGCAAGGTTGGCACATAGGAAGGGTTCTGAGATCATGCGGGGAGATTGGTAGCAAGGTTGGCACATAGGAAGGGTTCTGAGATCATGAGGGGAGTTGGGTAGCCAGGTGGGAACATAGGAAGGGTTCTGAGTTCATGAGGGGAATCCATGGGTCGGTGAATTGTCTAAGAATGGAGTATAAGAATATACAAGCCAGGTAAGGCATGGTACAGAGCAAGTGAAATTGGTACTGATAGGTAAAAGGAATATAATGACCAACGAGATCAGGAATAGAGGAAGACATCGCTGAATAGTTGTGGAGCAGAGAATACCATAGACGACTAAAAGGAGGAATGTGAATAGCGTGTGAGAAAAAGGGGGAGAGACAACAGGAGTAGAGGAAGACACATCTGAATAGTAATGGAGTAGAGAATTCCATAGAAAACTAAAAATAGGAAATGGAAGGACGTATGAGAAGAAGACGATGAGAGAGGGGGGGAGCAACCGGAGTAGAGGGAGGCACCGCTGAATACTAGTGGAGTGCAGAATACCATAAAAAAAACTAAAATGAAGAATGGGAAGGCCGTATGAGAAGGGGAGGGGAGAAAACAGAAAGGAGAGCTATAGACAATAGAGGACGTATGTGTATGAGTGTGAGACATACATGCATAAAGGGGTTAGTAAACCCCACTGCGTTGTAATACGATTCTCTAGGGCGAAACGGCTGCGGTGGCCAGAGTGGCACAAGACAATGTCAGTGACACGGATGTCCTGTTCCCCCCTGTGGTCTGAAGAATGTAACCGGGCGGTCACTGGAGTGCCAATACTCTATAAATGGAATTTTACCCTAGATGTGTATAGTGATCTTTGTATTAGTTGTTGTATGTTGATATTGCTTTAAATTGGGACCAGTTGTTTAATCACTTTGTTTGCTTTGTAGGATCGGTTGTCAGTCTGTGTTTTACATTTTCGCATTTAATAATACAACAATTCCCTTGTAATAAATCTGTCTAAGGACGCCTCGTAATATTTAACAACATCGAAGACTGGGCAGGCCTCGACTTCGCAGAGTTCCAAAAATGATATAGTTGAATATCATTGGAGAAAATGATGAAGTCTGTCCTTATGTAACACAATAAAGAGCCCCCGTCACGCCAAGTGGCGTATAGGGAATATGGTGTTAGTGACCATAATTTTTATAGACCTTCAGAACATGAGTTTTTGGGTAATCTGGTCGGTGTTACGCCCGTGCCGCTTTACTTTCGCAGAAAAAAATCCAGTACCCATTTAAGGCTGGGTGAACCCGGAAGCCGTCAATTGGGATCGAACCCTACCTCTTGTCCTTTGTAGTCCAGTTCACTAACCAGTGAGCTATCGAGGTTCATAACTCTGTCCTTAGCGCCTCAATATCCCACAGAAGTATGGGAGGAGGAAGGAATGAAAGATTGTAACCTCACTGGACGAAAGCATTTGCATTTGAGGAAAGACGTTATTCCTCTCAGTTATTACTTTCCTCAACATAGTAGCCAAGTACCATTTCCTTTAAAACCCTCTGACTCGCCTCGTTGGCAGGTGGCGCCTGGCAGGGATTGTACTCGTTTTCACGATATCGTCAAACAAGGGCGCTAAACCCAACGATTATGGCATTTCAGCTCATAAGGAGAATTAGAGGAATATCGATGAGGAGTAAAGGAATAGTGTGGAGAGGTAGATGAATAGCGAGGGAAGGTGAGGAACAGCGAGGAGAAGTGAGGAGAGTCAGGAGTATGAAAGAGAGGTAGAGGATATAACGAAAAGACAGAGGAGCAGCGAGAAGTGGCTGAGAAGCCAGAGGGAGAGGTTGAGGAACAATGGGAGAGGTTGAGGAATATCAAGGAGATGTAGAGGAATGTCAAAGAAATGTAGAGGAACAACGAGGAGAGATAGAGGAATATCAAGGAGATGTGACTTGAACCGGCGTCTTAGCACGCGAGTATATACCCATATGTGCTCGGCCGCCCATCCAGAAATGTTCGGATATTTCTGTATAGTGTAGCCTCAAGCATCGAAACTCAGATGCGAAGCGACATTCCTCACCTTCCCAGGATAATATACCCTGGTACCCATTTCTGCCAACGGCTGGGTCGACCGTGGGGGTATTTTTTTTTTTTATTCCAACCACGAGTACAATTCACACTGCTCCCAGCGGGAATTGAACACGGGTTGTCCGAACGTCGGTAGTCTAGTCGGGTGGTTTTCCCAACTAGGCTACCGAGGCCCCCAATCAGGGTGAGATAGGGGAATATCAAGGAGATGTAGAGGAACAACGGGGTGAGATAGAGGAATATCAAGGAGATGTAGAGGAACAACAGGGTGAGATAGAGGAATATCAAGGAGATGTAGAGGAACAACGGGGTGATATATAGGAATATCAAGGAGATGTAGAGGAACATCAGGGTGAGATAGGGGAATATCAAGGAGATGTAGAGGAACAACGGGGTGAGATAGAGGAATATCACGGAGATGTAGAGGAACAACGGGGTGAGATAGAGGAATATCAAGGTGATGTAGAGGAACAACGAGGAGAGATAGAGGAATATCAAGGAAATGTAGAGGAACAACGAGGAGAGATAGAGGAATATCAAGGTGATGTTGAGAAACAACGGGGTGTGATAGAGGAATATCAAGGAGATGTAGAGAAACAACGGGGTGAGATAGAGGAATATCAAGGAGATGTAGAGGAACAATGGGGCGAGATAGAGGAATATCAAGGAGATGTAGAGGAACAACGAGGAGAGATAGAGGAATAACAAGGTGATGTAGAGGAACAACGAGGAGAGATAGAGGAATATCAAGGAGATGTAGAGGAACAATGGGGAGAGATAGAGGAATATCAAGGTGATGTAGAGGAACAACGAGGAGAGATAGAGGAATATCAAGGAGATGTAGAGGAACAATGGGGAGAGAGAGAAATATCAAGGTGATGTAGAGGAACAACGAGGAGATATAGAGGAATATCAAGGTGATGTAGAGGAACGACGGGGTGAGATAGAGGAATATCAAGGAGTTGTAGAGGAACAACGAGGAGATATAGAGGAATATCAAGGTGATGTAGAGGAACAACGAGGAGAGATAGAGGAATATCATGGTGATGTAGAGGAACAACGGGGTGAGATAGAGGAATATCAAGGAGATGTAGAGGAACAACGGGGAGAGATAGAGGAATATCAAGGAGATGTAGAGGAACAATGAGGAGAGATAGAGGAATATATGAAGGTGATGTAGAGGAACAACGAGGAGAGATAGAGGAATTTCAAGGTGATGTAGAGGAACAACGAGTAGAGATAGAGGAATATCAATGTGATGTAGAGGAACAACGAGGAGAGATAGAGGAATATCGAGGTGATGTAGAGGAACAACGAGGAGAGATAGAGGAATAACAAGGTGATGTAGAGAAACAACGAGGAGAGATAGAGGAATATCAAGGTGATGTAGAGGAACAACGAGGAGAGATAGAGGAATATCAAAGTGATGTAGAGGAACAACGGGGTGAGATATAGGAATATCAAGGAGATGTAGAAGAACAACGAGGAGAGATAGAGGAATATCAAGGTGATGTAGAGGAACAACGAGGAGAGATAGAGGAATATCAAGGTGATGTAGAGGAACAACGGGGTGAGATAGAGGAATATCAAAGAGATGTAGAGGAACAACGAGGAGAGATAGAGGAATATCAAGTAAATGTAGAGGAACAACGAGGAGAGATAGAGGAATATCAAGGTGATATAGAGGAACAACGGGGTGAGATAGAGGGATATCAAGGTGATGTAGAGGAACAACGAGGAGAGATAGAGGAATATCAAGGAGATGTAGAGGAACAATGAGGAGAGATAGAGGAATATCAAGGTGATGTAGAGGAACAACGGGGTGAGATAGAGGAATATCAAGGAGATGTAGAGGAACAACGAGGAGAGATAGAGGAATATCAAGTAAATGTAGAGGAACAACGATGAGAGATAGAGGAATATCAAGGTGATGTAGAGGAACAACGAGAAGAGATAGAGGAATATCAAGGTGATGTAGAGGAACAACGGGGTGAGATAGGGGAATATCAAGGAGATGTAGAGGAACAACGAGGAGAGATAGAGGAATATCAAGGAGATGTAGATGAACAACGAGGAGAGATAGAGGAATATCAAGGAGATGTAGAGGAACAACGGGGTGAGATAGAGGAATATCAAGGAGATGTAGAGGAACAACGGGTGAGATAGAGGAATATCAAGGAGATGTAGAGGAACAACGGGGAGAGATAGAGGAATATCAAGGTGATGTAAAGGAACAACGGGAGAGATAGAGGAATATCAAGGAGGTGTAGAGGAACAATGGGGTGAGATAGAGGAGTATCGAGGAGATATAGTGGAATATCAAATAGATGTAGAAGAATATCTAAGAGATGTAGAGGAACAACAGGGAGTGGTTAATGAATATCAGTGAGATGTAGAGGAATATCAAGGAGGTGTACAAGAGCAACGGGGAGAGGTAGGGGAGTATCAAAGTGATGTAGAAGAACAAAGGCGAGAGATAGAGGAATATCAAAGAGAGGTAGAGGAGCATCAAGGAGATGTAGAGGAACAACGGGGAGAGAGAGAGAGGAATATCAAGGCCAGGTATAGGAATATCAAGGAGAGGTAGTGGAATATCAAGGAGAAGTAGCCGAATATCAAGGAGAAGTAATGGAATATCACGGAGAAGTAGCGGAATATCAAGGAGAAGTAGCGGAATATCAAGGAGAAGTAGTGGAATATGAAGGAGAAGTAGCGGAATATGAAGGAGAAGTAGTGGAATATCAAGGAGCAGTAGCGGAATTTCAAGGAGATGTAGCGGAATATCAAGGAGAAGTAGTGGAATATGAAGGAGAAGTAGCGGAATATCAAGGAGAAGTAGCGGAATATCAAGGAGAAGTAGCGGTATATGAAGGAGAAGTAGTGGAATATCACGGAGAAGTAGCGGAATATCAAGGAGAAGTAGCGGAATATCAAGGAGAAGTAGCGGAATATCAAGGAGCAGTAGCGGAATATCAAGGAGAAGCAGTGGAATACCAAGGAGAAGTAGCGGAATATCAAGGAGCAGTAGCGGAATATCAAGGAGAAGTAGAATGTTATTTGAATAAAGAGATGTATAATAAAGTGAAGGACGGTTATATTGTCATAGCATTTACAAAACAAGGATTCTGTATTTGACACAGAAATAAACAAAGGGATCTACAACTTATAGTTGAGTGAATTGAATAACCAGAACTAACTAGATCATACACAACCCCCTCTTCTTAGTGCCCCTAGAAACAGACAAACAATTCTGACTAAACAAATAGGGATCAAGAAAGAAAGGAACCCGATACTCAAACAGACCATGCTGAAATCGGATGCATTAGGCCGCAGGAAGTAAATATGACTTGATGTGAGCAACAATAAACAAGACAGCATTCATTTCTAGTGATTCATTCGTCTGTCCCTAATGACCCATTTATTTATACCCACTGATCCTTTAATTGTTCCCGTGAACCATCTTTCTTGCACCCACTGACCTATTTGTGCGTTTTGACCACATCCAACTTTAGATTTACCTGCGGGCAGGGACGGTTGTGGCTTGAGTAATGTCAATAGTTTATAGTTCTTTATAGCTTAAATAGTTGGTTGGTGGGTTTTCCTATTTTATTTTCTGCCTGCGGGCCTTACGAAATCTATAGTTGTCTGTGTTTTAACCCAGTTACATGTACCCGTCACTGTTTAATGTTGTTTACATTTTCCCCTCTTGTCGTTACCGATTGGGGGGGGGGGGGGGGTGTAAAGGCATTAAGATGCGTAGATACAAAAAAATGCATAAAGTTGTCACCATACCAACTAGCGTAACGAGCTAGTATAATCAACTAGCGTAACGAGCTAGTATAATCACCTAACGTAACGAGCTAGTATAATCACCTAACGTAACGAGCTAGTATAATCAACTAACGTAACGAGCTAGTATAATCAACTAACGTAACGAGCTAGTATAATCAAGTAACGTAACGAGCTAGTATAATCAACTAACGTAACGAGCTAGTATAATTAACTAACGTAACGAGATAGCATAATCAACTAACGTAACGAGCTAGTATAATCAACTAACGTAACGAGCTAGTATAATCAACTAGCGTAACGAGCTAGTATAATCACCTAACGCAACGAGCTAGTATAATCACCTAACGTAACGAGCTAGTATAATCAACTAACGTAACGAGCTAGTATAATCAACTAACATAACGAGCTAGTATAATCAACTAGCGTAACGAGCTAGTATAATCAGCGTACAAATTCGTCAAGTTTGTTTTAAAGACAACTCTAACAAGTCTATGTAAACTGTAAAGCCGCTTTGACCTCTTTTACTATTCTCATTAGACAAGGTCAACAGAAACCTGACACGGCTGAAATTATGTACGTGACAGGAAAACAAACGGGAGGACAATGAATCACTTAAGATAGGAGGACATGAAAGAAGGGCCTGTGTAATGAGGAACACGAGCATGGAAGGGGAAGAAAGAGGTGAGAAGAGGACTCTAGTAGTATAACGAGCTTAAAGGAGGGGTGTCTAAGTTTACTATGAACGTAGATGAGGCTGTTTGAAAGAAGAGGTTGAGGAGGGCATTGGAGCAGAGGCGTGTACTTTCTATAACGCTCTTCACTTGTTAGTACCCACTTTCCTTCTTTGTCGCACTATTTCTGTGAATTGCGTCTTTCTACCCAGGGGTGAACCGCCCTCTTTCATTCAATTGTCACGCCTCTGCATTTATAATTTTACAAAAAGTGAAGAGATGACAGAGAAGTTAGAAGATGAGGGTAGATAAAACTGAGACTTTGTGAGGATAGATGCCGTCTCCGCATGGGAAAATAAGCACAGCTGATCTTAATTATTTCATACTTCTTGAGTTGTAAAATCGTTCTGAAAGACTTGTTATTTATGCACGTGACTTCATGATACTGAGGTCGCTGTGGTTCATTGTTAGTCCACTCGTTACTGACCAGAAGTTTATGGTTTTCAGATCTCAGATACGGCGAAGCTTTTTTTTTTTCTTTAACTTCTTGGACCTACAAGATGTCAGATTAACCCAGACTCTATAAATGTTGTTGTTGTTGCGTTTGCCAGCTTAATCTCTTACGAAGTCCCTAGAGACTAGGAACTAAATTCTGCGTGTTAATCCATTTTTCCCTGGCAGCCGTGTGCACAGTGGTCACTCCAGGTTCGGAGGTACTCATATTTTTTTCCGTCGATGAGTAACTGACGTTTCAAGCCGGGTCTCGCTGCTGAGACCAGGGATGGTTGCCGCAGAGAGAAATCATAAATAAAAATTCCAACCGGTGTAGCCGAGATTTGAACCTACAACCTCTCTGTCCCGAGGCCGGGCCTCTATAAATGAATACATATATATTTTTATTTTAGGTCTTTTCTCATTTGGGAATGTAGAGAACCCTAGTGTGATATCGACCAGGTAAACCATAAAATATGCAGCTTATAATTTTAAAAATAAGGCCATTAACAGAATCTGCAGTATTCCTTAATCGGTTCACTTTAAAAAAAAAATGTCCTTCTATATCTTGACGATGTTGATAAGCCTTTTACTTTCCTCACTTCCTCTACACTCCTTTCGGTGTTAATAGTACCGTATTTAAAGGCAAAAATAAATAAATACATAAAATAATAAATACTATAATAAATAAATAACAACAAAATAACCTGCATTTTAGTCAAAACTGGAGTTTGAAATTGGCCACAGGATGAGAGTTATACGCGCTGTCTTAGTTTTCTTTTTGTTTTTTCTACTCAAGCTTCTTCATAAGCTGTCGTAAGTTGGGACACTAATGAGAGACTTCCTCAAACCTTTCCATTTATCTCCATCTTAAATCATTCTTTGGGAGCCGCGATAGCTCAGTGGTTAGTGAACTGGACTACAAAGGACAAGGGGTAGGGTTCGATCCCAACCGACGGATTCCGGGTTCACCCTGCCTTTAATAGGTACCGGATTTTTTTCTGGGAAAGTGAAGCGGCATGGGCGTAATACCGACCACATTACCCCAAAAATCAGGTGCCGAAGGTCTGTAAAATTTATGGTCACTAACACCATATTCCCTATACGCCACTTGGCGTGACGGGGGTACTTTACTTACTTTTTAAAATCATTCTTTAGGTGCCTCGAAGCCTGTCCATTCTGTAATGCTATCTCTTTCTCTATCTATCTCACCTTCGTCCACTTTTCAGAGTTCTTCGCAGAATGCTATTTGCCGGACCAGGCGATAGAGATCATCATCATCATTATCGTCAAGTACCGGGCCTGCTGGCGTAGGTGATCATGTCTCTCCACAACTTTCGATCTCGACAGTTATTTATCATTTCTGTTGTTGACCTTCTGCCAAGCCATTCTCTTAAGCTGTCTGGTATTTTTTCTCTTTGCTTCCCTCTATCTCTTCGTCTCTCAATTTTTCCAGTTGTTACAATATATTACAGTTGTTCTCTTCTCATTACATGGCCCAAAAATGATTATTGTTTCTTCCTAATATTGGAAATTTGAATGTTGAAAGTTCCCTGGACAGCTAAAAAGACCAATGAGAAAGTTCTCAAAGAGGCCAACACAAAAAGAGAGCTCTTAAAAAACATCAGAAATAAGCAATCAACATTTTTTGGGCACATCATGAGAAGAGGAAAGTTGGAATACTTGGTTACAACTAGCAAAATTAAAGGAGAGAGAGATCGCGGACGACAAAGAGAGAAAATACTGAATAGCTTGGTGTCATGGCATGGAAAACAGTCAACAACAGAACTGATACGATGCACTGTAGATAGAAGATTGTGGAGGGACATGATCGCCAACGCCAACCGGTACGGTATATGATGATGATGAATATTAGGAATTAGCTCTCTTTTTGCTTTGGCCTCTTTCAGAACATCTTCATTACTCTTCTTAGCTGTCCATGGTATTCTCAATATTCTTCTGTAAAACCACATTTCTACAGACTCCAGTGATTTTCTTGTCTGTTGTCCTATTGTCCATGATTCACATCCATATGTTAAGACTGGATCTACATAACATTTAAGAACTCGTTTTCTTGTTTCTCTTGTCAAAAATGGATTGCATAGTATCTTCCTCATTTTTTGGAAAGCTGCTTTTGCCTGAGCCATTCTGCATCTCACCTCTTTTGTATATTCTCCGTCTGAGGTTAACAAAGTTCCCAAATATTTTAATTCATTTACCTGTTTTAATATTGTTCCACTTGCCTTTATTTTGCATTGAGGTGATATCTTTTTCTTTGTTGTTACCATTACTTCTGCCTTTTTGCTATTAAGGTGGAGCCCTTTATTTTTGCTTTCTTTCACTATAATGTCCAACATTTCTTGTAACTGCGATAGAGATACGTGGCCAAAAAAAAATGTCATGTTTCTTCACAAAAGTCAGTAGACCATCATGCACTTCCACTCCTGTTTGTATTGTTATGATGTAGCCAGTGCTTGATATTTTTAGAACCACTGCATGCAAATACTGAAACAGGATATATCTATGGAGTCAAGGATGTAGCTTTCTGCAGAGTTAAATAACTGGTTGCCTCGTCCTATCATCAGATCCTCTTGTAGAGATACCCCATTACTGCTTCTATTTTTAAAT
Organism: Megaustenia siamemsis; assembly: GCA_032433765.1. Classification (NCBI taxonomy): domain Eukaryota; kingdom Metazoa; phylum Mollusca; class Gastropoda; order Stylommatophora; family Ariophantidae; genus Megaustenia; species Megaustenia siamemsis. The sequence continues at coordinate 77,255,710 of JAVIAB010000139.1, read as the reverse complement.
TAATTAAACCACATCCGGAATTCCCGTGTTATATTGTTTTCTCGTGAGCCAATCACTTTCGTTCTGAGCTGCTGTATGCGTGTGCATATTTGTATCTATAGGGTCAAAGCAAAGAAATGAATAAAAATGAGGAAGCTGCAGGAAAACTAATTGTAAGGAGAAACGAACAACAACAAAAAATAGAAACAAAACACGGTATGGTTAATACGTTACGTAATAAGTGGACAACATAAAATAGAACAAAGTTTCGGCTTAATAGGCCTTCAGCATGAACAAACATGCAACATAAATACAGAAATGTATTGAACATTAAACAAACTAAATAATACATTTTTTAAAATGTATTAATTTCGAACTAGTTTTATTTAAAATAAAAAATAATAAATAATTAAAAATAATAATTTCGAATTAGCCCCTAGCTCGAATTTATTATTTTTTAAAATATTAATTATTTTGTTTAGTTTCAATTCATATCTGTGTTTGTGTTGTATGTTTGTTCCTGCTGAAGGCCTATTGAGGCGAAACGTTGTTCTATTTCATGTCGTCCACTTATTACGTAAATCTTTAACCATACCGTTTTTTTTTCATTTTTTTTTTCAATATATATATTAAAAAAAATTTTTTTTGCAATATATTTTTTTTTTCATTTTTTTTTGCAATATATATATATTTTTCATTTCTACTATTATTATCTATAGACGGTTGTCTGTGTCAAAGATTCTGAGGTGCGTATGGGCTGTCAAAGTGTGAACACGGGAACGAAGTTTTAAACTACTGTGTAAAGTTTTGTTTTTGTTTTTTACATCTAAAACTTGCCATAAATGTTTATAAAATCAACGAGATAATGTAGCACAATATGGACTGACCTGTTTATGTGATATAATATAGTAAGTAAAAGTAGTAAAGCGCCCCCGTCACGCCAAGTGGCGTATAGGGAATATGGTGTTAGTGAGTTACCATACATTTTACAGACCTTCAGCACATGATTCATGGGGTAATGTGGTCGGTATTACGGCCGTGCTGCTTTACTTTCCCAGAAAAAATCTGGTACCCATTTAAGGCTGGGTGAACCGGAACCGTCGGTTGGAATCGAACCCTACCTCTTGTCCTTTGTAGTCCAGTTCACTAACCACTGAGCTATCGCGGCTCCCATGATATAAATATATATATATATATAGTAAAGTAAAGCACCCCCGTCACGCCAAGTGACGTATAGGGAAAATATGGTGTTAGTGACCCTATATTTTACAGACCTTCAGCACATGATTTTTGGGGTAATGTGGTCGGTATTACGCACGTGATGCTTTACTTTTGCAGAAAAAAATCCGGTACCCATTTAAGGCTGGGTGAACCCGGGAGCCGTCCGTTGGGATCGAACCCTACCCCTTGTCCTTTGTAGTCCAGTATATATATATATATTATACTGCCTTCAAAACAGCTAAGTACTGTTAGTCTTGAGTTGTCCATTCAAAACTCTTATGTGAAGCAAAAACATGTACATTGAACAATATATCAGAGAAAATAAAGCTGAAGTCCTAAATGGAATTTAATATAAGAATGGTCAGACGCGGAGAAAAACCGCGGAGACAGGAGTAAAGGTTGCAAGATGGAAATGGTCTCACTTGGAAGAGGTAGCAAAAAAACGGGTCGTTGTCAGATTGTGGTTGCAGCTCTTTGCTCCATGAAGAGCTGCAAGACGTAAAGTATTAAGTCAAGTCATATGAATGGAAATATTTGAGTTCACGGAGGAAGAAAACACACACATACACACGGTGGCAAAGGTACCTCCCCAGCAAAGTTGTCAGCGAGACACAGCTACTGGCTTGCGCCGATCATTCATCAGTGAACCAGAACCATCCAGACCCTGCTCCACCTCTCCGTGGTGCCTTCAGAAACAGACTAAGTTGTTCAGTCTGGCCAAGTGAGTCAGGATCGAAGATGGACGACAGACCGGTGCACAAAAATGTTGTGCTGAATTCGGATGTGTTGGGCCGAAAGGCGCAAATATCACAGATATACTGAAAACCAGAACAAAACGCAGAAAAACCCACTTAACTTTCTTTTAAAGACGGACGACGAACAAGTGTGATCCTTTAGTCATCAGATGAGCGCAAACAAACGCAAACATAAAAGTGAAGTAAGTTAGTAAATAAGACAGAACTATTAAATACAATTCGAGCAAGATAAATTGCATATTTTAGACATATATATGGCATTTTTCATCTTTACAGGCGGTTGTAAACAATCTGGTGTCGACTTTCGCAGTAAGTACAAGACGTTGCTTTGTTAAGTAGATTATCTAAAGGTTTTTTTTCTGTCAAATATTGTGATACAAAGCCTGCAACGCAACGAATAGGGTACAGTTGTGTCGTAAAATCGCACCCCTTTATTTTGGAATCTTTTGTCATCTAAATTTGACATCTCTTTATTTTCCAGTGTTGATGCTGAGCAATTTTTTAAAGATTGTTTTTCACTGTGCTACGATACTCTGTCAGATTTTTAGGGTTTTTTTTTTTTTGCGCATTAAAAAAAATTAAGGTCTCAGTCTGAATAGTAAGAAAACAGAAGTAATGGTTATATCGAAGAAACAATCACCACCGTCATCAGCATAAAAATAGACAGGACAAATCTGAAACAAGCGCAACGTTTGAAATACTTGGGCACAATAATAACATCAGATGGGAGGTGTACCGCAGAAATAAAAAGCATAATAGCTCAGGCCAAAATAGCATTTCAGAAAATGAAAAATATCTTATACAACAAATCTATGTCAATAGAAATAAGAAAGAGAGTTCATAAGTGCTATATAAAACCAATTCTGACCTATGGAAGCGAATCATGGACAGTAGACACACAAATGATAAGACGATTAGAGGCCACAGAGATGGGATTTCTCAGAAGAATGTTGAAAGTTCCCTGGACAGCTAAAAAGACCAATGAGGAAGTTCTCAAAGAGGCCAACACAAAACAGGAGCTCTTAAAAAACATCAGAAAGAAGCAATCAACATTTTTCGGGCGCATCATGAGAAGAGGAAAGTTGGAATACTTGGTTACAACTGGCAAAATAAAAGGAAAGAGAAATCGCGGACGACAAAGTAAGAAAATACTGGATAGCTTGGTGTCATGGCATGGAAAACAGTCAACAATAGAACTGATACGATGCACTGTAGATAGAAGATTGTGGAGGGACATGATCACCTATGCCAACCGGTATGGCACATGATGATGAAAAAAAAATTTCGTGGACGCCTTTTTAGATATCTTTGTTGCTGTGTTTTGGACTACTCGCTATTGGTTTTGGAATGCGTTTGTTGTTCATGCTTCTATCACGATATTTTATTTTAAGACAATTGCACTCAGGAAACACCCATAGGTGCTCCGATCTTCTCCTTGAAATACTGAGAACCTCCGAGGATAAGCCTCACCATTGTGCACGAACTCCGCTGCACTGCCTGTGATCTATCCAATATGGGTAGGTTTTGCGTAAGAAGACCAGACAGAGCCAATATGATCTACTCATTTCCACTTTTAACTGCTAAGTGTTCTTTAACGTGCGCAGAATGCATATGGGACATCCTGCTTTCGTCCTTATCCGATAGGACTAGTCATCGGATCTCACTGCTAGTGTCCTTAGAGAAAGGTAAAGCCAAGAAGACCCTGCTGGTTCGTTTTTTGAAAAAAATTTCCACCGCATATAGTGAGAATTGAACTCGAGACCTTCTTGTCCAGAGGTCGACATCTTACCGCTAGACCACATAGTCCGCGTCCCCACTAACATGCATCTATGTAAATAGCTACCGAAGTGTTGGTGGTGTTTATTCTATTGGGAAATGGGAATATTAATTCGGCATTTACCTGTAGCGTTACGCACATTTTATGTACTACGGCCAATATGCAATGTTCGGGCATAGAATGTATACTCAGGTTTGATCACTATATGGGTGAAGGATTTTTATTCGGGACCAGGTTGGGCCAACGTTGTGCGGAGTTCATGGGAAAGTAGAATGTTTTCAATATTTTAAGAAAAATCCATGCAATAAAAATAAAATTAGTCTTGTTTGTTTCAATATCCGTCGTTATTTTCTGAGCCCTTATAGGTTTATGCAGGATAAATTCCTGGTGGAAGCAAGAGTTTCAGACTCGTGAATACAGCAGAAGGTAGGGATTCACTGTATACTGCAAGTGGCAGGGATTTACTGTATACTGCAAGCGGCAGGGATTTACTGTATACTGCAAGCGGCAGGGATTTACTGTATACTGCAAGCGGCAGGGGTTCACTGTATACTGCAAGCGGCAGGGATTTACTGTATACTGCAAGCGGCAGGGATTCACTGTATACTGCAAGCGGCAGGGATTCACTGTATACCGCAAGCGGCAGGGATTCACTGTATACTGCAATCGGCAGGAATTCACTGTATACTGCAATCGGGAGGAATTCACTGTATACTGCAAGCGGCAGGGATTCACTGCATACTGCAGTGATTAGGGGTTCGCTGTATACAGCAGGAATTAGTGGTTCGCTGTACACTACAGGGATTAGGGGTTCGCTGTATACTACAGGGATCAGGGGTTCGCTGTATATTACAGTGAGCAGGAGGGATTCACTGTAAGCTGCATGAAGTACAGATTCTGATTCACCGTTTACTGCAGAGTAGGGGTTTACTGAATTCTACATGGTGGTGAGTTTCACTGTATACTACAGCGGGTTGGGATAAACTGTACCTTACATTTTAAAAAAAAATTGGGACCTATTTCTTTTAACGTCATTTCCGCCTTCTCTTGCTCTCATTTTGCCTGGTCAAGAGAATTATAAGTTATCGATGTTTTCCATTTTTCCCTCAATCACACAGACAGAGCGCGGAGAAGAACAGACGGCTTGGCGTATTGCTGAGCACATTTTCCATAAATATACTGAGGGTATTTATAAAGGCACCAACACTATGTTTCTATCTGCCACGTCCGAAGTGTAAAGATATTCTGTGTCCTTTTTTTTAAAAAATCGCTTTAACTCTGTATGGTAGGCACATACGATCTCTCCCCCTCCACCTCCACCCCTCCAAACCAACTTCTTATTCTTATTTTAATTCCTCATGGAATGGACATATGACAACCCAATCTTCTTATTTTAATTCCTTATGTAATGGACATATGACAACCCAATCTTCTTATTTTAATTCCTTATGTAATGGACATATGACAACCCAATCTGCTTATTTTAATTCCTTATGTAATGGGCATATGGCAACCCAATCTTCTTATTTTAATTACTCATGGAATGGACATATGACAATCCAATCTTCTTATTTTAATTCCGTATGGAATGGACATATGACAACCCAATCTTCTTATTTTAATTCCTCATGGAATGGACATATGACAACCCAATCTTCTTATTTTAATTCCGTATGGAATGGACATATGCCAACCCAATCTTCTTATTTTAATTCCTCATGGAATGGACATATGACAACCCAATCTTCTTATTTTAATTCCTCATGGAATGGACATATGACAACCCAATCTTCTTTTTTAAATTCCGTATGGAATGGACATATGACAACCCAATCTTCTTATTTTAATTCCTCATGGAATGGACATATGACAACCCAATATTCTTATTTTAATTCCTCATGGAATGGACATATGACAACCCAATCTTCTTTTTTTAATTCCGTATGGAATGGACATATGACAACCCAATCTTCTTATTTTAATTCCTCATGGAATGGACATATGACAACCCAATCTTCTTTTATTAATTCCGTATGGAATGGACATATGACAACCCAATCTTCTTTTTTTAATTCCGTATGGAATGGACATATGACAACCCAATCTTCTTATTTTAATTCCTCATGGAATGGACATATGACAACCCAATCTTCTTATTTTAATTCCGTATGGAATGGACATATGACAACCCAATCTTCTTTTTTAAATTCCGTATGGAATGGACATATGACAACCCAATCTTCTTATTTTAATTCCTCATGGAATGGACATATGACAACCCAATCTTCTTATTTTAATTTCTCATGGAATGGACATATGACAACCCAATCTTCTTATTTTAATTCCTCATGGAATGGACATATGACAACCCAATCTTCTTATTTTAATTCCGTATGGAATGGACATATGACAACCCAATCTTCTTTTTTAAATTCCGTATGGAATGGACATATGACAACCCAATCTTCTTATTTTAATTCCTCATGGAATGGACATATGACAACCCAATCTTCTTATTTTAATTTCTCATGGAATGGACATATGACAACCCAATCTTCTTATTTTAATTCCTCATGGAATGAACATATGACAACCCAATCTTCTTTTTAAATTCCGTATGGAATGGACATATGACAACCCAATCTTCTTATTTTAATTCCTCATGGAATGGACATATGACAACCCAATCTTCTTATTTTAATTGCTCATGGAATGGACATATGACAACCCAATATTCTTATTTTAATTCGGTATTGACATATAATCACCATCTCCACTTTCTATTTCAGCGAAATATGGACACATAACCCCTTCACCTTCCTAATTTAACCACATACATATGGCTCCCATCTTCTTCCAGCTTCTTACTTTAAGTTCGCATGCACATGAGATACTGACTCCTCTTTTTAACCAAACTACTTATGGACCCATAGTCTTTTCCTCTTCTGACCTCACCTAAGTATGACCACATAAAATAAACACAAATTGATATTAAACATATAGACCTGAAAAGAAAACAAACGATGAATTCTTAAAACAACTAAAAATGAAAAGATAACTGCTAAACACAATTAGAACAAGACAAACGAAATTTTTGGGGCATGTTAAAAGACAAAATAGCCTAATATAGCCTAATAAAAGTAATATTGGAAGAGAAAATACTAGGTAAAAGAGGCAGAGGCAGACCAAGACTAACATGGACGAGTGACATCAAAAGATGGACAAGTCAACCTATGACAATCTGCACCATAAACGCAAGAGACTGTCAGTACTTCTGTCAGATTTGTGCAACCATTGCCAATTATGTACTTTAATTCCAAGAATATTTAATGTGACAGAGTAGAATGGCGCTCCATGGTAGTCAACCTTCGGTGCGGAGACGGCACTCAATGATGATGATGATAATGAAACCTATAGACAGAGACGAGACAAACTACGACGTTTCGGCAAATAAAATATTCATCAGGTACAAGACAACAATTACTGATATATTATACAAATCAAATATACACACAAAAGTCAAAAACCAATCTCAAAAATAAAAATGACTGAAAAAAGAACAGTGACCAGGATTTAACGTGCCTGTTGGTCACAAGTCAGATAGTCAATTGACCAAGTTGGATCTCGAGAGCCATGTATTGATACATACTACTCTTCCCCTCTTCCTCCCTTAAATACGTTTGGACACATCCCCACTCCAAGGGAGCCGCGATAGCTCAGTGGTTAGTGAACTGGACTACCACGGACAAGGGGTAGGGTTCGATCCCAACCGACGGCTTCCGGGTTCACCCAGCCTTAAATGGGTACCGGATTTTTTTCTGGGAAAGTAAAGCAGCACGGGCGTAATACTGACCACATTACCCCAAAAATCATGTGCTAAAGGTCTGTAAAATATAGGGTCACTAACACCATATTTCCCTATACGCCACTTGGCGTGACAGGGGTACTTTACTTTACATCCCCACTCCCTTTTTCTTCTGCTTCCGAACTTAGAAGTGTATGAACTTACAATCCCGTCCTCTTACCTTAGTTACGGATGAACATAAAACACCTTTATCTTCACACCTTTAGTGCCAATGGACATCTCTCTACTATAAACCAGAAGCGAAAGACGGAGGGTACTTTGTTTTGGTGTGCCAGGGTGACCCCCAGCGATGGTGCCTGGGATCAACTATCTATCCAACAGGTCCCTTTGTATCAGATCTGAGGTCAAACGCGGTCATTATGTTTACAGAACCGGGTTTCCCCAAGATAGCGAGGCATTGCAACAGTGGTTCTTAACTTTTTGTTACACATGATCCCACTCTATACTTACAGAACCGGGTTTCTATAACATACCGCGGCATTGCAACAGTGGTTCTTAACCTTTTGTTACACTTGATCCCATTCAATACTTACAGAACCGGGTTTGCCCAAGATAACGTGGCATTGCAACAGAGGTTCCTAATTTTTCTTACACATGATTCCATTAAATACTTACAAAACCTGGTTTCCCCAAGATATCGCGGCATTACAACAGAGGTTTCTAACTTTTTGTTACACAGGATCCCACTCAATACTTACAGAACCTTGTTTCCACAATATATCGCGGCATTACAACAGTGGTTTCTAACTCTTTGTTACACAGGATCCCACTCAATACTTACAGAACCTTGTTTCCACAATATATCGCGGCATTACAACAGAGGTTTCTAACTCTTTGTTACACAGGATCCCACTCAATACTTACAGAACCTTGTTTCCACAAGATATCGCGGCATTACAACAGTGGTTCTAAACTTTTTGTTAAACAGGATCCCACTCAATACTTACAGGAGCGCAGTGGTTCTCATTAACTGTTCTTCCTAGGACAAACCTAAACACTACAGAAAAAAAAAAAAACCAGATAAACGTAGTTACTGGTTTTGTTTAATTTGTAACAACTATTTCTTCTATAAAATATGTAAACTTGTAACCCTGATCTCCGTAACAAAGACTGATCTCTTTAAAAGTAACAAACAAGACTTGCCTTGAAAATATTTTCTACGATACAATCTTGCTCCGACGAAAAGTCATACTCAATAATTGGTAATTCAAACAAAACTTACGACAGTTTTCTTAAATAATGAGTCCAGTCGAGCAAACCAATATTGACTTTGGTCCATATTTCAGTCATTGTAATCATTATATAGGAGACACATAATAATAAATGAATATTATTATAGAGGGAAACTTCCGAGGCGATAATCAGCGAATCAATTCAGATGACGAGGTATGTTTACAGCACTCGGAAAAATGACAAATAATCAACAACAGAAAAAAATATGGACCAAGGCAGGATCGAACCTGTACTCAGTGGCACAGCGCCTCGCCACGAAAAGCCAAACGCTTGATTAAATATAATCATTATATACCCTGTCTGAACATGAGCAAGCGCTTTAGCGCATTCTTATCTACTGAATAATTAAGGTGCGTAAACCATATGGGTCGTAGATGATCAAACGCTTTCATACAGCTCGTTCATAATCAATATCTATGGTGTGTTACATCAATACTGTATGGTTACAACATAAAACGTTTAGTACCACTTTATACTACCCAATATCTAAGGTGTAAAAATGTCAATAAAATAAGTTCGCAAAATATCAATCGTTTCATAAAGTTCTCTTCTTATTAATAGTTAGACCTACATGACTGGATACTACACCACAGTTGACAACTCAGTACCTCTGTCAGCTTTGCCCAACTATTGCCAAATGTGGACTAGTGTGTACTTTAATAAAGAGAGTTCTAAGATTTCTTAAATGTTATGTAGAGCCAGTCTTAACATATGGATGTGAATCATGGACAATAGGACAACAGACAAGAAAATCACTGGAGTCTGTAGAAATGTGGTTTTACAAAAGAATGTTGAGAATACAATGGACAGCTAAAAAGAGTAATGAAAATGTTCTGAAAGAGGCCAAAGCAAAAAGAGAGCTAATTTCCAATATTAGGAAGAAACATGAATTTCCAATATTACGAAGAAACAATCATAATTTTTTGGCCATGTAATGAGAAGAGAACAATTGAAATATATTGTAACAACTGGAAACATTAAGGGACGAAGAGATAGAGGGAAGCAAAGAGAAAAAAAATACAAGAAATCTTAAGAGAATGGCTTGGCAGAAGGTGAACAACAGAAATAATGATAAATAACTGTCGAAATCGAAAGTTGTGGAGAGACATGATCACCTACGCCAGCAGGCCCGATACTTGATGATGATGATGATGTACTTTAATTCCAAGAATATTTAATGTGACAGTAAAAGACAAACTTAGAAATTAATATATTAGGAAAAAAAAGTACATCAAACCAAGTCTACTTTACATCCGGGGGGGCGCTAAATTAATTGGTTTAGGCGTGTAAAACAGTTCCTGTCATAGAACATCACGCAGCAAGCATTGACAATCAAAAGCAACAACAAATGGTAACGGTGGTCTACAGGTGAGATGTCTTCATCTGGACAAGAAGGTTAGGGTTGACATTTCTCACTTCGAATCTGTGGTTTCTTCGTGGCTTAACTCTCTCTCTCTCTCTTTCTCTCTCTCTCTCTCTCTCTCTCTCTCTCTCTCTCTCTCTCTCTCTCTCTCTCTCTTCTCTCTCTCTCTCTCTCTCTCTCTCTTCTCTCTCTCTCTCTCTCTTTCTCTCTCTCTCTCTCTCTCTCTCTCCGCTCCTTGATCTCTGAGTAGTAAGATCCGGTGTCTATGCATCTCCGATAACTGCGAAAAGCAGGAAGTTAAGTATTCGTTCTGAGCACATTACAGAAATCTTAGCAGTTGGAACCCGAAAAGAGTATTAAAAATGGCTGCTGTCCAGGGAAAATTCATAGGAAAAATCTAGCATAAAGCATCAAAACTCTCTACAATAAAAACAAAAATAGAGTACCTATGAAGTCGGATAATATCTGCCTGTATGGCACAAAACAAGTGAGCACACGAGTGCCAGTATAAAATTGAGGAAAAATATATTCACACCAAATTCCTGACTTCACCAGAGATCTAAGTTTTTTTTTGGCGAAAAAAAAACAAACAAAAACAACAGAAGAGGCACCGCAAGATATAGGCAATCCATATATCTGACGCAGACTAATCGAGACGAACCAAAGAAGTCTGGAATACGCCACTTTTCTCAAAACGCTGGAAGGGTAAAGAGTATAGAGTATAGAGGAGAATGACAAGACAAGTATAGCAAAATTAGCTCTCTGTGTTCGAGTAAGAGATTTTAACTTAAAAAACTGCATATAGTTAATTAAATAATGTACAATATAATACTGCCTGTGTGGTGAGCTGTGAGGGTCGCTAGGACCTTTGCTTGTTATGACCTTTTTTTTTGGCGTAGCGGTGGAATCGGAATTAGGAGATTGAATCACATATTGATTCATTACGCAATTCAACAGGTTGAGTTTTCTTGTGCAAGTTCATTACTTGTCTAATTATTACTGCGTGGGGGTGTATGAGGACACACTGTTGAATAAGTCACAGCGAAAATGCATAATAAACCACATGATTATGCAAGTTTAACGTGAAAAACGCATGCTCAAACCGGATCGAAGACCGAAAGTTAAGCCCATTGGATGAAAAAAATTGATGGTCAAGACGTGAGCCCAAAAACTTACATCTGGGTGCTCATTACAAATAGCATGTCATTTAGCTGCGTCATTCGTTAACGCATTATTTCATCTAATAATAAACGATAACCTGTATTTTCGCTTCTAAAAAGAATTGTGTCTGTTCAAAATGTTCAAAGCATATTTTTATAAGTTTGTTATCACTTTACTTGTTACACGAATAGTTAAGAGTATATCATCAGCATAATCGTCATTTATCATCGTTATCATCATCGTTATCATCATAATCGAATTCATTATTATCATCACCGTCATTATCATCATCACCAGCATTGTCACCCTGATTATCATCATCATCATCCTCATCATCACCTTTATCTCATTTGCTATCCCGGCTTGGTTCATACTTGGACTGAAACAAAACCTTTCACAAAATGACTGAATATAACCAAATGTACCGCGTGTCTGTTAGTTCAATATTTGGGCAGATTTATAGAGATGCGTTACTGTTCAGACTTGAATTTATAGAAGCAGTAAAAGCATCTATTAAATTGTAATGTTACAAGGTGTTTGATCTGATCAGTTATGGGAGAAGACATCAGATCTTGCTCATGCCAAACTGTCAAAGGAGAAGGTACAAGACTTGAATTGGTATCTTAGCACCCGGGTTTTAATTCATATGTGCTCGGCCGCCTATCCAGAAGTGTTCGGAGACTCCTGTCAAGAGTCGCCTCAAGCATCGTAACTCACGAACGAGGCGCCATTCCTCACTATCCCTGAGTACTACCATGGTACTCATTTCATCCAGCGGCTGGGTTAACCGCGGAGATATTTTTCCAACCACGAGTACAATTCACATTGTATCCGGCGAGCTGTCCGAACGTTGGTGGCTAGTGGAGTGGTTTCCCAACTAGATCACGGAGGCCCCGGCCAAACTGTCAGATCTGGTTAATGTAATCGAGAGTGGGTCAAGAGGTGTAACCGAGAGAATATCACTTAAGTGATAACCGGCATATATTGGAGATGGATAGTTCACGTACTCAGTCGAAGTTCATAAGAAAATTACAAGAACTGTTATACGGTTGGCAGAGAAGACAAAAGATAGGTAGGTCACAGACAAATTGGCGGAGGGCAGTGGAGCTATAGATTTTAAAAAAATGTAAACCAGACTTAAGACACTCTGTGAATTATGACCACTCACAAGACACTCTGCCGAATTATGACCACTCACAAGAAACTGCGAATTATGATCACTCACAAGACACTCTGTGAATTATGATCACTCACAAGACACTCTGTGAATTATGACCACTCACAAGACACTCTGGGCATTATGACCACTCACAAGACACTCTGTGAATTATGACCACTCACGAAACACGCTGTGAATTATGATCACTCGCAAGACACTTTGAATTATGACCACTCACTGGACACTGTGAATTATAACCACTCACAACACAAAATGTGAATTATTACTACTCACAAGCCACTGTAAATTATGATCACTCGCAAGACACACTGTGAATTATGACCACTCACAAGCCACTCTGGGAATTATGACCACTCACAAGCCACACTGTGAATTATTACCACTCACATGCCACACTGTGAATTATGACCACTCACAAGCCACACTGTGGATTATTACAACTCACAAGCCACACTGTGAATTATTACCACTCACAAGCCACACTGTGAATTATGACCACTCACAAGCCACACTGTGGATTATTACAACTCACAAGACACACTGTGAATTATGACCACTCACAAGCCACTCTGGGAATTATGACCACTCACAAGCCACACTGTGAATTATTACCACTCACAAGCCACACTGTGAATTATGACCACTCACCAGATGAAGTGGAGAATATTTGTTTGTCCGTAGAAATCTAATAGTAACTTTCAATAGCCCGGAGTGTCTATTTGTGTGATGAACATCAACTATAGAAGATACAACCTTCGTATATAAGCTCAATCGCAAGATTTCAACAAAAGGTACTTTAAGAAGCACATTTTTTAATGAACGTATTCTGGGGATAAACAAAACGAAAACTTAGTAAATTTCACGTAGCACGAGCATGACAGTCAGAGCTGATATTCAACTTCTGACCAAGTAGTATTTGATATAAGTAACAACTTATAGGACACACACTGCGGAAGCAAACTGAGAGTATTACACAACAGGCCTTTTTTTTTGGAATCCCCAGGGGAAAAGACAAAGAGGAATACCAACGAATTCTTGGAGAAGACAGATAGAAGCAGAGATGGAGATTATGGGGAAGACATGGAAAGATCTTAAAAGAATGGCAAAAAACAGAACGACTTGGAAAGTGTTTGTTGAAGACCTATGCTGCACAGGGAGCTGAAAAGGTAGAAGAAGAAGAGAACAACTTATACAAGTAACATTTGAAACAGGTAACATTTCTTACAGGCAACGTTTGATATAAACGTAGACAGGAGAAACCGGTTTGTTTGGTAAAAAAGTAATCAGCGCCAACTGTTGCCTTATTGAATTGACAGATCAATAAACACCAAAGACCAGCGACACAGGCTAAAAAACAAACAAACTGTGTTTGAAAGCGGATGCGCTGGAACACAAAGCATAAAACACAGTGCACAACACAACTAACAAGTCAGAAGAGGAAGGTATGTAATTCAGACGCTATGTCCTTTAGCGTGGTGAATGTTCTGACTTTCTTAGTGTTACTTTCGTTTGTTTATGTTGTGGCGGCAAATAATAATAAATGGATATTAGTATAGAGGGAAGCTTCCGAGGCGATAATTCATCGAATCATGGGAGGTTGTCTTTGAACGGGGAAATGGGATTTTTTTTCGGTCATTGTTCTCGTGTCTTGTGGCGTTTACGATAAATGACTAGGATCAACTTTGCGAACAAACGCAAACAAACGACAAATAACAAACGTTTCTACCTAGATGTCTTCAACTGTGACAAAAACAAACAAAACAAAGAACAAATCATTAAAAATTATAAGAAATTACTGAAATGTCAGAAAAGTATTATTGCAATATCAAATAATATTTATGAGATCTTGATTTTCATTTTTAAGAAATTGGATTTTGTTTTATCCCAGTTGAAAATTTATTTCGGTCGAAACGTTGACTCTTTGTTCAGTTTTTGCTTTGCTCGCAAAGCTGTAACATCCTAGCCGTTATCTTCTACGATATCATATCCAGCTTTGCGCGACTCTACGTGGGCTTGTATGTGTATTCTTCTGTATATGAAGTTTATCGTAATTGCTGTTATTACCCCACGGTCGGGGAGCCGCAATAGATCAGTGGTTTAGTGAACTGGAATGCAAAAGACAAGAGGTAAGGTTCGACCCCAACCGACGGCTTCCGGGTTCACCCAGCCTTATATGGGTACCGGATTTTTTTCTGGGAAGGTAAAGCGGCTCGGGCGTAATACCGACCACATTACCCCAAAATGTATGGTCACTAACACCATATTCCCAATAAGCCACTTGGCGTGACGGGTATCTTTACTTTTTTTTTACCCCTGTGGTCGACCCAGCCGCTGGCAGGAATCGGTTATTGAGTTATTAGCGGGTCATCATCATTACACTCCAAATATGTCCATAGGTGCTCAGATCCCCTCCTCAGCAAGTCTCGAAGTGTCAAGCGAATGACGACTCCAGTTCTCTGTTGGTTAATCACGGTTAGAAATCGGTACCAGAGTAGTAGCACTTTAGGAAGGTGAGAAATGCCGCTTCGCATCGTGAGTTTTGATGCTTGAAGCAAGACTATCCAGAAGTCTCCGAACATTTTTGGATAGGCGGCCGGGGACATATGGGTGAAAACATGCTTGCTAAGACGCTGATTGAAGTCTCGTACTTTAATTTACTTCACTTCACTTCACCTTACCTTACCTTACCTTACCTTACCTTACTTTACCTTACCTTACCTTACCTTACCTTACCTTACCTTACCTTACCTTACCTTACCTTACCTTACCTTACCTTACCTTACCTTACCTTACCTTACCTTACCTTACCTTACCTTACTTTACCTTACTTTACCTTACTTTACTTTACCTTACCTTACCTTACCTTACCTTACCTTACCTTACTTTACCTTACTTTACCTTACCTTCCCTTACCTTACCTTACTTTACCTTACTTTACCTTACCTTACCTTACCTTACCTTACCTTACCTTACCTTACCTTACCTTACCTTACCTTACTTTACCTTACTTTACCTTACTTACCTTACTTACCTTACTTACCTTACCTTACCTTACCTTACCTTACCTTACCTTACCTTACCTTACCTTACCTTACCTTACCTTACCTTACCTTACCTTACTTTACCTTACTTTACCTTACCTTACCTTACCTTACTTTACCTTACTTTACCTTACTTTACCTTACCTTACTTTACCTTACCTTACCTTACTTTACTTTACCTTACCTTACCTTACCTTACCTTACTTACCTTACCTTACCTTACCTTACCTTACTTTACCTTACTTTACCTTACTTTACCTTACTTTACCTTACCTTACCTTACCTTACCTTACCTTACCTTACCTTACTTTACCTTACTTTACCTTACCTTACCTTACTTTACCTTACTTTACCTTACTTTACCTTACCTTACCTTACTTTACCTTACCTTACCTTACCTTACCTTACCTTACCTTACCTTACCTTACTTTACCTTACTTTACCTTACCTTACCTTACCTTACCTTACTTTACCTTACCTTACCTTACCTTACTTTACCTTACCTTACCTTACCTTACCTTACTTTACCTTACTTTACCTTACCTTACCTTACCTTACTTTACCTTACTTTACCTTACCTTACCTTACCTTACCTTACTTTGCCTTACTTTACCTTACTTTACCTTACCTTACCTTACCTTACCTTACTTTACCTTACTTTACCTTACCTTACCTTACTTTACCTTACTTTACCTTACCTTACCTTACCTTACCTTACCTTACCTTACCTTACCTTACCTTACCTTACTTTACCTTACCTTACCTTACCTTACCTTACCTTACCTTACCTTACTTTACCTTACTTTACCTTACCTTACCTTACCTTACCTTACCTTACCTTACTTTACCTTACTTTACTTTACCTTACCTTACCTTACCTTACCTTACCTTACCTTACCTTACCTTACCTTACTTTACCTTACCTTACCTTACCTTACCTTACCTTACCTTACCTTACCTTTACTTTACTTTACTTTATTTGATTTTTTCACTTCACCTCACCTCACATCACTTCACTTCACTGCTATTACATTGATCCATCGTCTCTTCTAGGTCTACCTTATTTCCCTTTCTTGTCCAGGCTATCAGACTAACGCTGTTCATGCTTGGTGTTTAAGCCATCTGATCTGCGAAATACCTGCTACTTCACTGCCGCCACATAACAGAACTTTACAACAGGCGTCGTCAAACACGTCCAACCATTGACAAGACGTTCCTCCCACCAGTCAAACGTCTGAGATGGTCACGCAGCTTTGTGACTCAGACGTAGGCTGTGAAGACCATCCAGATCACAGCAGAAACGGATAACATCTGGGGAAGAGGTATGTTTACAACACTCGGACAAAAAAAAAACAACAAATAATCAAAAACAGAGAAAAAAAAAAACCAAGGACAATATATGGTCCGAAGCAGGATCAAACCCGTAATCCTCGGCACAGACGCTTCGCCACAAGAACCAAACGCTAGAGCACACGGCCAACTCAGCTACCTAAAAAAAATATCTATCATTGGCGACGTCTTTCACGCATATGAACTCATGACTATAGCATATGATTGCGAACATAACTCGGGAATAATTTGTCTATCTGTATTTTCCTATTGAGACAAGTATCTCCCGGACAGGGTCAGGCTGAATACCCAAGTAGGTTCTTCTGCCTCTTTTCTCCCTCATTTGCCTTTCAGCGTCGAGGGAGATATAATTTACGGCCTTTTAATCTTCTGTTCGCCTCTGCTGCTGTTATGTTTCCTAGTGCTTCTAATATTCCATCGATCCATCTTTTTGTGGACGACCCTAGGGTCTGGGGTTCTCACAATGTTTGTTGAAGGCTCGTTGTGTTGTGTTTTGATCTTTCTGCCTCGTCACGTGGCCAAACCATTTTAACTGTTGTTTCCTTATATATTCTATGGCAGGGGCTATTCCTAGCTTTTTTCTCAGTTCTTCATTTCTGATCTTATCTCTCAGACTGTTTCCTGTCATTCGTCTAACACATTACATCTCTGTAGAGGTTATTTTTCTTATTGTTCTTGCATATAGGGTCCAGGTCTGGCATTGGTAGCACTGGCATTTGACGTTGGGATGAAGATTGTATTGTATAGTGCTCGTTCTGCCTCCAGAGTTATTTCCTTGTCGGACAATAGTGGTGATAACTGTCCGATGATTTGACAAGCTTTGTTGCATCTTGATTCTATCTCTGCTGTTTGAGGATTATCGTTTGTCATTAGACTTCCTAGGTATTTGAATTCCTACGTATTTGAATTCCTCTACTTGTTTTAGTTGTCTGCCTAAATTAAATAAAAACCAAGAGAGTATCCTGAGCTGTTGCTAAGAATAGATATCCCATACCAAGTGCAAATAAATATTTAAAAATGAACAACATCAGTTATATTCTGGTTTATATGAGAAACATAATATTTTAGTTGCCAGATCATCGCAAAATGATAATTAAAACAAAGGCCGTAGTTGACAATGCCTGAATCATTAGTATCTTCCACTATTCTGCTCCAGTAGCGAATCATGGACAATTAATGCAAAGCAGGAGATAAGACTAAATTCATTCCATATAGGATGTATGCGCCGTATTCTTGGTATCACCTGGAAGGACAAGGTGACAAACGTGGGGAGTCAGACTCGCACAGGCCTCCCGAACATCTAAGTGTTGCTCAAACCACGTAGGTTAGTCTGGCTTGGCCATGTACACCGTATGAAAGATGGTCGCATATCAAAAGATATACCATATGGACAACTAGCAGATAGCAAAAGGTAGGGGGTGCCAAAAACTTCGATTTGTGGACGTGTGTAAACGCAAGATGAAGACTCTGAACATAAACCCTGCATCCTGGCAAGAAATAGTTCCAGACCGCAATCTTTGGAAATGCACTCTGCAGCTCCCACTCAAACAAGAAGCAGACAGATTTATAGAAAAAGAGAATACACGGCGAAAGAAAAGAAACAAATAACATTTCTAGGGGAGCTGAAAAATCCATAGTTAACTATGACTGACGGAGGCTATTTTTGCTGTGACTATCGCAAATGTACAGTTGACGTGGTTAGTGCCATGCAAGTCCGAATTAATTTCCGAAATAAATCTCAAATTTACAAAATTTCAGAGCCTGGGTAAATTGACAAAAAAAAAAAAAACTGAAGGGGCTTAAAATGCAGCCGTTAGAATTGAGAACTAAACGAAAATTACGTAATCAACAGATTTGCACTAAACTAGAATATATCGGTTTTGAGTTGCTGTTAACATCATCATCGAGTGCCGTATCCGCATCGAAGGTTGGCTACCATGGACCGCCATTCCACTCTGTCTCTTGCTTTGATGGGGCAGATTGTCATAGGTTGGCTTGTCCATCTTTTGATGTTACTCGTCCATGTTCGTCTTGGTCTGCCTCTTTTACCTTGTATTTTCCCTTCCAATATTACTTTTATTAGGCTGTTGTATCTTTTAACATTTCCCCCAAAATTTTATTTGGTAGCTGTCATTTATTTCCCGATAAAAGAACAACTTTTTGCTAGTTTCACGCCTGATAGTCGGTGATATTTTAGTGGTTCTGTAAATGACCTGTGCATGACTATTCCGTGGTACTCTAGAAGAGATTAGAACTGATCTGATGGACTATCCAATCGTTCAGCCTCAACACATTAGATCAAGGAGCAAGAAGGAGGAAGAAAAATGCATAGACGGAATAAAGGACATATGCAAGAACCAAAACATATCCAGCGAATCGTAGGAGGAAGACCTATGTTTACAGCACTCGGGAAAAATGACAAATAATCAACAACAGAAAAAAAAAATAAAGAACAATATATGGACCGAAGCAGGATCGAACTCGTATTACATGGCACAGCGCCTTGCCTCGAAAAGCCAAACGTTAGGGAACACTGCCAACTCAGCAAACTAAAATAAATTAGCTATCATTGGCGATGTGTTTCCTGCAGACGTTCTCATGACTGTAGCATAATGTTACGACCACAGCTCGGAAATAAATTGTGCATCTCTATTTTCCTATTAAGACAAGTATCTCCAGGTACGGCTGAATATATAAACTCATATGAACGACATTACATCTAAAACAGCGGCGACCAAAAAAAAATAATTAAATAAACAAGCAATACAACATCTACCGACGTTAGATTGTATTTTCCATTCCTCCTTTCTCCAGTGACGCTTTCAAGGAAACAGCAGGTTGACAAAAGAAAGAAGAAAATGCTTTAAACTTTCAGAACATTCTAAAGCGGTCAAGGTCAATGCTATCAAAGTAAAATGTGGTAGATCGTTGATGGGCAGCCAGCTTGAGGAACAATATTAGATGTGTGGATTGAGGAACAATATCAGATGTGTGGATTGAGGAACAATATTAGATGTGTGGATTGAGGAACAATATTAGATGTGTGGATTGAGGAACAATATCAGATGTGTGGATTGAGGAACAATATAAGATGTGTGGATTGAGGAACAATATTAGATGTGTGGATTGAGGAACAATATCAGATGTGTGGATTGAGGAACAATATTAGATGTGTGGATTGAGGAACAATATTAGATGTGTGGATTGAGGAACAATATTAGATGTGTGGATTGAGGAACAATATTAGATGTGTGGATTGAGGAACAATATTAGATGTGTGGATTGATGAACAATATTAGATGTGTGGATTGAGGAACAATATTAGATGTGTGGATTGAGGAACAATATTAGATGTGTGGATTGAGGAACAATATTAGATGTGTGGATTGAGGAACAATATTAGATGTGTGGATTGATGAACAATATTAGATGTGTGGATTGAGGAACAATATTAGATGTGTGGATTGAGGAACAATATTAGATGTGTGGATTGATGAACAATATTAGATGTGTGGATTGAGGAACAATATTAGATTTGTGGATTGATGAACAATATTAGATGTGTGGATTGATGAACAATATTAAATGTGTGGATTGCGGAACAATATTAGATGTGTGGATTGAGAAACAATATTAGATGTGTGGATTGAAGAACAATATTAGATGTTTGGATTGAGGAACAATATTAGATGTGTGGATTGATGAACAATATTAGATGTGTGGATTGAGGAACAATATTAGATGTGTGGATTGAGGAACAATATTAGATGTGTGGATTGAGGAACAATATTAGATGTGTGGATTGAGGAACAATATTAGATGTGTGGATTGAGGAACAATATTAGATGTGTGGATTGATGAACAATATTAGATGTGTAGATTGAGGAACAATATTAGATGTGTGGATTGAGGAACAATATTATATGTGTGGATTGATGAACAATATTAGATGTGTGGATTGAGGAACAATATTAGATGTGTGGATTGATGAACAATATTAGATGTGTGGATTGATGAACAATATTAAATGTGTGGATTGCGGAACAATATTAGATGTGTGGATTGAGAAACAATATTAGATGTGTGGATTGAAGAACAATATTAGATGTGTGGATTGAGGAACAATATTAGATGTGTGGATTGATGAACAATATTAGATGTGTGGGTTGAGGAACAATATTAGATGTGTGGATTGAGGAACAATATTAGATGTGTGGATTGAGGAACAATATTAAATGTGTGGATTGAGGAACAATATTAGATGTGTGGATTGAGGAACAATATTAGATGTGTGGATTGCTGAACAATATTAGATGTGTGGATTGAAGAACAATATTAGATGTGTGGATTGAGGAACAATATCAGATGTGTGGATTGAGGAACAATATTAGATGTGTGGATTGATGAACAATATTAGATGTGTGGATTGAGGAACAATATTAGATGTGTGGATTGAGGAACAATATTAGATGTGTGGATTGAGGAACAATATTAGATGTGTGGATTGAGGAACAATATTAGATGTGTGGATTGAGGAACAATATTTGATGTCTGGATTGAGGAACAATATCAGATGTGTGGATTGATGAACAATATCAGAGGTGTGGATTGAGGAACAATATCAGAGGTGTGGATTGAGGAACAATATCAGATGTGTGGATTGAGGAACAATATTAGATGTGTGGATTGATGAACAATATTAGATGTGTGGATTGAGGAACAATATTAGATGTGTGGATTGAGGAACAATATCTGAGGTGTGGATTGAGGAACAATATTAGATGTGTGGATTGAGGAACAATATTAGATGTGTGGATTGAGGAACAATATTAGATGTGTGGATTGAGGAACAATATTAGATGTGTGGATTGAGGAACAATATTAGATGTGTGGATTGAGGAACAATATTTGATGTGTGGATTGAGGAACAATATCAGATGTGTGGATTGAGGAACAATATCAGAGGTGTGGATTGAGGAACAATATCAGAGGTGTGGATTGAGGAACAATATCAGATGTGTGGATTGAGGAACAATATTAGATGTGTGGATTGAGGAACAATATTAGTTGTGTGGATTGAGGAACAATATTAGATGTGTGGATTGAGGAACAATATTAGATGTGTGGATTGAGGAACAATATTAGATGTGTGGATTGATGAACAATATTAGATGTGTGAATTAAGGGACAATATTAAATGTGTGGATTCATCATCATCAAATACCGGGCCTGCTGGCGTTGGTGATCATGTCTCTCCACAACTTTCGATCTCGACAGTTATTTATCGTTTCTGTTCTTGACTTTCTGCCAAGCTGTTCTTTTACTCGGTCTGGTATCTTTTGTCTCTGCTTCCCACTATCTCTTCGTCCCTCAAATTTCCCAGCTGGTAAAATATACTCCAGCTGTTCTCTTCTCATTACATGCCAAAAAATGATGATTGTTTCTTCCTAATATTGGAAATTAGCTCTCTTTTTTCTCTGGCCTCTTTGAGAACGTTTTCATTACTCTTCTTAGCTGTCCATTCTCAACATTCTTCTGTAAAACCATATTTCTACAGACTCCAGTGATTTCCTTGTCTGTTGTTCTATTGTCCATGATACTTATCCATATTTTAAGACTGGCTCTACATAACATTTAAGAACTCTTTTCTTGTTTCTATTGTCAAAAATGGATTGCTTAGTGTCTTCCTCATTTTTTGGAAAGCTGCTCGTGATTTCTATTATTGTGGCGATTCATGAATGTGCAAAATATTACGACGGTGGTTTTCTGTTGCCTTCCGTCGGTTTGTTTTACGGTTGGCTCCGCTAGCCTTTGACTAAAAAGTTTCACCCACAAGGCAGAGGGGTGATCATGTCTCTCCACAACTTTCAATTTACTTCGTGTAACCCTCCATTAGCCTTTTACTCCCCGAGTATACCTGCAAGGCAGCAGGGCAGCGGCAGGTTGTAGTGTTTACTGTATACAGTAGCAGGTAAAATGTGTGGATTAAGGGACAATATTAGATGTGTGGATTAAGGGACAATATTAGATGTGTGGATTAAGGGACAATATTAGATGTGTGGATTAAGGGACAATATTAGATGTGTGGATTAAGGGACAATATTAGATGTGTGGATTAAGGGACAATATTAGATGTGTGGATTAAGGGACAATATTAGATGTGTGGATTAAGGGACAATATTAGATGTGTGGATTAAGGGACAATATTAGATGTGTGGATTAAGGGACAATATTAGATGTGTGGATTAAGGGACAATATTAGATGTGTGGATTAAGGGACACTATTAGATGTGTGGATTAAGGGACACTATTAGATGTGTGGATTAAGGGACACTATTAGATGTGTGGATTAAGGGACACTATTAGATGTGTGGATTAAGGGACACTATTAGATGTGTGGATTAAGGGACAATATTAGATGTGTGGATTAAGGGACACTATTAGATGTGTGGATTAAGGGACACTATTAGATGTGTGGATTAAGGGACAATATTAGATGTGTGGATTAAGGGACAATATTAGATGTGTGGATTAAGGGACAATATTAGATGTGTGGATTAAGGGACAATATTAGATGTGTGGATTAAGGGACAATATTAGATGTGTGGATTAAGGGACACTATTAGATGTGTGGATTAAGGGACAATATTAGATGTGTGGATTAAGGGACACTATTAGATGTGTGGATTAAGGGACAATATTAGATGTGTGGATTAAGGGACACTATTAGATGTGTGGATTAAGGGACAATATTAGATGTGTGGATTAAGGGACAATATTAGATGTGTGGATTAAGGGACACTATTAGATGTGTGGATTAAGGGACAATATTAGATGTGTGGATTAAGGGACAATATTAGATGTGTGGATTAAGGGACAATATTAGATGTGTGGATTAAGGGACAATATTAGATGTAAAAGCTGAGAGACAATATTAGATGTGAAAATCTAAAAATACATATATGGATCGTTCCTTGGAGGACTGGGTTGTTTAGGGGTAAGACATCTGTCTCCTGTCAGAAGAGTCCTGGGTTTGAATCCCATCACATGTAGTGGGCATTTTAACTTCGATTCCATGGTTTCTTTGTGGCTTTTTAAGCTATCTCGTACACGACGGAAACCAGCAAGTCCCATGTGCATTCGCGCACGTTAAAGAACCCTTGGCAGTTACAATTTTAAAGTGTGGGCCAAAAATGTCTGCTGCCTGAGCAAGATTTTAAGCAAATCTACCCTTGCCGAAGTCAGATGTGCCGGGGCGAAATGCCAGGTTAGCGCTGCATTTTCGCAAGTTAAATACACAGCGAACCCGCGCCATGTTAACGGGGGGAACAAGAGAAAATGAAGAAGCAAAATGAATCACTCCACAGTAGAATATGGGGGTCGCGATAGCTCAGTGGTTAGTGAACTGGACTACAAAGGACAAGAGGTAGGGTTCGATCCCAATCGACGGCTTCCGATCCAACCAGCCTTTAATTGGTACCGGATTTTTTTTTTTTTTTTGGGGGGGGGGGGGGTAAAGCGGCACGGGCGTAATACCGACCGCATTACCCCAAAAATCATGTGCCGAAGGTCTGTAAAATTTATGGTCACTGACACCATATTCCCTATACGCCATTTGGCGTGACGGGGGTACTTTACTTTTTTACAGTAGAATATACATTTAAAAAAAAAAACATCAACAAAGTAAATAAATGGATTAACATCATGAAAAGACAGAAACAACCAAACACAATCTGCACAGTGATCAGCAATGTTAAACAAACAGGCAGAGAGTAATTTATTTTTCCTTTGAAAGAAAAAAATGGACAAAATATATTAAACACTAAGAAAGATTATAGCAGAAGAATCTAAATGATTCAGACAGCAACAAATCCCTCTCTTCGACGGTGAAAGGTGACAAACAAAGAAAGAAAGAAAAGGGAAAGAAAGAAGAAAAGAAATAAGGAATGAAGGAAAGAAAGATAAAAAGCGAGAAAGAAAGAAAGATGAAGAAGAGAAATAAGGAAGGAAGGAAAGAAAGAAAGGAAAAAAAAGAGAAAGAGAAATAAGGAAGGAAGAAAGGAAAGAAAGAAAGAAAAGACGAAAAAGAAAGACAGAAAGCAAGAAAGATCAGTTGCCGGTATATTATTATTTCATGCATTATTTATTTGATAATTGGGTGGGGTGGTTTACCGGTGTATTACTCACTGTCGATGGGGCAGTAAGGGTAGGCGGGCCTATGTTTGTGAGAAGAATACGTGTGGCGAGTACACAAGCTCCATGTTGTTAATACCGCCAACAACAACAACATTTAAACACTGATATCATTTAATATGGGCGGAACTAGAATACTTGGTGCACAATGGTTTAGTAGTTAGGGCTCTGGCTTGGCAACGCAGTGAATGAGAGTTAAATTCAAGCCTGGAGTTCTTCAGTTGATTCAGTTTAAAAGGGTTTCGGGACTTGAGTGGTTATTCGTAAATGGAAATAACAGACGAAAGTGGCACCGGCCTTTTGCTGTCGCATGAGAAATTGAACTTGTGTGAGTTAGATAATTTGTTGGGTTAGATCGATGAAACTCCACTCCTTCTACGATGTTTTATATTGCGAAATTTTGATCTTTTTAAAACTTTGTGAAGGCCGTTCCTTCCTTCCTTCCTTCCTTCCTTCCTTCCTTCCTTCCTTCCTTCCTTCCTTCCTTCCTTCCTTCCTTCCTTCCTTCCTTCCTTCCTTCCTTCCTTCCTTCCTTCCTTCCTTCCTTCCTTCCTTCCTTCCTTCCTTCCTTCCTTCCTTCCTTCCTTCCTTCCTTCCTTCCTTCCTTCCTTCCTTCCTTCCTTCCTTCCTTCCTTCCTTCCTTCCTTCCTTCCTTCCTTCCTTCCTTCCTTCCTTCCTTCCTTCCTTCCTTCCTTCCTTCCTTCCTTCCCTTCTTCCAACCCTCCCTCCCTCCCTCCTTCCTTCCTTCCTTCCTTCCTTCCTTCCTTCCTTCCTTCCTTCCTTCCTTCCTTCCTTCCTTCCTTCCTTCCTTCCTTCCTTCCTTCCTTCCCTCCTTCCTTCCTTCCCTCCTTCTTTCCTTCCTTCCAACCCTCCCTCCCTCCTTCCTTCCTTCCTTCCTTCCTTCCTTCCTTCCTTCCTTCCTTCCTTCCTTCCTTCCTTCCTTCCTTCCTTCCTTCCTTCCTTCCTTCCTTCCTTCCTTCCTTCCTTCCTTCCTTCCTTCCTTCCTTCCTTCCTTCCCTCCTTCCTTCCTTCCTTCCTTCCCTCCTTCCTTCCTTCCTTCCTTCCTTCCAACCCTCCCTCCCTCCTTCCTTC